>VXBT01005502.1:12262-31153 GCA_013400235.1 Oriolus oriolus | reverse complement strand
GCTGTGCCTGAAGAACTGCACCCAATGGANTGGAGCAGGCTGTGCCTGAAGAACTGCACCCAATGGAAAGGGACCCATGCTGGAGTAGTTAATGGAGAACTGCTGCCTGTGGGAGGGACCTCACACTGGAGCAGGGGAAGGACTCCCCTCCCTGAGCAGAGGCAGAAACAACATGTGATGAACTGACCCTAGCCCCTATTCCCTGTCTCCCTATGCCACTGGGGGGAAGGAGATAGAGCTGGGAATGAGGGAGGCGTGGAGGGAAAGGTGTTTTTAAGATTTGTTTTACTTCTTACTATCCTGATCTGATTTTGATTAGCAATAAATTCAGTTAATATCCCCAATTCAAGTCTGTTTTGCCCTCAACAGTACTCAGTGAGTCATCTGTCCCGGTCCTTACCTTAACACATGAACCTTTGTGATATTTTCTCTCCCCTGTCCAGCTGAGTAGGGAGTGATTGAGAAGCTCTGGTGAGTGCCTGGAATCCAGCTGTCGTCAACACACCACAAATACTGATGAGCATTCCCGGGCTCTGGGGTACAGATATTTCAGATTTCTGCAAAAATATTGTAATCCACATCTTAATTCCATGTGTCATTATATCAGACTATAACTGCTTGTTCATTTTAAAGATTTTGTTTATTTAACAGGTTAACTATATTTTATATTGTGAGAAATATTGTGCCATTATCTACACACAATAATGGGGAAAAGATTTATTTGTACTTTAGTAAGTAGAACAACATTAAGAGTGCTGAAATATGAAGAAATACACTTGGAAAAAAACATTAACCATGGACTAAGGATGCTGTCACTCAGTAGAATCAATTCAAAAGCAAAACTGCTGTGAAGTTAATGACTAGAGAATGAGTTTGAAAATGCACATACTTAAAAGGATGAAAAAATATAATTCAGACAGCCACAGTTCACAAAAAAATTTTAACATCATCTTTATAAGCTTGTGAGAGACTGGTCTGTTAATGGTTAATGACTCAAACAATCGACGCTCAACCTCTCAGGCACAGAGGGCTGCACAGCCATCATCAGAGGCTCACAGAGAAAGCTCCCCTCTGGAGAAGCACCTCACATGCAGCCTGAATGTATTCACCCCTGCTGATGGACCACAATCGATTCAATTCGCTGATGTCAGAGGCATCTGTAATGTCTTAGGAGGTGCTCTAAACCATAAAAGACTTCCAAAGTGTCCTGTGATCCAAATTATTACATCATCCAGTATAAAACTCCCTGACTTAGGGAAATTACCTGGGCGTTCCCACCTAAACATCAGCGAATACAAACTCAGTGGATTTTTCGTTTCATGGGGTTCCCCCACCCTTGACAAATCAAGACAATGACCATCACTTCAACAAGACTGGGACTCTTACCATGGAGAAGACCAAAAGAAGAGGGCCAGCAGAACCCATGAAGTGGTGATATTTTTTCTACTCGATCTGCCTTTACTCTTTCTCTTCTCACCCTCCCACCCCACCTTTTCCTGTTTCTTCCTATCTCTCCCTCTCTCCCTCACATTTACTGACTTTGGCAAATGGTCTCATTTGCACCTTAATTCAGGCAGAGACATTTCCCAAATAATTTTAATAACTGGATCTTAAAAAAGCCTTGAGAAGAAAATCTTATTTCACTGTTTGAACCAAAACTTCACATTCTCTAAAATTGCCTTTCATGCAAAAGGTTCGGTCTAGGGCTATGAACCCACTGTTTCACTTAAGATTAAATTAAGGGATACTTAGAGTAGTACATACACTAATTGTTGTATATTATGAATTTCAACAACTAAGGGGATGGTTCGATAAATTTTTCATGCGGGGAGTAACATCAAATACAATGTACCATGGTACTCATTGAGATCCTGAAGACAAGAACCTTTTAGCACCTGTTTGAGTCTTAAACTGGAAGTTTCTTTGGAAGGTGAAATGGTGCTTCCTTAGGGAAAAATATGGGCCTGGAGGAAATTTTCCAGATACAGAAAATCTGTGAGAAATCAGATATGTTTCAACATATCTAAAAACTTCCATATACAAATATCAAGTGATTGTAAGAACAAAATCCTTTTCCTAAAAACAAAATGCTCCTGTTTTTCATTAAGATGCAGTTATGAATTATCCTAAACATGCTATCAGCCAAGAATAAAACATTCCTTCAAGGTGATGAAAAATTGCCAATCCCAGAAAACGACAGACTGACTTATCATTGCAATGGTAATTATTAAATAAAGGCACTGTAACATGAAACCATGTAACTTCCATTTCCTAATTTCACTGTATGCTAAAATACACTTAAAACACCCAGGGTTATGCTTCCAGGTCTCTCTCCAAGACAGTGTTACATTGTCCCTTGCTCACAGCAGAAATATTGATGGAGACTAAAAGCACCACAGCACTTGGTGTGTATTTATATCTGCTCTTAAGCTTTCTCTCCAATCTACTGAGTAAAAAACTTTTCAAACTTTAGATAACCATATCTGGAAGTACTTTCATCAAGTTAGGAACAGGCTGCTGAGTTTATGTCTTGGGGTGACCTTATGACGCTGTATTCCCTATCGTCTGCTTATTGCCCAGAGATGGGTCCCGCAGCTTTAAGCTGGGTCCGAGGGAAAGTGGGGGGAAGCCAAGTAAATTCTTCAGCATGGTTTGTGTTCAAGGACTCACACACACTCCCTCGTGTTCTCACCGCTGCAGAGCCAAGGAAGCACCTTCCTGCTTTTCCCCAGCTCTCGGCTCTGTTTTCTCATGACAGAGAGACAGAGAGTTAAAATTCTTTGATTTTAGCTAGCCTGCTAGCTGAGGAAAGAAGGTTTTCCTGGGACTGTGGCTTTTTCTTCTCCTGGAACTGCTGAGCTCCGGTCCGGAATGCCATCAGTGGGAGGCCTCACACCGCGGCCTGGAGGGCCCACACTGCACCCCAGCTCCAGAGAGAGCAGAGCCACAAAGGAGTCTGAATCTACCAGGTCTTGCCCACAGCGAGACGTTTTATTATCTAATATTATTCATTTTTTTCCTTTACCTCGTGCCTGCGTGCACTTTGCTTGTTAAATAAACAGCTTTTTTTTTCACTTTCCTCCAAGAAATTTCTTTCCGAACGTGGGCAGGGGAGGGGCTGCTGAAACCTGCCTTCCATTAGAGGGACATTCATCTCCAGATGTTTCCTCCTAATTTGTCTCAAACCAAAACAGTTAAACAATATGACAGACTTGAAAACCCTCTAACTCAATTTCCATCTTCCACATAGAGACCTCTGAAATTTTAGATATTCTAGTTTCTCATCTAATATACCAGCTGTTAGGTCAGAAGGTATCCATTTAGCTGTGCTTTTCTGAATAGTGGACAGTCCTTTCAGCTTGTCATGTTTGCAAGTGGTTTCATTCATCAGTTTGAGAGGCAAATATGCAGCTTGTAGGGATGTTCATCTGCTTTTATAGCCCTAAACAGCAACACAGAAAATAGGAATATACTTCTCTCTGCTTCATTGTGGACACAGATCACAGTTCACCTTTACTGAAGCTGGAGCTTTTTGGTCTCTGGAGGTGAGCATGTGCAAAACTGAGCACTGAAGAAGAATCTGGTCCTGTCATGGTCCCAGGGGCCACAGAAAGCTAGTGCTGTGCAAATGCCTGCAAGTTATACCTTGAAAGAACACTTAAGAGTTACATGGGTTCAACTCCAGAGTTCCATGCATCCTTTGCCTTCTATGAGTGTCCCTTTGTAAAGAATATTTAATTTGTAATCTGTATTTAAGCTTTATAGACAGAAAGTACTACCATTATTGTTCATTGTCACATATACATATTGTGGCTATAAAACCGTACTTTGTAAAGTCAGCATCAAGCCTCACCATTTGAGATATTAATTCAGATTTTCCTGCCAAGAATCAGCCCTCATCTAAGTATCTATTTAAGGTTAAAGAAGATAAAAAGGATTCAAAATTTGCATACTGAAATATTTTTCCTTCTGATTTCCAGTACATGGTCATGCCATGTATGACTAAGGAAAATTGTTTGAAGATTATGTCTTAACAACAACCAGGAATATCCCTGAACACTAGAATATACTTGTCTGTGCAGACTTATAAAATACTCCCTAAAAGATCTTTGTCCTGTACCTCTTCCAAATAGGTCCACGAACATAATTTGGTAGCAGGTGTTTCAGGAACTACTCTTAAAAGGCAGCTTGTACTCAACCATCTTTCAGAGGATAAGTGAGTTTGCTAAAGTATGTGCACAGTATTACCTGCCAGTTAGTCCCAGTGCCTGGGAGACATTTTAATCTACTAGTCCAGAAATTGTCTTAACTTAGGTAGCTAAGGGTTTCTTATAATGAAGGTAGAGGTAGCACCTGACATTGTTCATTTGATAGCCAACATTATTTGGGCAGCTGTGGAAAACTTTAATAACGAGTCAGATCCAGTGAGATCCTGTGTGGCTCATGAGGAATACTGAATTTTCTAAAATCCGACTTCAAGTCAAAAAAGAAGTTCCCTGCAGTGTCTAAGAAGGGAAGACACATAGGATTAGGCATGAATGTTATGATAATATTCAATAAGCATTCAGATGCAGTGGTAAGAGAGTTCACTGTAGAGTAAACCCAGTATCAGTGAATATGACAAATGTCATAAAAGCACTGGCAGCAAAAAACTTAATTGCAGATAGTCACACTAGAGAAACACGCTCAAGGAAGGAGCTGCAGAGGCTAAGGGGGGAAATAAAGAAAAAAGCAGTAAGGACTCATCACAGCCTCATGTCTCTTCCTCCTTATGTTTTGGATCATATGAAAACTACCTGTAGCAACGATTAGAAATTTGCATCTACTCCTGGCATTGCAAGACATAGTATATTTTTTTAAATTACCATTTATAGTGTTTTAAAGTGGATGGATTTTACAGCACATTTTTCCCTCCTTCCTACTTTTCAATTTGCAGATGCTCCTGCTAGAAAACATGCATGTTTTCTACCAAAAACATCTCTTCAGCAAAATGTGTTTATATAAGAAAACTGCATTTCTTTGGAAGCCCAAATATCTGAAATTACTTTTTCCTTTACTGTTATGAGAAAACTATAAAATTATCTTTTGACTAAAAATGTTCTGTTGAGAAAACAAAACAAAAAACAAAAAACAAAACAAAACAAAAAACCACAAACAAACAAACAAACAAAAACACTCCAGAACCAAACGAACAAAAACAAAACAAACAAAAAAGTTAAGACCTGAGCACATTTTCTCATCATTCTTTTTTTCAAGTGTTAGACTGAAACAATTAAAGAGTACCCAGCAATTACATCAATTCAGAAGAAAAAAGAATCCTAAGTCTGAGTCTTGTCATAGTTGCTGTACGTTATCACAGCCAGATGCCTCACTGAAGGTATTTATATCAGCAGAGCTCCGGCTCACTATCAGAGAAGCTAAGAGGAACCAAGGAAATGACCAGGCTGAACTTCAGCTAGCTAATCTTACTTCTGAAGAAAAGTGTTGGGATCCTTAAGAATCTTACTGGACAGGTTCTGAAAGTTATGTATCCTTCACACAAGACCTTAAGACTGTCTAGAGTGCCTATACTATGTGAGTGAAGGAAAGGGATGGCTTGTGGCTAGTGAACATTTCCAAGTATTCAATGATACTAGCTGACAAGCAAGTTCACATGTTCTGTTCAGCTCCACATATAGTGAACACTTGCAGCTCCTACTGCTTTTGAAAGAACCTGAGTACTCAGCAGGAGAACCAACATGAAGTCCCACCTTCAGCAGAGAACACTTCTATCAAATCCTTTCTTGTTTATCTCATAGTCAGCACATACAAACGGAAACATGCAAAATTAGTAGCCAATTTGAAAACTTTGAGATTTCAGCTCTCTACATTTTGATTTCTTATACTCTGTAAGCGCAGCAACAATACTAATGAATGATATTTAGCTATGTCATTATTAAATAATATTTGAATATCAAATGATGATTAAGACCTGTCAGTCGTAGGAATACAAAGCTTACTCAAAACTTCCTCTTGACCAGGCCTGTATTTGTTCCACTGAATCCTTCCTTGTGGGCACAATCTCTTTTTTTTTCATTCACTTCTCTCCTTTTTCAAAATGTGGTACAAGTTTGCTGGAAGAATTTGTTTTGAAATCTTACATACGTTCCCAAGAAAAGCCACCTTTCTCTAAATATATCCCAAAAGTACCTAGAGAAATATTATACCACAAATCTTAACAAAAACCTAAGTGTGTTGGTATCCAAGATCATGTGAAATGAATTGGTAAACAAGCAAATAATTACACAAGCTATCGAAGAAAATAAAAGGTAAAACCTCCAAACATTATTCCTCTCAGTACTACACTTTTCAGGAGCTTACACATAAGCTATTTTGGGAAGGGAGACAACACAAAGAAAACTACACAAACACTCAGATCTGTATTTGTGTGTACATTCTGAAATACAAAGGAGACTTTGCAGTCCTATCAAGTTATGCAGTCAGAGGAGGAGCAAAACACGCTGTAAAAGTGCTAAGTCTGCAACACAACATAACTGAAATACCCATGACCAAATTCAAAGAGCTCCTAATAATAAACATGGTAGAATGGAAAGATAAGCAAGATCAGATAAAAGGATAAATACAGCTGTCACTGCATACGAATGCTAAAATTCATGTAACTTCAAGGAAAAAAAATTGTAATTAGCCTAACGAGCATAACCATCACATTAGTATTTTCTGCTGGGAGAAACTGTATCAGAATATTCTGGACATGGTCTGGCACTACAGAAGGCTTTTATAAATATGAAATTAACTTTGTAAGCACTGCTCTGTGAAGGTAAGATACCACTAGATATTAGTAAAACCAGAAAAATGTAGCTTTTGGAAGACACATTATAGCAATAATCAACTAAATAATAAATCAACTACTCAATCAAAAAATTATAGCCCTGGATATATAATAAGACTTTAGAAACATAGGATAGGTTAAAAAAGAACAGAACAGTTAGTGCCTCTCAAAGACACTAATTAAGAATCCATACACCTTGTAGGTTTCCCAGCAATGAGAAGTGTCAGTCATTTGCTTGGCTTCCCTAAGCTGTCCTTTCAAATTTCTCATTCTGTTTAGCTGCTGGTCTCATTGAATGGTGTTCATGGCCTGAATGTAGAAGGAGTAAATAAAATGATAAAAAATGAAAAAGCATGTTAGATCTGATTATTTGTTAGGAGTAATGATTATCTAACAAACAGGGATACTTTGCTGCATATATTAGTATGTTTTCTAGCAAGGTTTCAAAGCGTTTTGCAAACATATTACAAGATCAAGGAACAATCAGAACCCCTTAATTATTTTCTCAGTCAGGAACATTAGATCCTTCCCTTTATCAATTATTAGCAAGGATAGGCAGGAGTATCTCAGGAGATCATGATTCTCTGTACATAAAAAACCTATGCCTGTCTAAACAGACATAGTTACAATGTAGAGTCTCTATCACTGAGGGCCTGACCAAAACCTCCATCTCTGACTAAATATATAATAACATAAAAACGCTTTAATAATTAAAATTGTCCCTTAGGTACTAGGAATAAAATGAGCTACAGAGCTGACAGTGTGATGTCTCACCTGCATTCAGTATACAGAAATTCAAAAAGGATTCTAACAGTATCTATATGTCGTATATTCTTGCCATATAATGTTAGTGATTATAATACTTAGCTGTTCTGCACTAATGCAATGCTACATCTGAGAAATCAGAAAAAAACAAAGAAGGAAATACTACTTTTTGTATAACACTGAGTTTTCTTAAGGGTTGCCAAGGCCACCAGCTAGTCTTTATGCAATTTACCTAATATCACATTTCAACTGTCTTTTCAAGACATAGCAGTATCTTTAAAGAACTAAAACTGAAATGATAAAGCTGTAGCATGAAGCAACATGAAGAAGAAAAATGAGATGCAGTCTTGGAAACAGTGTCTTAATGACTAAAAATTAATGTAAGGATTGCACAACCATGCTTCACAATTATAGCTAAGACAATGTCTTATTTCATCAAAGTGTGTTAAAAGTCAACACAGATCACAGTCTCTGCTTGCTGTACACATAACATCACAGTTTTTTAATAAATGTCTTCAGGAACAAAATCTATTTGCACATAGTATCTTAAATGGGGAAGTTTAAATCTTTGAGTCAATTAAAATTATAATAAGATTTTAAAAACTAAAGCCTATGAACTTGCCACGAATTCTAGAAATGGTTAAAATACTGAAACATATCTTAACTATGTCATCTAACTAGAGAAAAATTTACTCTAGATATTTCTCAAATACCTCTTTTATTTCCAGGGTTCTAATTGAGACTACGTTCTTTGAAGAATATGTTCACCATAGAACTAGAATGCAACAGTTTGCATAATGTCCCACAGGAAAGGTTCTTGGTGCATTAATAATTTCCATCAGCAATGCTGCTTCTACTTCCCTTTTCACTCAAGTCATAATGAAGGGGCTATGACTTGTCCCTCCTGAACTATGTTTCTTAATCCAGCTCCAATTTTTAGAAGGATTATCCTCTATTCCTCAATAACTACTGTAAGTTAACTGATACAAAACTGACTCTTACTTGATCTTTTCATTGTATCTATAGACAAAATTTTGAAAGTTTCAGTGGCAGGCATTTCAGAGACTGGCAAGGTCTCACCATATATCAAAACTTACTTATTACTTAACTGTTAATTTTGCTATTACTCAGCAGCTAAACAAAACTCCTGTCCTTTCCTTTCTGTGATGCTATATTTCACAGCTATGCTTATTGCAGTAACAGTACACCCAGCTCAGAGATCTTCTGCTAAACGTGATACATTATCAGAGGGAAAATCAGAATTGAAGCAATTTATTAACAGCGTGTAATTAACCAGCAATCAGTGATCTCTATATTTAACATTCAGCAATACAAACAAACCACAACATTAGATGCAAGCAAAATGCTAATAAACCACAATATTAGATGCATATGAAATGCTTATAATATACACAAACAAAAACTACCTCCTACAACAACCCACCCAAAATGCTCTAATGACAGACACATAAACACAGTTACATCCGCACATCTTTGTCACAGGACCTTTAAGTAGTTACAAGCGCACACATCTCATCTGGGCATGCTTGTTCCCCTCCTTACACATCTCCTGCTAGAGGTGTGGGTGGTCTAGCTTCCCATGGATCTGTTCAGCTCCTTACAACCTGCTGAATCACACACTGGTGTGAAAGAACCCCATGACTTCACATATGCACATCACAAGTGTGGGTATGTGTTGTTGCAGCCTGAACTGACAGTTCACTGGCTGGATGCAGGCATCTCACAGCATCCAACAGGGAGGATGCTCCTTCCTTAGACAGAGGTTTTAATTCCAGCAGAGCAGTTTCTCACCGTGTCAAATGTCATTCTGAGTACTGCTGTCTCCAGTCTAGTATCTGTTCTCCTCACAAATTTCCATGCTGCTTTTGTATTTCTTTTCAAGTTGTCTCCATTATCATTCTGTTAAGCTAAAGAAACTATAGTGATCAATGTCCCAATGAAACATTCCATGAAAACATGAATATTGTGTCTTTGAACTTGAATCTGAAAAAGAAACTTCTTTTCTCCATCCTTATCTTCCTCTTCATGCACTACAGCACAGTAAGGGCACCCTGACCTCAACAAAGAATGGAATACTTCTCACTTGGCTTTAGATGCCACCTGCATCCTCTAATAGGTTTAAGATTTCCGCTTTAGAACAAAATAAATCACATCTGGCTTCTAGCTCAGACGTAAGTCTGAGCCGTATAACTAAATTTATGCAAGCAAAATCTCATCCCAAATGTTTATAATGTCTTCTAAATTAATGTCTTCTAAATTAGCATGAAGCACATACTTTTTTTTTTCTGAGTGAGAATTCGTTTGGTTGCATTTGCATTGGCTTCTGCCTTTGTCCAGAGTGAGGGAGTTATCATTTTTAAGGTTTCCTTGTCCTTTGCTGCATCATCTTCTCCATTTTTTTTTCCTGCTCCTAACTACAATCCATCAAAGTCAACTCATAATCCAAAAGGAGACCAGCACTAACACATACCAATACACTACAGGTCAGATACATTACTGGAAGTAATTCCAGTTTCCCAGTTTCTCTATTTCAACACAGTAGCTCATCCATTTGAGGCATTCTTTAAAGGTCTGCTTCTTACTACAATCTTTCAGTCACTGATAACTATGCACACTTTTAAAAAATCTCTTGGTATGTTATTTTTGCAGGTTGTCTACTGAAAAGTCTTTTTCAGCCAAACTTTGAGTATTGTTTGATTATGTAAGGGAAAAGGAAAGCTGGGAGAACTGTAATACCTGCCTACGGATGGGTGGTATGTTTCCAACTACTGCAAAAAGAAACTCCCACATAGACTTTAGTGAGTATAAGCTTGATGGTAAAGAAATTTAATGCCTTTAAAGCTGTTCTAAATTATTGTCTTCATATTAACAGATAAATGTAATTAAATATAAGCACTTCACCTTCATTTGAATACCATTTTCCTTAAATTCGTTCTGACTTTCTGCATCCAAACAGATACAAGACTGCAGGACACGTAATGCCAAATACTTCTATGCTCCCACATAATAATTCTGTTAAAATTAAAACTACATTGAAAGGGTGTCTTTTCCCCTCAAGTCTCACATACACAGCCACAACATGAGCAAACAGTTGTTTTCCTGTGTTTTCTTCCTCCAGGTAAAATTTTTTATTACTGTGCTGCTCTTTCCCCCAAGATCCATCTGTATTCACATCACATGCTGGAAAGTATAATGTGCAGTCCTGAAGAAGGGAAGCAGGAAAATGAGAATTACTGCAGCACTTACCACAGATTTGGCACTCCTGGGTAGATATGCTCTCCTACAAACAGAAAAGAAACACAATGATAACAGTGTAAAATAGGAAGTCAGTGTTCTCGGTTTTGGCACAGACACACATTGCTCACTAAAACAAGTGGGAGATAGGAAATTAAACAAAATCTAGCAAACTAAACCAAAAAGAGAAGCAAAATAGATGCTTTTGAGGAAGAAAACATCAGAGATGAAAACTAGAAAACAACAGAGGTAAAGATAATATATTCCTTCACCACTTATTCTCCTATTTATAATCTTCACTGGTTTTGCTACAGCACTGACATACTCAAAAATTTTCAACCTTTTTAAGCATACTCCTGAAGCTACAATAAGGAAAACTGTAATTCACACATAGAATAAGAAGGAATCACTCTACCTTAAATGCAATCTGATAGATTTCATATATTTACCTGAAAAATATCTCAGTATAAATTACATGCTTTTGTTTTAGTTCTAGTTTAACATTGCCAGATAAATCTATTATTATTTAGAATTGGCTTTGTTTCTTAACATAAGGGTGATTCTAGGTCAGAGCAAAGGCTAGTGATCCATCAAGCATAGTAATAATTCTCCAGAAGATCACGCAAAGTCAAAAAGGAACAATACAGCACTTCATGAGACTTTACCAAATGATCTAATCTCCAAAAATTTGTAACATTTGGAATTCCTCAGCCAGGGATAATGTCTTTTTTTTATTCAATAGTTATTATTGGATGTTCCTTCTCTCAATTATCCACTATTCTGAAGGCATATAAACTGTGTAGAGTGAATTTGTGGAGTTTCTTGAAAAAGATATTGCAGATGCTAAAACAAGATGAAGAACCAAGCCTTCTTGCTTGCTTTGAAAAAGATATTACAGATGAAAAAGTTAATGCAGATGCTAAAACAAGATGAAGAACCAAGCCTTCTTGCTTGCTTTGAATGAGGCTTCTGTTAGCTTCAACTGATGTTCAACATCTTTTTTATAGGAAATGAGACTAAACAAGAATTCCTAATGCACAACCTTCATACCATTTGGGGCTTTTTAGCCCTCTTTAACATTTCCATAGAACAATCTTTTCTCCAGGTTGAGGAACTCTGGTTTGCCTAACTACTATTTCCATTGTACCATCAGAATTTACACCATCCTTTTTACCCTTCTTTGAATTTTTTTCCAGTTTGATTACAGCATTTTTAAGAGGAAGTGATAACAATCGTTAAGAACCAAACTCATGTTCTTATTGTAACCAAAGACAAGTTCAAGACATTATTCTCAAGTAAAGATGGGCAGCTCAAAATCTAACATGGTATGGACAGAGCTGGTTTTTATGCATATAACAATACATTTTAGATAACACTGTATTTAGTTACATTTGCCACCTCAACCTTCAATCACTGTCTCAAGGTCTTCTTGTAAAGATAATCAGAGATGGTCTGTGAGTGCTAGGCCTTGCTCATCTTCTTGAAGTAAGAAAACCTTGTTGTGTGGTAGCTTATGAATTCCAAAAATTAGTAAGTAAAACACAGTTTTTCTTGTGGGATTTCCAGAACAGTAGCCTCTGACTTTGCTGATTAATCAACTCATTCTAAAGTAATCTCACACTCACTCACATTTCACCCTGTCCCCGATTCTCTTTGGCTTCACTCCAATGTCAAAGCTTTTGACATTCTGCCCAAAACGCTGTCACTTATCTACACACACACACACCTTCGCATCCCTTCCTCTCCTTCTTCTTTCATTTAAGGCTGCAAAAATTTCCATAAGCAGTTTTATTCCCTTAATTTCAGTTCACGCTCAAGGATTTGGTTTTGTCTCTATAATTTCTTTCATATACACTCTATCTTCCCATTCTCTTTCATAATACTGTCTTCTACAAAAGTTTCATTTGTCAGTTTACTTGTTATCTGCATGTTAAATACTTCACACACTTTTTTTAAAAAACAGCTGTTTTGCTTTTTGTTTGTTTTACAAATCTTAAAGAATAAGACATTTAAGCCTTTAACAAAATCTCTTCCCTTATATTGTTTTTACAATGTTTTTATAATGTTAATACAGTGAACAGGAATGGAACAGGCGTTACAAGATTTATCTCTCACCTGATGTAGTGGGAGCTGTGTCTCCTTACTCCAAAAAAATGGATAGAATGACTCGGATCAATGTCCAAGCCAGGCTTGTAGAATTTGGATGCCAAACTGAAAAAAGTTAGGGCTTAATAATCAAACCTTTTGAGAGCCTGTAGTTCCATTTGAAGTACAACTACATGCAAAAGATAGGAATCATCTGAGCAAATGCAAATGTCTAAAATGTAGATATCTGAACTAGTTTTCTAGACTCTAGAGTCACAACAGAGCAATAAGCACTTTTGTGGTATGATTAATCTGAACTTTTAGAAATGTATGAGATCAACTGAACCCTGCAGGCACTTGTTTCTCTGCTAGGAGTACAAAAGACTAGAAGACTTTCCAGATGAGGCTGTCTCTGATGTCCCTTAAGCAACAATAAGGGGAATCCACAATGAAAAGCCCGGAAGATGTCTGCAATAAAAACGCCTTAAGTTGGCAGTATGAATACCACATGAAACATTTCAGCCTGAATGCCACAGACACCTGAACACTTGTTTTAAAGGCCTTTTAATAGCAACCAAAGTTTTTATTACAATCTAAATTGAAGGTGCTAGTCCTTCAAATACTATGGATCTTTCTTTATTAGCAAAGAGAATTGTTTAGTAATTAGGTTCCAGAAAATTTGAAAGAAAAAACTGTTGTAATACGTAGCATTTTGCATCTTAAAATGAATGCAAACAGTACTCTCTAAAACTTAAAAGGTACCTTTTACACTATTTAGACCACCTAAATGAATTATTTTCCTCGTTATAGTTAATGGCATTTAACCACTCTTTGTCAACCTTAACATAATAAGACATAAATATAATAACAATACTTAATTTGATTTTTTAAAAAAGGAAGGGGCAGCAGATCAGATCTGTACTGACGGAATTCTGCAGAATGCTGCATATTATAAGCGTTTGTGTCTTTAAACGCAGATCACGAGCAGAGCAGCATGATACGTTGCCACCTGGTGTAGAGATGATGTAAAAACCCTTGCTGACTCCCGGGTGAGCAAAGGCTGCGTCACTGCAGAGGCACATCGCTGCGTGGCTCATCCCGGCAATGCCGTCAGCTACCGTGCCTGCTGACTCACGTCTCGGGAAGAAATCTGCTCGGAGGAGAGTGTCCTTCAGCCCGCGATGAAGCGGAGCAGGCAAGCACAGGGACTGCGGACCCCGCCGGAGAACGGGGAGAGAGGAAGCGATCGCTGCAGGCAAAGGAGCTGAAAGCATTCGAATCAGAATGCAAATATACATGTTTACAGCAGCCAGCATGTTGATCCTGCCATCAGATGCTAAAGAGATGCTAAAACATTTTGACTGCTACACAATCTCTCAAGTAAATGGGATGCTCTTGGAGAAAGGTTGGGTGTCTGCTGCACATTAACCATTTCAAACTTTTCCTGCACTTCATTTGCCAAAAAGGTCTGTGTTTTATAATGGAAACATCATCCAAATAACCTGCTTGGTACTCCTTTGTGCAAAGAACTCTTAAAAGTGGTAAAAGCAAGAACAGTGTGCAGATTTCTTAAATATAGCAATAAACATCACAGTTGTTATTTATAAAGATTGCATTTTCCTTAGGAATAGATCATTACTACAATCAAGCTTGGAAAACCTTTTACTTATTTTCAACAAGAGCAGTTTATTTGCTGCCAACTCCTACAAGAAACACAGTTTTACCTCTCTGTAAAACCCTGTATGCTGCTGCAAGGAACAATTACAAGCCCAGCATTAATTCTTCAGATATCATTTTCAATAGCACATTTCAGAGGGAAGTCCTAATGCTAATCTTGGAAGAAGCTGATGCTTTGCCTTTTACAGTCATTCAATACCCTAGAGCACAGTGGTGTTCCGTTGCCCCTGCAGCTGAGTATGTCATCACAAATATGTTGTACATGTGCACCCTGTCACTGAAAGATCTCTAGGGATGTTGATATTTTAATATCTTACAAGAAGAGATTTCACCTGCTCTCTGCAGTTTAAAGGAAAAAAAAAACCACAAAAATATTCCCAATGCTTTTTGGCAAAACTGTTGACAGATCTGTTTTGGTATCACACTGGAAAAAGGATAGAAGCTTGAAAAACAGGTGAATGTACAGTTACCTAATGTACTGTAAGAGAAGCATTTTTTTCCATGTAACTGAAAATCTCTATCTAACATGTCAATAAGTAATTATAGCAGAGAAACCATCCTTGCAATTCATGAAAAATCTCTCCATAAATTCTGTCATGATAGGTTGTCACTGATGTGGAAAAGACTGATGACTGACTGATGTCAAAACACTTACTTGAGTGAAAAACAATCCCTGGGGGAAACTTTTAAACATGAAGATGCTCACTGGGCCTTTCACATTTACAGGCTCTTCAACACTGTCTTGTGTCTGTCAAGATACAAGCTGATACACCTGTAAAAAAAAAAAAAAGGAGAATATATTTTCAGATAACAGTAAATACTAGACTCCAGACTATTTTCAATCTCTCAATTCTAATTACAATTCCCTTGGATCTTTCTCTGGAAAAGAATATATGCACTCGATATATGCACTAACCATTATATAAGAGGCAGCATAGTCAGAAGAGTATTTTTACAAGAGAAGAGCGGGATATTAGATAGAAGATAAAGCCCTTTAACACTGAGATGTTCAATATTCACAAGGAAAGTGTATTTCTACTATCAGCATTGTCACAAGAAGAAAATGCCAGTAATTTCCAAAATACTGGGAACTGCACTGCCACATTGCCCATATTCAGTATGGTTACACGTTATTTTTTGTATAAAATAAGGTTTTCAATGGTGTATGAAATACCGGTATTTTGAAAAATGCTTCTTAACACAGTTGGAACAAAAAATTCATTGTGAGGCTTGAAATGAGTGATCTGTCAATCATATATTTAATATTTCAGTTCATGTGGTGGGAAAGGAATGGTCCTGGACCACACAACTACAATGGCCCCATTGCACAAGGCAGTAGCCATAATGTGACAGTCCTTTGAATGTAAAGCCACAAAAGATGTAGTGTAGTGCCTTCTGCCTGGTTCTCTGCCTGCAGACACTCGACAGTTCTCTTTGAGACACCTGGAGACATGGAGCAGAAGAGAGATAGTGAGACCACATTGTACAAGCTCTGTAGAAGGCAGAGCTGCATCTAGCACTACACATGAGAGGAGACAGGTCTTGTGTTCACACAGCAAACACTCAAATAGTTAATCTAGTAGAGTCAAACAATAATCACGCCAGTATCCACACTAAAGTTATAACAAAGTATCTGGTATTCCATCACATAATCATGATAAATACAGGGGGAAAATAGAAAACACTGGAAATGTGTTTTAGCAACCTATAGAACTGCAGAAAACATTAAAAATTCATTATCGTTTCATATAAACTGGAGGATGTTTATTTTAACTTTGAATTCCACAAAAACTGTTTCAAGAAAAGAAAAGGTGAATTTTTGACATTAGATGTGTTAATGCCATTGAATCAGTTCAACCTCCTGCCTGCCTTCTACCTGTTTTCTTCAAAAGCTCAAACCAGTATCTGCTTCAAAACAAATTCTTAGTCTGCACAGACAACCATACTTTCCCTGACTTCCATCCCTGCTGTGGCATTTGCCTGGCTAGGGCAGCAGATGAACATATGTGGCCATAAAAGCATAAAAAAATCTCCTCCCTTTTGTGAAAATAATTGTACATTCTACTGTACAATAGAATCCAGCATGAAAGATGGAAGGTATTTTTTGAATACAATTCAAAATCAGAAATTTTCAACAGAAGGTTTCATCAGATACACCATAAAATCCCCAGCATGGGAATAGGGTAATTATTGTCATTTCATTGCTCTCTAACTACCTACAATTATCCCTTTAAACTAGTAATCAGCTTGATACCATTTGATCTCCTTTTCTTTTCATCCATCCAATTACAAAGTAGCAGTAGATGTTTGCACCACAAAGACTGGTTTGGGTACCCATTGCAAACTTCTTCAATTTTCAAATGTCTGCATTTTCCCAAAGATGTAAGACTGAAAGCTAAACACATATTTAAAGGCTATGTTTTATGTGACAATGGTAGTCATGTATTTAAAAACTATTTTATGAAGAAAGTTTCATCATATTTTTTACACCAGCAGTGTGCAATACAAATTAAGATGAAAAACGTGATAGAAGCGTATGTCATCTCTCCATTTTGGTAAATAAACTTAAATTATTGGGTCTGAGACAAGAAACATGTGCTCTTTTTCACTAGCATGCACCAGACAAACATTGCAGTAGTTCTGCTTTCTTGTGACCTTATTTGAAACACACACCAAAAAAAAAGAGGTAGATTTGGAGGCTGCTTTAGCAGTTAGAAGGCTCAGAAGGGCTCATCTGGATTCAGTGATCTAAAGTTGGTCTTTGGAATATATTCCTTGTCACTCTTAGCTGAGTGCAGCCTCTCAAAACGCCAGATACGTGTAAAGGAGATCCTGCGACCAGACATCTTGTCATGCTTCATGGCTAGAAATGCCACTGTGCCTCCTGCCCTTTGCTATGGAGGCCAGCTCAGTCCAGTCACAAACAGCATTAGTTCTCATGAAGCTTATTTTAGAGTTGAGGGATGATCCAATCCTATAAATTCATTGCTGTTAGGGTACAGTAACAACACCACCCCCTTTTGTCCAGAAATACACTGGTTTTCTGGTTTATTGCAAAATCCTCCCTCAGGTGTGAACTTCTGGAAAAGCCAGCTATGGCAAGGGAAAATAAACTATGCCTCGCTTTAGTGTGGACATTGGTCACCAATATGTGACTACAGCTGAATGTTAGGTTCAGTTCAGCACTCAAAAAAAGAAATGGGACAAGCTCTGAGGCCAGTGTTCCTGCAGACCTTACAAAATGTAGTTCCTTTTTACCCCAAATTTAACTGCAACTGAAAATCCTATCACAGATATTTGCAACCAAATTGATTAAAAAATTATCTATTTCTGAAACCACACACTGCTTTATGCTTACTAAAATCCATCAGCAAATGCAGATCTTCCATTATGCTCTTCTGGAAACTAACATCAACCAATGTCATTGAAGGCCTTAATGAAACACGATGACTGCACAGTGAGTGACTCCTGAGGCTGGAATTTTTGCTCATCAAATCATGCAGGCTTTACCAGATGCTGCAGTTAAAAACAACCCTCCATTGCCACTTTATCTAAATGAGAACTTCAACAAATGTAGAAGCAGGCTTCTACTACATGAAAAAGCTCACTTTAAGAGGACTTAAATGCCTCTAAGAGAGCCAAAATTTTGTGGTGGTTTCCTTACTTGCTCAGACATTTCACAGACACAAAAGATTCTAGAGCAAGATACATGCATTACTGTGAACATTTATAAAGGGCAAGTTATGAGTTACAGTTTCGTGCCTGCCTGCATATTTTATGCCCAAACTTTCTCGTGTTAGCAGACAAGATGTTGATGCAATACAAGGTACAATCTCATGCTACGGAGCTTGACCAGAAGGCTTGTGGCACTAGCATGCCCAATGGCATGCTGTAGCCAGAGCTCAGTGCTGTAAATGACTTTGAAATAATATTGCATCATTTCCTGTGTCAGAGCTCGCATTACAGAAAGGTCAGTTACGATGGTATCAGGATAAAAGGAGGCTGGAAAACGGAAGGACTCTACTCCCTGATGCCTGATGTTAAAATCTTTAAAACCTGGTGTTGCATTTATTTCTAATTACAGCCCTGAGATGGCAGCAAGGAGGAGAGTCATTTGCCTCGGGCGGTGTGTGAGACCCTGCCACGGAGCTGGCTGGATTTAGCTCCCGAATCCATCCCGCCTGTCTGCCTACGCAAGGTTTCATGGAAAGCTTGCCCTGGAGAGAAATGCTGGAAACGACAAGCCAAGAACTCCGTCTGCAACATTACTGCACAAATTA
>VXBT01005502.1:0-11694 GCA_013400235.1 Oriolus oriolus | reverse complement strand
GGGGGGGGCCGGGGGCCGCGCCGTCCTTCCCACAGCACCCCTGCTCCTGCCCGGGGGGCCGCACTGCCTCCCGCAGCCCCACCCCTACCTTCCTGAGGGTGCCGGTGAGCACCCCCTGCCCCCGGTGATTGGGCTGGTTGCCGTAAAAGCCCTGTATAAGAAAAGAAAAGGAAAGTGTCCTGTTCATAATCTGTCGTGTTCCCCGCTATCTGACACCCTTGTGTCTCTCTGCTGTCTGTGGGACACTCAGCGGATTGTCCCTGTTGTCCCCGGCTACCATGGCAGCCGCGGTCGCAGCGGTGTCGGCGCTGCCGGCATCGGCGGCAGCTGGAGAGCTGCTGCAGTGAGGAGTTAAAAGCGTGAGCAGCGCTGCTTTGCAATGGGATACAGCTGAAGGGAACGAATATGTCCTGCCTCTACTGGCAGGTGGTGTAGTTCTATCACTGACAGTGTCCCCCAAGGTTCAGAACTGTTTAAGTTGTTCATCCATGACATGGGTGAAGGGGCAGATGCCTCCTCAGCAAATTCACTGAGAACACAAAGCTGGGAGGAACAGCCAACACCCTGGAGTGCTGTGCAGCCCTTCAGAAGGACGCTGACAGGTTGGAGAGATGGGCAGGGAAGAACCATCTGAAATTCAGCAAAGGCAAGTGCAGGGTCCTGCACCTGGGGAGGAACAACCCCAGGCACCAGCACAGGCTGGGGCTGACCTGCTGGGGAGCAGCTCTGCAGAGAAGGACCTGGGGGTCCTGGTGGACAACAAGCTGTCCATGAGCCAGCAGAGTGTCCTGGTGGCCAGGAAGGCCAATGGTATCCTGGGAGGCATTAGGAAGAGCATTGCCAGCGGGTCATGGAAAGTGATCCTGCCCCTATACTCAGCCCTGGTGAGGCCTCACCTGGAGTGCTGTGTCCAGTTCTGGGCTCCTCAGGACAAGAGAGACATGGAGCTCCTGGAACGGGTCAGCAGAGGCTACAAAAATGATGAGGGGACTGGAGCATCTCTTTTAGGAGGAAAGGCAGAGGGAGCTGGGCCTGCTCAGCCTCAAGAAGAGAAAACCGAGAGGAAAACCTCATCAATGTCTATAGTTATCTGAAGGGAAGGTGCCAAGGCAATGGAGCCAGGCTCTTCCTAGTGGTGCCAAGCAATAGGGCAAGAGGTAATGGTCAGAAACTGATACACAGGAAGTTCCACCTGAACAGGAGGGGGAACTTGTATATTGTGCAGGTGATCACGCATTGGAACAGATTGCTCAGAGAGATTGTGAAGTCTCCCTCACTTGAGACGTGCAAGAACCACCTGGATGCAACCCTGTGCCACATGGCTCCAGTATGGCCCTGCTTTAGCAGGGGGGTTGGACTACATGACCCACTGTGGTCTGTTCCGACCTTACCCACTACATGATTCTCTTTCGTAGGTGTTGAGTCCTCTGATCTGAATGAAACATTAAATTATTTGGAAAGCATCACCTTTAGTTAAAAACAAAGCCAAACCCACAAAAACCTGAGCACAGCTTAATTAATTCAAAATTAAGGAGGAGAGCAACAATGGTGAGTCAGACCAAGATGTTTATAGTTGCATCCTGTTTCTTAAAAGTAGCAGTGTTACTATTGCAGTTTTATGCTTATGGTTTGGAAGAAACTGCTGCTGTTAGCAGGAATCTGTCTTTAATGAAGTCAGACATATGTTTTGACAGATGCTCTGGTAAGTTTAGAAGAACCTGGTAAGCTTGAGGATGTTCTTCTCACTTGTCTTTCACCATGTAATGATTTACAGCTTAGCAAATTAGCTTACTGACCCAGAGGCGGTGTCTTAATATCCCTTGATTTCTCTTTTAGAAACTTATCCGGTAATTTGTGGGACTTAGTGCTTGTTCACTGAGATCAAAGCAGACAAGTTATTCTTAGGCTGGCTTGGCTGAGCAGGGATCTTCTGAAGCTAAGGCAAAAAAGGAAAGCATATGCCCAGTGGAAGCAAAGTCAGGTTACATGGGAGAAATACAGAGATTCAGCTCTCCACAGTAGAAAGGAAATTCATGTGGCCAGAGCTCAATTAGACTTGAACCTGGGCAGTACTGTGGGGGATGGAAAAAGTAGTTTTTTAAAATATGTCAGTAGTAAAAGGCAGTCCAGAAATAACATGAGCCTGTTGCATGATGAAGGTGGTCACCTCACAAACAGGGACACAGACAAGGCAGAGATGAGTTCTTTGCTTTGGTCTGCAACATTGATGCAGTCATCGGTCACAGGCAGCATGGGTTCATGAGAGGAAGGTCCTGCCTTCCTTAATTCCCTTTTATGACAAGGTGACCCACCTACTCTATCAAAGGAAGCCAGTTGATGTGATCTTTTTGAATTTCAGTAAAGCTTTTGATACTGTATCTCACAGGATCCTTCTGGACAAAATTTTTAGCACACAGCTGGATAAACACATCACACGATGGGTGAGCAACTGGCTCATGGGTCGGGCACAGAGTGTTACAGTGAATGGGGTGACATCACACTGGGGACCTGTCACTGGAGGGGTTCCACAGGGCTCCATCTTAGGCCTGGTGCTTTTCAACACCTTGTTAACTGACTTTGATGCAGGCCTTGAAGGTATACCAAGTTTGCTGGCAATACTAAATTTGGTAGTAGGGCTGTTGATTTCCTCAAAGGCAGAAAAGCCACCTGGGAAAGGGCAACCCTGGATGTATGAACAAACTGGGAAATGAGTGGCTGGAGAGCAGCCCCACTGAAGGGGTCTCATGGGTCCTGGTCAGTGACAAGCTGAACATGACTTAGCAGTGCCCTGGCAGCCAGGAGAGCCAACTCTGTCCTGGGGGGCATCAGGGACAGCATCGCCAGCCGGGCAAGGGAGGGGATTGTCCCGCTCTGCTCTGAGCTGGGGCGGCCTCACCTGGAGGGCTGGGGGCAGTTTTGGGTGCCACAGGATAAGAAGAAAGACATTCGAGAAAGCTATTTGAGAGCATCCAAAGGAGGGCAATGAAGATGGTGAAGGGCCTTGAGGGGAAGCCGTGTGAGGAGTGACTGACATCACTTTGGGTTGTCACTTCCGATGAAGGAACCTTTTGAGTTTTGCAAGACCAGAGGGTAGTTTCAGTGATAAGCAGAGAACTAGATCCACTAGATGGCATGTCAGGGGCATGATCTTGGAGAACTGAAAACAGAAGTCAGGACAGTGGTCTTAAGTTATTGAACAAACTTCAGTAAAAACCTTTCTTTTCCACTTCCTTGGACTTGTCTGTGTTCACATGGAACTCCATTTGCCATCCTGTTTCTCAGAAAAATCAATAGTTTAGTTCTTATGAAGTGTACTCAAAAGGGAAAGTATAACAATATTTCTAACTTCAGGCTGCAAATACACATCTAATTCCTGTAAGTTCTAGATAGTTGGTTCTTTGTGATCTTCCCTAATGCACACACACCTTTGAATAGATCCAGGGCTTTTGGAGTAGTCAGGGTCCACAATCTGAGAAACTGTGTAGGAATGCATATGAAGTTGACTTTTTAGGATTACTGAAGTATTTTTTGGTGTTGAAAGAATTTATCAGCTAAAAGAAGGTAGAGAGCTAGTATAGAGCTATTTCATTATATAGAGAGGAAAAAACCAAGGGTTTATGTAAGGAATAGTTTGTGTGAGAGAGGAAAGAAAAAAATTATCAAAACAGGAGGCAATGAAAAAGGCAGAGCTTATGAAGGTAGTATTTCTTCTGTCACCTACACACAGATACACAGGAATAAGGAGTACAAAGTAAACCTTCATTAGACTTCATTTTTTGTACTTAAAAAATGTGTCTGGTATATCAGGGCTCAGCAGGAAGTAGGAAGATGGTAATCATGTTTTTTGAACCTTGAGCTACAGGAAATCTCAGCATTTGAAATTGTCTTTATACCATTTTTAAGACATCCATCATCAGCACAGAAATGAGCTTGCCATTCTGAAAGGTGTAAAAATATCCATGGCAGAGAGAGCTTTTGTGGTGCAGGAAGAATCAGTGTCTAGAATAGCTCAGAGAGCAAAGGGATAATTGATTTCTATCTGTATTCCTATATAGAGAGCTACGTGGGGTTTTTGATACTTTGAGAAACTTTGATGGTGTTTAAGTAGGATATTCCTGCCAGTTTAATGACAGTACAACTAGCAATTTAAAATTTACATTTCTGTCAGAAAATGCATCTGTTTAAAAAACAGCTGAGAATATTATAATTGACAGTTGTAAAGATCTCTCTAAAAATAAATTTTCCTTGCAAGTTGTTTGCTACAATGTACAGTCAGTCCGTTCCTCTGGTTATTTGTGGTGGTATGCCTTCTCTCCTGACAACTCCCTGCTCAATCTGTCTGATTGACTTTCATGTGCATCAGGCACCTATATCGCTCTGCCGTTCATTCTTTAACAAATTCACCTTATACTCAGCTTCGCCTTATTTTGTAATTTCTTTAATCTTTTCCTCCCCCCCATTAGACTCCCCTTTACAGTTCTTTTCCCCTTATTCTGTCAAATCTTATCACAAGAGCTTCAGTTCTTCACTGAAGGACCTATTCAAGGCTGTGGTAGATTAAAAGATACATCTATCTTTCACAAAGTCTTCAATCTTCTTATCAATTCTTCAACATCGCCTACTTCCCAAACATTCAAAGAATGCCTCACTGTCTGGCTTAGAAATTGCTGGAATGATTGACATTTATTGAACCTAAGGTATTACTTATCCTTCCATATCTGTTCATCTTCTTGGGCCTGTAAGTCAAAAAGGTGGTAAGAGACTGATGCTGACCACTAGGCCTCAGGGTACTGAATAGGAGTGTTCAGGGCGTCGTCTCATCTTGGGCTGTGGTTGAGGTTGTCTAATGGGTGGGCACAGAGTACCTTATGCATTCTTATGTTGCTCTGTAGGAACTCTGTACTGAAACAGCCTGATAAGCTCAAAACCAATACAGTGTGAATAAAATGAGGGATTGACACAGTTATTATTTGTAACTGCAACAACTGACATTGTTGCTTTGGGGTCTTTTCTTGTCTTCTTATAAGTTAATGAAAGTATTTCCACGGTTTTGAGTGTGGTTTGGGTCAGGCAGTTTCCTGCCTAGCACTATATAATGAGACTATTCAATCAGTTTAGTGCACAGAATGGGCATTGATCCAGTTGTTACAACAGAATCTCTGTTTCTGGGGAAAATGTTGATGAGTATATGTTTACATATTGAAACTGAAAAATGAAGTTCAGCTTCTACTGTTTTATAGACTTACTTTGTGCAGAATGTCATCCGATGAGGAGAAAAGCACAAGTCCAGTTTTGCCAAAAGACTCTGTTCAGGACAGTTCTGTTTCTTCAGATCCTCAGGTAGGAAAGAGGCCATATCATTTGATTTACTGTCGCAGCATTTTATTTGGCAAAGGGTAACTGCAAGGAAATCTAACTAAATGTGCATCTTTTTGTATTTTACATATATAGGAAAATAATAAAAATGTTAGCGAAAAGAAACAAAGTAGACTGCAAAAAAATGATACTAAAATATGTTGTTAGATGCCACTTTTGTGCATTTCACAAGACATTTATGTAAAAATTCTTCTCTAAACTTAAGAGTTTGATCAGCTGCAAGTAAAATAGGTAGTTTTCTTACCTTTTTTTTCAAGTGTTATTCTTCATTTGTGTTAAGTCTTATGAAGAAGCCAGAATATGACACAGTAGGATAGAAACCCATTTTTTTGAGAGATGGAAGAGTAACTGTATTTTCGGCTTTCCCCACGATGTTGTAAGAACTGAATTTTTTTAAATAGATTTATTTCCCTTTGAGTAGTATTATAGCCAAGTTTATCACAGAAAGGAAATGACTGCTTTTTGTTTTGGCTTTTTTTTTACTTTTGCCTCAAATAGGTCAGGATATGCTGTAACTATAATACTGGGGGGTTTCCTTTTCTGTGCTCATCATTCTTTTAAGAGGATGCAATGATATTGGATGAAGTCTTCGTACTATTCTTTTAAAGGCAGCAGATTTCCATCATTTAACAATTGGTTATTCTTCTTTGAATAGTGGGTTGTGTGTTTTTTTCCTTTGGTAGGATACAGTCCAAACTAGGACAGTTTTGACAATAACATGCTTTGCTAGTTGCCCTGTAGAAATGCGTCTCCATGTTTATCACCTGGTGAAATGGGCATATACAGCAGCAGCACTGTTTAGTTAAGGGGTTTTCTTCTTTCTTTTTTTTACCACGTGGATTGACTTGTACCTTTCAAACTACATTTTTAGAGGCAATTCATTTCTGCAGCTCATATACTTCTCTATTTGTGCTCGTATCTCATGGATAAGTTTTCATAATCTTTGTTTAAGAATACTAATGCATCTGTGTTTCCAATGCTTTTTGTAGTCAGAGAACAAGATGAAACATCATGCTACATATTTTGAAGGACCAGAATTTTCTGTTATGATCTGGTTGATTATCAAAGAGGTTCCAGGGCCACCTTGTAGAGAATGATAAACTTACACTAATGAATGACTGTTTTGCAAATGAGAATGTGTCTAGGGTAGAATAGTTCCAGTTGGAAGTGACCTACATCAATCATTGGCCAAACTGCCTGACCATTTTGTGGCTGACCAGAAGTTAAAGCATGTTATTGGAGGGCATTGTCTGAATGCCTCTTAAATACAAGGCTCGTGGCATCAACCACTCTCCCTAGGAAGCCCATTCCAGTGTTTGATGGCCCTCAGTGAAGAAATGCTTCCTAATGTCAAATCTGATCCTCCCCGACACAATTTTGAACCATTCACATGCATCCTATTACTGGATCCCAGGGAGAAGAGATGGGCATCTCCTCTCACTTCCCCTGCTCAGGAAGCTGTAGAGAGCAAAGAGGCCCCTCAGCCTTCTTTTCTCAAAACTAGACAAGCCCAAAGCTACTCCTGGTAGGAGTTTGTTACTGTTGTAAAAGAACACTGGGGTCACAGCTGATCAACTGGAATGTTGACAGGGAAGTACTGTACTCCTTTTAGATAATTTTGGAAGGTCTGTTCTGTTCTGTTTGGTCGGGCCTTTTTGATAATGTGTTGCTTTTAAATAGAGACCAGATTCTTACTTTTTCCTTGCAGAGATCCACTAACTCTTAGAGAATTTCCATTACTTATAATTGGGTTATGCAAGCCTTTATCCATTCAATCTGTTCTTGTCATATTGTTTTGTCACTTTGACTGCAATCCTTTGCAGTTCCTATAGATTTTTATTTTTAAAAAACAGAAAAAAATTATCAAAAAACATCTGATTTTTTTTGGTGACATCTGTTCATTGCATCACTCATTTACTTCTAGAAAACCAAGGCATTCAATGGTCAAAACTCCACTGACCTTCAGGTCATAGAACTACAGTCCTCTAATTTTATATGTGAACTGAATTGTTTGCGAAACAGCTTGAAAGTTTTGTTTAAAGCGGAACCAAGATAGTAAACCAAAGATATATTGTTAATTTTATTTTATTATGGTTTTATTTTAAGTGTACTGGTCAATATTGCATTCCAGTTGCAGCATACTTGCTATGGTGTGTTTAAGATTGAGGTAATACACTTAATCACTCAATGTTTCCATACATATTCCCACTGCCATCTCCAGGATTATTTTTTTCATGTGTCTAAGTTTCTGGTTACAACTAGGATACTGTGCTTTCTTTAATATTTGCCTTTCCACTTCATTTCAACAGTGTTGTAATATTGTAATTTATAAACATTTATTTCCAGGTTTGTCACTGGATGCTGTCTATTGACACTTTCTGTTGGCGCGTAAGCGTGCGTATTCCTGTACAGAGTGGATTCTCTGGGTTTTAATAAAAGAGTTAGAACTTGAAAGAAATTTTCTGCCGTAACTTGATACGTATATTTTGAGTGCTAGGCGTATCTTTAGTAGGACAGATTGTGTGGTAATGAATAAGTTGGGTGACTCAAAGTGAGCTACCAACTTGCATCTGATATCTAACCTACTATGTCCTTTGAACTGACTAAGAGAATCATGGAAGCAGCTGGATCAGCTCTGTCTGAGAACTAAGGTGTTTGTGGGGAAGAATTAGTTTTAAGTTGCTATTTGGTTACATGATCTCTTTGAAGAAGACAGAGGTGTGATCTAATGTCTTCTGCAGAATGATTTAATTTATATTAGTTACGGCTAATATTGGCTTTTTTACTCAGCTGAAATTTTGCTGCAGGGAGTTTTGTATGGTTCCATGTAGTGCCTGATTGAATAACACATCAGAAGATACCTGTTTTCTTCTTTTGATATCTTACAAAATCTAAACTGTATACTTTTAGAAAGAGATGGCTATGGAAAAATTGATAACTTGTTGATTTGCAGCTAACTATATACCTTTTACATGGAATGTGACACACTTGCTTATCCAAAAGATAAATCATGTATTTATGATTCTATAGCTTCATACATTTATTTAGGCTTTTATTTTGAGCGTGATAGATTAGAAGATGGGAAATGGACATTTCAATGGAAACTAGAATTCAGCTAAAATGTACCAAACCTAGCTTCTTAAATTCTCTAGTTAATTGAAACACACAAAAATGTAACAGTTACACTGAAAGTTTTGAAGTATTATCCTTTTCAGTTGTTAGATTCAAAAACATATTACATATAATTGGTACCTTTCATTAACTGTTTTCACTCTAACTTTGCCCAGGTTGAAGGAGAAGTTAATTTTTGAATTCACACTTGGTTTCTGAGGTTTGACCTCATTAGGATACTGAACAGAACTAATATGATAATACTAACTGAAGAAAAAATAACTGCTTGTGACCTGGCTTAGTATTTTCCAATGGGCATTGTTTTCCAAATCTTTAATTAGTAGATTTGATTGGTTAGTATGGAAGTTGTTTAATTAATTACTGGATTGTATGTTTAGGCTATAATACAGATTGTATGTTTAGGCTATAATACAGATTATAATACAGTGTTTACAGTTTCACAGTGAACACTAAATACCTTCATCCTGGAAATCTGTTTCATTAGGAGGTTTCAAAAAAATATTAATTGGCTTACTTTGGTGCATAGTATAATGCTACGTACCACTTATATAGGTTTATAACTTCTTAGCAGGAAAGCTTCTTTCTTAGTTATATATACACATTCCATATACCTGTATAATTTTAAAAATAATTAATATAAGTTGAGAATAATTATATCTACTCTAAACAAAATTCTGTGTAATCAAATCTCTTCTAATGATTGGCTTTACAACTTCCACCAAAGAAATTGTAATGCTACAGAATGTGAAGTATGACTGTGTTCAGTAGCATCTTTGTCATGGCTATAAAAATACATGTTTTTCTTCGAAGCACTAGTAGTAGTGATTAGAAATAATACTGGGCAATTAATAACTTACATGATCTGGGACTGGAGTTTTTTTTCCAGTCCTTGTTTTTGTTTTAGATGCCTATTATAGTATTCAATTCTGGCATCTGGCAGAGTCTTTCTGTGCAACTATTACAGAGCATCTTGTTGTAATCAGAAGGAATGTGAACATTAAACAAGATAAAGTTAAATTATAATAGTTACTGTAGGAAAACAGCTCACTTCTGCATCTTGAAGGGAAACCCTCTTAGTTTTCACCATAATAATAAAAAAGCCTCTCAAAATTATAGAAAATAATTTCGACTTCTTCTTACATATGCCTAATTTTTAAAAATGTAATTGTAGTTTTATAATTCTTTGTCACCACTTTGCAACAGGATGAATATGAAGAGCTGTTTCGTTATACTGTAGTGACGCCGAGGTTTGAACAGTGTGTCTCAAATTTGCCAGAACCTGCCTCAGAACAGAGACCAGACAGAGCTTCAAGGCTAACAGATGATGCCAGTCACCATAAGACTCCAGGTAGTATACCCAAGGCTGTGTGTTGAGCTTACAAGAGCAATGATACAACTTTTATGGCCTACATTTTTTAATAGCTTCAGTTTGAAAAATACATGTACCTCATCTGTAGTACCTTTGCATTTTGCACAACAAGAAATTTAGGAAGGCATATTCCCTGAAGGGTTCTCTCTCTCTCTGACATCACTTTTAGATGACAGTATTTATGTACTGACAGTTATTTGTATTTTGTGGTGCAGATGTTTAAAGATGGTTGGTGTAATAATGGAAAAAGGGATACCCTTACTTACAGATCACACCTGCATTATTTCTTTTCTAGGAAGTTAAGCGTAATCAGGAAAAATTGACTTTAAACTTATTTCTATTCTTTATCATTCTATTTAATTATAAAAATATTTAGCTGCCTTTTTGTCTTCTCTTTTAAAACATTTGTGGATGACTTTATCTCTGCGGTTTGGAGGAGTAAGTGACATATTTATACCTTCTGACTTGGAAGTTTGGTCAATACTATTTCTTTAAGTTTGTAGATTCTAAAGCAGCTGCCAGAAAATCTGTATGGAAGGATTAAGGCTGCAGGAGATAGCAAGTTGTAGGTGATGACAGCTGCGTAATGACCTTTAGCCCTTCTGTCCATCATGTCCTGCCTACCTGCTGCTCTCGTCTTGACCTCATGGCACCACTCCCAGGATACACCAGGCCTTAGCATGAGCTGTGTGTTAGCCAAAATCTGAGCAGGACTTAAATGAACAGTTACGCCATGAGCAGAATGTCTGCAGTACACAGATCACGGTGCAGCTGTGACTCCTGTTGCCAATCTCTGTATACGAGCTGTCATGACACAAGCTGTCTCCAGTTTCTGCAAAAGTTTGTGTGGGTTAAAGCCAGCTCAAGTCCATTGCTATGTTAAAAGTTCATTTTTCTTGTTGCTTAGTTTTTATACTGTGTTGGCTCCAGCCATGCTTGTCTGGCTAGCGCAGAAATGCATTCAGAGTTCGCAATTAACTAAGGCCACTTTACACAACCAGTTGATCCACTCAACTGGTGCAGCCTTTTATGAAAAACAAAGGCCACTCAGAGCCCCTTTCTGTGTTGAGATAACTTCAGCTTTCTTTAAAACAGCTGTGGTCACTCCCTGTATTCTTCCCAGAGTTCCATGAGCAGATTGCTTATCTCCTCTGAATGGTCTTCCACTGTTGATCAGTCACATTATAAGTCACGGATTGCCAGGATTCAAGTACACTTGCAAAACTCTTGATTTGTAGAGCAGTTAATGTCAGCTGCTGGAACTGTTTCTCAACCTGAGTTGTTGCTCTTAAAAGAGCAGTAGAAAATTTCAAACCCAGCTACATGGCATTATATTATGGAGCAAATTTTAATTTGGGTATCGTCCTCAGTGTTCTCTCAGCTTAGAGTTTTATCTCCCAGTTTGAGTGGAATATTGTTTTGTAAGGGAATTTTTGTGACATATAATACTGCTGTTCATAAGAAAGAATATCAGAATCAAAGCGCTAGACTTGCATGCTCTTTTGGTACGTGACTGTATATTCTATTTTCAGTCATATTTGTCTGAAGAGAAAATTGTAGCTAGCCACCCAATCTCCTGTCTCTCTTTAACTCTTTCAGAGGTGTTATGCTCTTACTTTTAAATTTTTTTTTCTGGTGTGTTTTGGGTTTGCATGGTCAAGCTTTAGTAGTGGAGGTGCTACAGGGATGGCTTCTGTGAGAAGCTGCCAGAAGCTTCCTCCATGTCCGACAGAGCCAGTCTCTGGCAGCTCTGAAAGATGTGAGTGTGGCTGGCCAAGGTTGAGCCAATTTGAAATGTTGGTAACGCCTCTGTGATA
>VXBT01005501.1:949346-1087522 GCA_013400235.1 Oriolus oriolus | reverse complement strand
TTTTTTTTTTGCTATTTCTGGTAAAAACTGTCTAAAACCAAGTGTTCCTTGTATGGATGGAATTAAAGGTAGAGGCCGTAAAGATTTGGGATTGCAGTCCAACAGTGTTCTTACCTAAGTTGCTGTACTTTTTCTTGCCCTGCAGTGCTCTGAGGTCAGCATGGCACAGCTGGGGGTCACTCAGCTCGTGCTGCGCCTGGGGAGAAGTTCTGGAAATTTTGTTCATCTTTCTGGTCCTTCTGTGTCCTGAGGGGCCTCCTCACTGAAGCTGGGGACAGCAACCCCTATACCCTGGCCGTGAGCATACCATTAATGTTCTTTGAAATGTTTGGGGTTTTTTTTAAATTACAGTCTTCTTTTCTTACTTGTACTGGGCCCCATTTTATTGTTCAGATCTCTGTCTGCCTTGATTTTCCAAATAACCAATTTATGCAGGTTAAGGATACCAAAGACAAATGTCAAAATATGTCAGAAATCAAATGCTGGAACTCACATTCAGAATGGGTTCTCTGTAGAAGGGAACAGCATCATAGCTTTCAAGAAAAATGGAGTTTTAAACACGTCTTTTTATAAGAAGTTCACTTGCATAGGTGTAGGCTCCCTAATTCATTAACACCGTGTTTTGCTGTTTGGTTAGGTCGTTCAAAGGCTGTGCCAAAAGAGGAAAGAAAGGAGGTATTTATGTTTTGAATAAACAGCTCTGATGTACTTTGAAGGTCTCTTTATTCATGCTGAGGCAGCAGTGAGGTGAACAAACAGTGCTTGCTTCCCTTTTCAGTTCATCCTCCAGAAGGGCTTTTCTTACTTGGTTGGACTCTTTCAGAGCAGTCACCCAGCAGCTTCCAAGGGCCTTTGATTCAGACATTAATCTCTAAATGCAAAACCATACAGGAAACAAGGGTCCTCAGAAAACCTAAACTGAAAAACAGGGAGTCCTGAATTTCTGCTGAAACTCAGTAACAAGCCATTAGAATTGTACTTTAATTCTTAAATACACATTTCCAATAAAGACCAAAAACTTTAAGATATTTTTTTAAAGCCATTTGCAAATTACCATGCTACCAAACATAGTTTAGGAACCATGCACATGTTACAATATTACATCTCTCCATATGTCCACATTTTTTACAAATTAGGGTAATCTAATACCAAAATACAGGTTTAAACTTCCCAAACTGAAGGCAGAAAAAAGCTTCCAGCAGGAGACCCTTGCATTAGTTTGATTCCAATTTTAACAACTACATCTTCGTACTCCAACAAGCTTTTCTGCAACTGTCAAATGGAAATGTTCTTTTTATTGCCACACAAGAGTGAAGTACTATAATTCAAAAGATAAAATGTATTCCAAGTCGATTTTAGCAGACCTCAACCTATATTTAGAAATTGAAAGAAAGCGCAAAGAATGTCAAAAGTTAAACAGAAAATATAGGAATTATTATGGCACATAGGGTCTCTCCTGGAACTGGCACAAGCTGCACTCCACCAATAGCTCATTTTAAAATTTAGTCATGATCATCACTTGGATGGTTTTGTCAGGAATTATTTTTAAAAACACAGTAAGTGTGTTTGTTCTGTCCATTTGTCCATATTTGGGAACACCTGAATGTTCCTTCTCTAAAGTAGTGTAATATGCACAGCAGAAAAGGGCGTTTGTTGCCTTTTAGGTATAAATGTGAAACTCTGAATTGTTAAAGAAAATGAGGCAAAATTTTCTTTGACTCCTGCAGTTTTCATCAAGGCATTTCTAATCTAAGGGGCTCCCAGTACAAGGAGCTTTTATTTGTCTTCTGTGGCTGTACCTGTCACGGCAACTTGGCATTTTGCAGGGAACTTACAATGGAAATGGCATTCTGCTGGAATCTGTCTGCTCCACGCAGCAGGAGCATCCAGGCCTTCAAGTCCATGGCTTCAAGGGCTTTTTTGCTGTTTTAAAATTAAACTCACATGCACTGGACTAACATTAAACTGTTGGGGGCTTTTCCCTCGCTACTGCTGGGGAGACAATGGTGGTTTCATTCTCTCACCCAGCAAGATTCACCTTATTAACATCCTCTGCAAAGTGATGACTTTGTGGTCAGAACTGGGAAAATTCTCAAAATTTCCAAGTAAAAGTCTCTCAGTAAAAGTTGCAATAGTTCTGTTCCCTCAGATCGCTGAAGTGTTTCACATATTTGTGAAAAGGGAGAAACCTCAAGAGTTGTTTCGGCCTGTTCTCCCTGATACTGAACTACCCCATAAATGCCCTTCTGTTATTTGGATCTCTTTGTTGGCCCTTCTTTTCTTACTCAACAGTTGAAGCATTCAAACTTCACATGTTTCTGATGGAACTTCTTTAGAATGATGTTTTGAACAAGTTTTTTACTGGGAAATCACTGAAAAAAAAGTTCATTTCGATCTATAGTGGAAATTAGTTAAAAAGGGAACTATATTAGTCATTAATACCAACCATATTTTACAGAAAACCTCCTTTTTTAAAAAATAATTTTTGGCATGCATTTCTTCACAGTGCTTCCCATTATAATTGACCTGTTGAAATGCCATTTTATTAGACCTAACTCAAGAATTCTTTGAAAACATCTTTACTGTGTAGCACCTGGAATCTGGCTTCAAGACTTGCTGCTTACAAACCTCCTGCTGCCTGACATTGAACTGAGGAGAGGGAAAATCCTGCATCCAGACAGATGCATGGCAGGACAGAGCTGTCAGCAGAAGTCATCACTGAACTGAAATGACAAGATTTAGACTGGCATATAACCACCAGGAAGGCTCCTTGTGTTTTGGTGACAGACCTTGTTTATATTTTTGCTGGATCATTTTTAATACTGATTTATCACAGGAGAAAATTACGTTCAGAGTTCATCTTAAGAGTTTGAAAATTCAGCTTGGGAAGTGAAATAACTCCCAAAAAATAGAAATATGGACCCCCCTCTAGTCTAAATGTCCTGTTGATACCCTGATATAAAAAGAGCTGTGATCAGCCACACCAAGGAGAGATTTGCTGCCTGAATGTATCCATTTTAGAGAAATTGGTAAGGGGAAAATGAATACATTTTTGAGAACGTGGTAAGGGAAAAATTACAAACATGAAGAGGCAAAGGATGGTAGTAGTCATATTTTTCCAGGAAATTACTTAAACTGGAGTGAAAGAGTTCATGATGGGATGCGGGTGAAGGGAAATACACAACTCTATATTCTGCAGTCAAATTCTTTTTGAGGCTGTTGAGGGCCATGAATGAAACATTCATACTTTGAATGAACATCTTGTCCCTGAAGACAGTCATGTTTTGAGCAGAATAAAAATAGTAGTTGAAAGAATGGAAAAGAGCATTAAGTGCGTTAAGCAAAGGAACAAAAATTTCATGTTGCAGAGCAGAGCTGATTTCAAGTTTTTGTTATAATACAGCTTTAGGAAGTTATTTTGTTGCATTGTCTGTGTGCATGTATGTGCTGGAACAGGTCCATAAGGTCCTAAAAATTAATTAAAAAGGAGCATTTTGGCAGCCAAGTCACTCTGCTCCCACAAAGCAAGCACTGAGGGAGGATAATTTCTGCACCTCAGACTGAGGTGAGGTGTTATTCCATCCTCATGGCTCTGGGCTCTTCTTCCCTGTGTTGCCCAGATCGCGCAACAGTAAAGCCCTCATGCTTTCTTTTAGTTTGGAGATCTGGGAGAGTTTTTAAAAGAAGTTTTCAATTACTGCTTCTGTTGGGCTTTACGGAGAGAAGGGACTGGAATAAGGGGTTAACGTTATGACCTACTGATTGCTTTTTGTATAAAAGCCTATTATTCAAATAATTCCACGGGGATAGAAGTACTCAGTAAGTGACCCACGATACACAGTGTACACTGGACCTCTATTATCTTTGTGATACAAATGATGTATTAATAGTTTAAATGATTAAAACAAAATTACATTAGCAGGAAGTAATCAGTGAAATGCATCCTTGCTTAAATCTGCTAAATCTACTAATACTTTTTTGGCTTTTAATGCTCACTGATGCAGCAGTGTAAATTTGATGCAGCATGCAGTCCAAAAGCCTCTTAGGCTCTTTTAATCTTAAAACCATGAAATGATGTAGCTGCCCAGTGTGTTGCTTCATTTGAGGGACAGGTTCCTTGCTATAAATGAAGACCTATCACATGAACACAGATTTCCACTTGGAAATTGGAATTTCTTACCAGTTAGTCCAAAAACCGCATTGCTAACGTGGGTGGTGGCAGGCTGCTCTCAGGGTTTGCCCAGCCATACACAGAGAAAATACATTAATTCTCCTTTTGAAAAACAGTAACAGCAAAAGTTAGACCACAACCTTTGGCTCCATTTTATTTTCATCTTGGAATTTCTATGCAGAGCATGGTGAGACAGCACTGGTTTGTGAATTTGTAAACTTAAAGGCAATTTGTAAATTTGAATACTTCTGAAAATTGTTAAATTTCCTCTACCTGAAATCGTTAAATATTGATTAAAAGGTGCATGTAAATGGAACTTACTTCGTTCATGCTAACCTAGCATATTGTATTAAAAGGTTTAAGTTTCATAGGTAGCAGCCACTACCTTGTCTAGTAGCCAAGAGCCCAAAAATCTGAAGTTCTGAAACATTTAGATGGGCAATGAGTCCTGTTAAGCCTGTGGTAAGTGCTACACATAACTCAATCCCAGAGAACACCGAGTATCACCGATTTTCATTAAATTCAGAGATATCAGTTAGAAAACTTAATGGCAAAGCTTGCAACCAGGAAAAGTTAGAGTATATTTTCCCCATCAGATAGAAAAGAGGCAATTAAGACATCATCTGGGTCAATGAATGAGTCTAGACACACTAATAGCCACCAGGGAATTTCCATCTATTCTTCCAGTATGCATAATATGGCCAGAAATTGGTCCAAAAAGGGAAGGAATGAACCGAACAGGCTGAAAGTCAGTGTGCTCTATTTATAGGGGACTTTGGTTTGCCTGTCCTTACAGACACCCAGGTCCTAAATGAGCTCCCTGCAGCTCCCTCTGTGTTCGGAGCGAGGCCTCAAAGGCGCTGTGATCAATGCCTGAGCCCTTGCTGTGTGGAAGGAGGGCAGCACTCAGACTCCAGAGCAGAGAGACAGCAGTTTTTAACCTCAAACCCCAGCAGAGAACTCTTCAGTGAGTGTGGTGCTAGTGGAAGCAGGAGGCACGAGGCAGAGCATCAGTTCCCGTTTGGTCCCAGCAGCAGCACAGGGGATCCTCCTGGCTTGGGGCACAGCAGCCTCAGCCAAACAGCAGGAGCTGGCTTGGGGCTCAGTGCATACACAGATTATCCTATTAATTTAAACCTTATTTTACTTTATCCAAGCTATACCATGAGATTAATCCGCTCACATTTAAATGCCAGTGTTTTAAATGTTACGCTGAGACACGTCTTGGATCCCTTTGTAGCCTGTGCAGAGGAGGGAGCTCTGCTCAAATGTGATTCATCTTATCCTAAAGAATTTTTTTTTTTTTAAGAGAGTAGTATCCATCTTTTCTAATAGGGGACTTTTCCACATAATGCAAGCAATTTATATCAGGATGAAGCACTGCTTTTAACAGACATGCCTGCTTCCCTCCACTGATTACAAAGCCGTGAGCTCAAACAAATACAACCTCTGTTCAATGTCTAAATGTGCACATGGGATAAATCCCACTGGTGCTCATTTATAAACCTTTAATAACTGGGCAACCCAAGACAGCTCCCCCCTCCTGTGACTGCTGAATCATAATGCTCCAGCCAGGAAGGAGAACAATTTTATTTACAAAGAAATGTCAGCAGTAAACAAGAGAGAAACCAAGTCATGTGTTGCTCAGCGAAAGTGAAAACCTGGCTCTGTGTTTTGACAGTGTCCATTAGCTGAGCAGGGAGAGCTCTGCTCATGTGGTGTTTGAAGGAGCTGGGAGGGCATTAACACAAATTTATTAACACCAGTGTGAGCACTATGCACAGGAAGCCGTCACATGAACAGAAATGCTTTTTCCTCTTAAAGCAAAACAAGCTTTATTGTAAATTCCTTGCTAACAGAATGATAAATGTGTACGGCACTGCTGGAAGTAGAGTTTAAATGCACAAAGTATGCTGAGAGGGGTCATCCACTAGGAAGGCTGAAAGTCTCTTGAAGATGCTGAGGCTTTAATAATTCCTGAATCAAACTGAATAGCTACCCTGAAGTAGGAATAATTTTCCCCATGAAAGAGATGGTATGGGGTTTCATTTTTGTCCTTTTTTTTTGCCATAGGCTATTTTTAAAACCCTTTAACCAAGTCTTACACGTAAGATCCTGAAATGAAGATGCCAACAGAAAGCATGACAGGCCAATTTGTGTTGTACAAAAGCTCCTGAAAACCAGCTAAAATCTGCATCTCTGTAAATCAGAACAGTGTGTGCCAGCTGCTGTCAAAACAACACAAGTATAATAGAAGTTTGACAGGTTTTGATTGCATCTTGCTCCAAAAAACGGAGCTAGTTAATGCACAACATAAACTGTTAAAAAGTTAAACTCTTACTTATGTTATTTTTTTTTGTTCATATTTGTTTTACATCAAATGACTAATTTGCAAGTGCTATGAAGTGTAAAGAGCCAGTATTTTGATCCACATCGATTTTTTTGAAGGGGTAGGTATGGTTCTTTTTGTTTTCTTTTAGTAATGAACTTTTAGTGAACTCAGAGTACCCTATTTGTCAGTAATCCACATCAGCCCCTCTTTTCCCCTCTCTGTAAGGTGCGCCAATTCACTGACTCTGGGAAGGGAGCCTTGTGGCAGGAGACCACTCATCTAATCAATATCCTTCCATGTTCCTTATATTCAGCATGTACTTATTAAATCTGTTAACAGCAGCACAAAATCAATTCCCTGATGCAGCTTTGTTTAACAGCAGAGGTGAAAGGTCATCTTTCTGGGTAGGATTTGGGGAATAGGAACTTTTTTGATTAATCATTTTCCTGCAGGAGGCAACCCTGAAGGCACTGCCGTGCTGGTTCCCATCTCCATTGAAACAAAACAGTCGAGTGTATGCCAGGTTTAGATTCAGATTAGACATTAGGAGGAAATTCTTGAAGGGTGGGGAGGCCCTGGCCTCACAGGTTCCCAGAGAAGCTGTGGCTGCCCCTGGATCCTTGGAAGGGTCCAAGTCCAGGTTGGACAGGGCTTGGAGCAGCCTGGGACAGTGGAAAGTGTCCCTGCCTGTGGCAGGGAGTGGATGAGATGATTTTTAAGATCCCACCCAACCCAAACCTTTCAATGATTCTGTGATTCTATGTTCTGTGAAAAGGCTTTCCTTACTGTACTAAACATTAGGAATATGTGTTGGGATGAAGCTTTGTTTCATGCAACCTGTACAAGAACTTGACATTTCTTATAAACATTTTGCCAGTAAAATAGGTTTGGGGTTTTTTTTGGTACTATTCATGACAGCAAAAATGGAATTAATGGAAGAGCTAAAGGAGAGCTGAATAACAGATTCAGCTGGAATTTCTTAGTCATGTAAAATGTACTTATTAGATTAAAGTATTAAAAAATCCCCAAAAGCTCAGAGATTTGCATATGCCTTTAATGGCTTATTTTGAGCTTCCATTGAAGCAGATACACTTTCAGCAGATTGACTTAAATGCCAGTTGGGTAATAGAGCAAGAAGAAAAACCATAATCTTTTTCTTTGGAGCAGAGAGTCATTTAAAGCTGAAATATGACTAATTACCACAACTGAACTTGTGATATCCCTTGCACTTGTTAATAGACTTACTGTGTTAATGTCTCTGTGAATGGATGTAAAACCCAAACAAAGAAAAAAAGCCCTTTTAGTATTTTTAAGACATGTATGCAATCTTTTGTTGTCCCTCGCAAACAAAAATGAATGTATGAAATACCAGTTTACACCACGCAGCAGTAGTTCAAAAGACAAGTTCATAGTTTTTGTTCATAGCTTTTCTACAAAAGCTCAATATAACCAAAATAGTTTAAATTGTTTAAAAAACTCTGTTTTACAGAAATGGGCATGTGCTGTGAGAAGAATGAGGTTCCATTATGCAGCGGGGAAATGAACAATGAATTCCTGATTACAGCAGTACCTGGAATTACTATTATTAGTTGTAGTGTCAGCTGTTGCTTAGCAGAACTTTGTCCAAGAAGAAAATGTAACAAAACCCTTTTAATTCTGCAGTTGGACCTTAAGGAAGTGCAGAGAAGGGAGCAAATCTGAAGGCCTGGAAAGGAAGGAACTGGGCTCTGTCCTCGGCAGGGTCGGTGCGTGTTGTCAGCGCCGCACGTTTTAAAAATAATAAAACACATTCTTTCTGTTCATTGTTGTTTGTTACTCATCTTCAATTTGTTCCGAATTCTGAGTCACTTTCATAAATCTGTTTTTAACGAGTTTTAGCCACTCAGTGAGTTTCAGAACAAATGCATCCATTGGGTTTTCAGCTGTAGAAATCCTCACCAAATGCATCTCCTGTAACTCAGGCAGCCTAGGATTTAACAATTAGTTAAACAATTAATACAAAGTCCAACCTTTGGCTCTAGGGGTGTATAATGTTAAAATAAAGGGCAAGAGATGGCTGGGGTAATGGGGCAAAACCCCAGGTAGGAATTCTCCTGTGTGATTTCTGTTGTGAAGATGCTGAGCCTTTGGTGAAGGCTCTGGTGTCCTTCCACAACCCAGGTCAGCTGCTCCAACCTGGAAGGAGCCTGGCCCTGCCCTGGAGCTGCAGGTCAGGCACTTCCCTGGCTGATTTCCTGCACACCAATCCTTTCCTGGGCAGTAACTTGGATTGTTTTGCTGCGTCAGCATAAAAGCAGTGCTCATGTGCCCAGGAGGGAATGCTTGAACAAGAAAATGCCTTTGTGCCACTCATCCAGGAGCGTCTGCAAAAGGAAGGGTCTGGTCCAGCGCAGGAATAAGGAGTGGGGCAGGGCCCAGAATTGTTTCCTTCAGCAGAGCTGCTGCTTTGTGCCCCTGTGAAGCAGCTATGGAGTACAGACTAACGATCCTTTCTTCAGCAGAGTTTGACAGGCTGAGGTTGTTTTTAGCTTGTTTTCTGCCCGTCAGGCACAGTCACAGGAGAATTCTTGCTGCACTGAAACTGTGGGCTTTGGATGTTGTCGCTTTGCCCTCCAATTTGACGAGGTGTTTTCACCCAGACTGGTGAAGAAATTAATTTTCTAAAGAAGCTGTCTAAGGAAAGAGTCTGGCTGGAGCACTTTGTGACCTCTCACATTCTCTCCCTCTCTCCTGGCTGTTTGCCTAAGACAGTTTAGTCCCTTCTGAAGCCCCATTCTCCACTGATTTTAGGAATGACGTATTTGCAAATTATTCATGCCAGCTTTAAAGCAAAGTTCCAGCTACACTGAAAATCCGTAGTGCATCCAGATATTAACGGAAGTTTGATCTCTTCTCTAGCAGTTTGGTGATTTGTGTGATACTATTCTGTGTGTGGGACACGCTTGTTCAAACCTTGGAGCCTGAAATTACTTGTACATTTATTATACCCCTTCAGCATAATTCATGCAGAATTCATCTGTTTGCATGCCACTTGGAGCCTCCTGGAATTTGTTATTTTCCATCCGTATCTCTAACAGTGCCACATTGTTTATGGAGAGAACATGCAGTTTTCTATAAATCACTTGTTTTCATACAGTTTTACTGCATTATTTCACTCAATTTGTGAAGGATTTAAGCACCCTGCAGTGTGCAGCATTACAAGGCATAAAGTGATTGAAAATAAAACTATTTTTGGCTGAAATAATGGAATATTCACCATCAGAAATATGAAACAGCATTTAAGTGTGGGTGAGATGTAATGAATGAGCTGCATTACATAAAAGGGTATTACTTGGGCTATTAATTATAAGGACTTAAATTCAAATCTTGCAAGGGAAAAAGTGGCTTTTTCATCTTGCTCCAAACTAGCTATGGAATGATCTTTGTTTCCAAACTGAGGTCTAAAGAGAAACATTGCCAAGTAGAGGCATTGATGCGTTAGAACTTGGACATTTAATGCAGAATATCTGAATTCTGTTATTTGGGAAGCAGGAGGTGTGAAAACATAGATAGGAGCTCTGAGGAAACTGCTAAAGTGGGGTGACTTGGATCATGTACCCTGTCCAACAAACCTTGAGGTTGTGTTCTGCTTTCAGTTTCCTTCTTTTCCCATTGTCACTGCCTGGGCTTTAGAGCCCAACAAAGAAACCTTGTCCCCCTGAAGTGCTTTAATTTTGGTCTCTGTGTCGTTTCTCCGTGGGCTGCCGGGAACTGCTCACCAGTGCTGCTTACACACATCCTTTGCCACGATTATTTGTGTTTTCTTGCATTTGTGGTTGTGCCCTCACACACAGGGATCCAGTTCTCCTCCCAGAGGGGCTCGGCTGTGTGGCACCTGGCTGGCAGCAGCCCCTGAGCAGTGCTGCCCTGTGGCAGTGACCGACTGCTCCCAGATGTCACTTTGGGGCTGCGTGCCAGGACAAGTGGCTGGGTTCTGGTGGTTGGGGGTTTTTTTCCTTCTTTCCCCGACTCACTGAAGCCTGGGAGAGTGCTGCAGTTAAGCAGAGAGCTCAGCGATACATTTCTGATGTGTTTTTAATTCTTCCTGCAAAAAAATAAAGCAGGCTCCTTTTGACTTACCCTCAGACCTGGCAGGGTGATTTATATGACACCCCTAGCAATGACTTGTCACTTAAAATGGATACATCCACTAGTACTTTTATTAGTTCTGGAATAATCTGAAATCTCAGGCTTCCACAAGTGTATTAGGGAGACTCTGTAAAGCTGTAGATTCTAATTATGTTAAATGCATATTGTAAAAGAATGCATTGCTTTGTTGCACTGTGAGTAAGAAGGGGACAGTTAGGGATGGGAAATAGTTATTATTTAGATCAGACAAACTTTAAAGTCCAAAAGGAAGTGGTTTCAGTGGTTTCTTTTTTATTCATAAAGTTTTTATATTTTTAAACTCCTATGAAAAATAGAAGGATTTCTTGTTTTATCTGGTAGTAGTCAGAGCTTCTAGAAACTGTCAACCTGAAGCTCAAATTTTGGCTCTTATTTTCCTGACCAAGTTATAGATTTGATGTTAAATTTCAGACTGCTTTAATTTTTTCAGTGGCCTTTATGCCTTTATGACCTGACTTCTAAAGTGCCAATGCCATGCAGTAAAGCCTTGAATAAAGCCCCTCTGCAAAGTCAGTAATGACAGAAATTGATTTGCCTCACTTTTGCTCTGTAGACCCTTAATGCATGTTCTGTGGTGAGTGGGAATGAGTTGAAATCTCGTCTTTCTTGTTATTTTTTTTTTTTTTTTGTTTGAGTCANTTTTTTTTTTTTTTTTTTTTTTGTTTGAGTCATGGCTTACTGAATTCCAGGCCCTTACTGCTGCTTGAAAATTCTTGGCCTGTTGGAAGCAATATTCTCAAATGTCAGCTAATTTGTCACTGGCATTCATGCCTCGTTTTTCATTTATGCTAATATATAGCTTTCAATAAATATATGGAGAAGGAATAGTGTTTACCTTTCCATATCATGAGAATACTACTCAGTGTCTCTGCCAGAAACTAAGAAATGCTGTTTGTATTGATGCTTCAGTGAGCCAGGAAGGACTGCACGAATATGTCATGCACATGCAGTGGAAAATGCCCTTATACAATTTTCACAGTCAAGGTTTTATATGACTTAGTAACAAGAATAGCTGTGATTGTGATGGCATCAATTGTTTAGAAGAAATAAGAACTCCAACATAGACTAAATTTTGGGGAGCATTTTGAGGTAATGATCAGGTTCTAGGAGTGTTGTCTCTGCTTAAAAATGCTTTGAAATCTTTGTCAGCCACGTGGACAAAGTGAAGAAATCGTCTCAGTTCCTTGACCTAATCATGCCAGAAGGACTGAGTTTCAATAGTGATACAGGTTTTTATCACATGGATACTTTCTCTAGTATAAATTTAGGCTACTCTGGTGGTCCTGCAGGGCTATTTTTGTGCTCTGTGAGCTTCCATGTGCTGTGTATTGAGCTAACTTGGGGAACTGCTCCAGCTAGAACCTAACACTGCCAAAAAAAATGGACTGTGTAAGTGTTTAGACACAGAACAAGCAGGCAGGGCCACTGGTTCTGACAGCAATGTGCCATATGTCAAATTAAAGTGCTCACTTAACCATGACTTAAGAAGTCATTGCTCTGTCAGCTCTGCGTGTTGAGGGTGTGCTTCCCCAGGAGTGCAAACAGCTGAGCTGGCCAAGCTCTGGGAGCTGGGGTGTGGGAGCGCAGGAGGGATTTGCATGCAAGCCTGGTGCTGAGTTCATAGACTGATGGCTACAGGCTGTTCAAATTGTCCCAATTCAGGCTCAAAATGTGCCTTTAAAAGTTACAGAGAATATAGAGAGAGTATCCACAAGAGCCTGTAGTGACTGGACGAGAGGCAATGGCTTCAAACTGATGGAAGGTTTAAATCAGAGATTAGGAGGGAAAATCCTTTCTGGTGAGGGTGGGGAGGCCCTGGCACAGGATGCCCAGAGAAGCTGCAGCTGCCCCATCATCCCTGGAAGTGTCCAAGGCCAGGCTGGATGGGGCTTGGAGCAGCCTGGGATAGTGGAAAAGTGTCCCTGCCCCCGGCACAGGGTGGGACGAGATGATTTTAAAGTCCCTTCCAACACAAACCAGTCTATGGTTCTGTGATTCTACCTGGCGAAAAATTCCACTGACTGTTGCCATAGGGTTTTCTTGCTGGAAATCTCCCATCTCAACTCCTTCTTTTTTTTGAATTTTTTTTTTCATTAAATGGTTTACAGCAAATATAAATAATTTGTTCATAATTAAATGAAATGTTTCCATGGTTTCGTATTTTGTTATTTATGTACTGCCAACCTCTGAGCCCACAGGTATTTATAATAAATACCACTTTTGCTGCTGGAATGAATTACTGTAACTTATGTCTTTTAGTCAACCATGTAATTTTGATAACTACCAAACCTACAAAAGTAATCTGCTTTTTATGAGTAAATAATATACAAACCAAACATACTGTGGAAAAGAAATCTGAGGGTGAATTTTCTTCCTTCTTTAATTCTTTAATTGGTTTCCCAATCTGTGTGTTGTCTCATGTATTGTCTTACATTGGCAACAAATTTCTAACTGTAATTAGTCTAATAGAGAGTTTAATTTTTTTGTGTGTATTGTTTTTCTTCCTGAGAAGTTGCAGTTTCTTTGAGATTAAATGTTTGCAGTGACTGATGAGAGCAGGAAAGCGATATTGAAGTTTCTAGCAGATGACCCTTTAATAAGATGTATGTAATTGGATCAGACTTGCAACAAATATTGGGCATCTGTTGGGTAACATGGAAATAATGAAGAGAAACAGGAACTGGAAAAATCTTTAATTAAGAAAACCTTTTCCATTTCTTGATATAATACTACTGCTGAAACAGAATGGGTGGGTAAGATTAAAGAAACCAGCCTGAATTATTTGAAAAAAGTGTGTAAAGGAATTATTAGTTGGTTTTATTAGTAACCCTTATGTGCAAAAGGAGCTCAACTTGATCTTTTTCCTCAATATTCTTTGAATATTTCAGTTGTGTCTTTCGACACAAACTTTAAAGCAGAACCTTTCTGTTTAAAATGCTTTTCTCTATTCAAGACACACTTTTGATTGGTTTAGACAGGCAGAGAATAATTACTGGCAAAACAAACTAAAACAATGTGTGTTTTCTTGGAATGGAATGTGTGGAGGCCTCAGGGCAGGGATGGCAGGAAGCTGCTGGCTCTTTGTGAGGCTGCAGTCATCCAAAAACCTGGAGAGGAGAGGAGGTGAGAGGCTCATTACCACAGACCAACATGAGCTGCTGCTGTGTGATGCTTTCTTCAGACATCATCCCATCCCCTCCTTTGCACCTTCCGGTGGATCACTTCACATATGAAGTAATCTGGTGATCATCTGTCACCTTGAAGCCTTTCAACTCTCCTCACCTAAATCTCCAGTCAGGATTGTGTCCAAACAGGCATTGCAGGAAGTTTATTTCTTGCAGCTCAGTACTTAGGGTATGGCTCTGTTCATATTTCAAACAGCTTGTTCAGTGTCCTCCTGGCCTCCCTCCTTGCCATTCTGAAGAAAAATAAACATTATTTGGCACTAATGGAATTAGTGTGTGGCTTGTGTTTGCTGGCCAGGGAGATTAAATTTGTCAGCGTGTTATAAGGTTTCTCAAACACAACTGAAAGCCTGGACTTAAATTCAAAATATCCCAAAATACTTCAATGTTCAGCTCTTGGCATTCAGATCTGGCACTTCACTTGTTGTATTGGTGTCCTTACAAATCGTACTCACAGGAAATGTTTTGGTTTACAGCCACCAGTACCTAGGTGTCATTAAATTGTGAAGTAAAATGCTGGGAAAAACAAGCTACAAGGCTGGTGCTGAAGAACTCATGGTAAAACCTCACAGCTGTACCAGTGTGCTTTCCTTATGCTTGGAGCTGTGAGTGGGTTCAGACATTCCTTCGGAGTGCGGCACGGGCTGCGTTCAATTGACCGTGCGGGTGATTTAATGTGAGATGAAAGATTAAGAAGTCCCACGAGCCTTTCAGATGTTTGTGTTCTGTGCATTCGGCTTCTCCCGGGTGAACAGTGCAGTTTTCAGCTCAGTTGGCAGCTCCTGGGGCCGGGGTCTGCCTGGCTCAGTGGGCTGAGGCAGAACTGGGAGAAGGCACGGTGGGATAGTGGCTGGTCTTGTAAGAGCAAAGCCATTGCACTTGCTCTTGGTTGTGGGGAGGATTTACTCACTGAGCATCTCATTTTTTCATGCTGCTCGATGTGACTTTGGGAGACTGTGTCTTGTAGAAGAGGCTGTCACCATGATTTCCCAAAAGCTTTTTGCTTTCTGTTGGTGTCTGGAATTCCAGCTGTATTACAAAACAAAATGCAACCCAGCAGCTGCATTCTGGAGATTTGGTTTCATCTCTTATCCCATCATTTTATGCAGCCTTAAAATATGTACAGCCTCTGCTGCTTCCTCCTGCTCCCTTTCCCAGCCCTTGGTTTTTTATGCTGGGTGATGCATCAAACTGAAGGAGCTGCTCTGTTTCAGACATCCCATTTCTGCGATTGGGGTCACTGCGGAAACAGCTGAAAAATGTGAAGAACTGCTGCTCAGTGTTCACAGGAAGCAGTTCTGGGCTCTCCTATTGTGTTAGCTCTTTAATTGGAAGAGCTGTGCTGTTCCTCACTGCTGTGCCTGTGCTCAGCTCCAGAGCAGATGAGAGCAGCACCCAGAGGGGCTTTGTGGCTGGCAGAAAACACATTAACAGCAGCAGCTTCTCAAACTGAAGTGAATTCAAACTGCAGAAGTGATAGAAAAAGTCTGTGATTGTGGGTCACCTTTTTTGTTGGTACGAGTTCTCAAAATAACTATTTCAGCACTGTTTTTGATAGATTATTTCTGGGTTGTTATTCATTTATAAAATGGGACACCTCAAAGGAGGGAGATTAATGGTTTTGTGAAATTCTGGCAAGGGCTTTACATAGAAACAGTGATCTCTGTCTCAAAAAGTATACAATTAACAGGCAGATTGAAACAGTGCTGAGTATTTCATATTACATTAAGTCCATTAATATTTTGAAACTCTTTCTTAGTTTTGCAAATATTGTGCTGCAGTTATTAGAATAAACAATATCATATACCTTCTTTTTCCTGTAATGGAAGGCAGAAATGACAAATCTGGTATAATATGTTTCTGAATATGGTATTCAGACAGATCTGAATATAACATGGGAGGTATTTTACTAAATCCAAACTGTTTTAAAAATGTGTTAGGTATAAATTTATAATTTAAAATGTGCAGGTATATATTTATAATCTTAACCCACGGCGCTGCCAGGTCTGCCAGAGTTGTTAAGGCATATGCCCTCCCTGCCCGGCACACAGCCTGTATTTGCACACTGTTGTAGGTCTGGCAAAGCCAGCTTACCAGAGACATCCATCTGGTTTATACTTAGTGTAAAGGAGTTAATGACCTGGGTAGTTAAGACTGTCCAGACGATCTGTATAATCCTTTCACACAAATCAGATATTGTTGCAGTTAACCATTACGTTCCCTTAAATTAAAATAAAATTAAACAGCAGAGTTTACAGTGGTCTTATTTCTGTCCTCCACCCAAGTTTTTTTAGTCTGATCGAACTTGACCAAACAGAAAATCTGCAGCAAGGTCAGAGGTATGAGCTTGAGATTAGGCAGAACAATTACTAGCAGGTAGACTTGAAGATTTAGAAGTTGGAATCAGCTCTAATTTATCAATATCAATTTCATGTATTTCTATACCTTGGCTCCAGGGTAGGTTTTTGAGAAGATAGCTTGAGTTTTGCAGAAACTACGAGAATGAAGGTAACTGCTGAGCCAGGGAATGTGTAGCATTACACAGATTAGTGCTGTGAAGGTGCTGTGTGACCTCGTGGGCTTACAAAAGAGCTCTAAGGAGCTTAGGAACAGGTGAAGGTGATGGGCAGAGAAGGCTGTTTTTCTTATTGACTCTCTTAGCCTGGAACAGACTGTGTCTCGCTGGGCTCCAGGCTGGTTTAGTGAGAAAGGAGTGGGAAATGCCAAGTGGAAAGATTGCATATGGCAGTTGTAAGTGTTAGCCTGGCTACTCTCCTGAGACAGCACTTCCTTCTAGATGGGGTGAAACACTGGCACAAAAGCAAGCTGGTGTGTTATAAATTATATATATTAGAAAAGCTAGGGTAATTTAATTTTTAAAAGTTCTCAGTGGATTCAGTATGTCGGTAGCAGTCAAAGGTAGGGCTGCTTCTGACTTGTGTTGGCTCTATAATCTACAGCCTTGGTTATATTTAATGTAAAAGGGATTTTCATTATATTTTCACAAGTTATAATAGGTTCAGAAGAGGAGAAAGACAAATATTGCTACATCCTATATCTTAATTGCTACTCTTCTAGTTTATCTATTCCTAGTAAATTTATTTAAGCAGTACCTATTTAAACAACAAATGTAGTTGGTATTTAATTGATTTATCTATTTCTGTTTATTGTAATTGCTATATTTAATTCAAGGATGATCTAACACATGCCACATTCATTCATTCATTGCTTGGTGTTGTGCAGAAAACACAAACCAGCCACTGATATGGTCCCCTAGGGGAAATCCTGTGGCCTCTGTGAAAATGCAAAGCACGTGAAACAGCAACACAGCAATGACTCCCTGCTCCAAACTCCTGCAAGAGACTCTAAAGTCCTCTAGAGCCCTCTGAGAGTAACCCGGAGAGGATTTTGTGCTTATTGTACTTTTGTGGTAACTCCTCAGTCCAGTTCAGAATCAATTCTTATTTAAAAACCTCAAAGCAGGAACCCAGCAACAAATATTGAGTGTGCACAGAGTTATTTCCCTGTTGCTGCCCATGAAACCTCCAATGCTGCTTCGTTTGGAAGAATCAATGCTTGAAACCTGGAAATTATGTGCCTGTCGTTGTAGGGCACCTAATAATGCCAGGACAGTGTAGCCACAGCTTTGGGGTTGGTTTAGATCAGAAAATATGTGATTTTTACACTGGTTAAAATGTTACAAATTCATCATTTCAGTTGGGAGAATAGTCTTGACCATCCGTCAGTGGGCATGGTGGTATTTGTTCGAAGGTTGCACTTGATGGTCTTGGTGATCTTTTCCAATGTTAATAATTGTATGATTACAAAAATGAGTCAAAAGTGACTTGAAGAAGCCTCACTGATTTCTCTGTAGAGGACAACTGGCAGTTCAGTTGGACTCTGGCAAATATATTCTCTCCACCCTTTAGGTTTGCAGCTTAATTTGTTTTACTGAATAAATAAGTACTGGTGGTGTAGTAGAGCTATTTATATCTAATGGAAAGGCTCATCTACTCTGTTCCTTTTCTTCCAAAAGTGGGAGTTTACAAGTGATTAAAAAAAAAAATCTGTTGACCTTTTCGAATAATTCTCAATTGTAAAGCATGTGACTTTTGTCTTGATATTTTTTACCCCTTGTTCTTTGGAATGCTTGTGGTTGTGGAACTCTTCAGACATATGGCTGAGTGATGTGTGGGCTCAGCAATGGCTTTTCTTCTTTATACATCATCTAATAGAGAAGATTGCTTCTATTTCTGTTATTTATGATTGCAGTACTTCACTTTGGTCTCATCCATCTGTGTCATACATGAAAGCCGTTAGTAGCAATATTTTTTAGCAGATAACTCTCACCCGACCATATATCACGACAATCTTTTCACTCCACATAATTTGGAATAAAGCTGGAAATTTACAGTGGAGCCTTGTAACTCTAAGTGACAACTATATATATATATATATATATATATATGTATATGTATATGTATTATTAATAACAACACGTTTTTCTCAGCGCTGTGCCTGGACAGAACAGTGTTGGGTGGAATGAATTGCCCTCCATTATGTACCATAAATCCCACAAGCCGTGTTGAGCATCTTCAGCTTGTTTGCTCTGAGAACGCACTGAGTGCTCCTTCCCAGGTTCTTCCTTGTTTTTGTGCTGCCCAATTGGCATTTTCTGCTGTCTGGGAGGGTGGAGGGCAGGGAGCAGCCTGGGAGATGCCACATGCCAGCAGAAAGTGAGCAGTTAGTCTGGTTTTGCAACACAAGGCCTGTTTTGTTCTCTCCATCCCTCCCCGGTTCCCCTCCCTGGGCTGCAGAGAGCCTTTGGCTCCAGCAAGTCCAGAGCTGGAGAGGATGGAAACTCACAGCCGTATTCTATATATACACCACAGATCAAAATCACACTGTCAAAACATGAAAATACCTCAATCATTTTCTTTTTAATTTTAGCTGTCAGCCTCGAGATGCCACTGTGCTCTTGAGCTACTCTGCATGATGTGTGCCAGCTCACTGCAGCTCATGGTAAAACGTAAAGGAACAAATTTCCTGGCAGCCTCTGCAAAGCAGTGTAATAAACTTTCATTACATGAACATAATGTGACTTCTTAACAGCTGCAATAAGTGATGTGAAGCTTTTAACACCTTTTCAAAACAAGTAACAAGTGAGAGGTTATTTTTCATCTCTCTTCCTAAAAAAAAAAAAAGACTTTATTTTAAGCAGATGACACTTTGTTTGCACTTAGCTGAACTAAGTCAATTTCTACATGAGCTCTCCAGATCTGTGTTGCTTTGTGAAATAAAGAAAACACTAAAAGTGAATGCTAAAATGCACTCTAACGTCTGGATTTCAGCATGAAAATTTGGATGTTAAATTGTATGTATGGAAATGATGGCTGTCAGATGGATTTCAGTTCACACTTGTTCTTTTCCCTTTGGATTTATGATTCCGTGATAGTTGCTTGTTGTGTTGTTTATTTCTGTGTTGAAATGTTTGGTTCTCATTTGAGTATTCTCAAAAGGTGCTTTGGGATCACCTCTAAAGGAACCGGGCTCTTTGGAGATAAGTCACCCATTACAAACTGGAAAGAAAGCAAAAAGAATCAAGGCTGCCCATGCTGAGTTGTCCACATCAGTCAGTCTGTTATTAGGCTGGACACAAGTTCAGTTCAAAGAGTTCAGTAGTCAACACTGACAACTGAAGCCTTAGCACGTAGTTTTGAGGTGTAGCCCCAGTCCGAAAGGACAAATCCTCTCTGATTTGCTTACTCTGGCAGCTGAATTGTGATTTCCACTGCAGTATGATGAGCATCGTTTCCAGGGAAGTTCACAGCTAAAGTTCACAGGCTGGAGCAAACAGTGGCACTCCTCTTACCATGTCTTTATCTCGATGCTTAAATCATATTAAAAACAAGGTCGACATTATCTGTGGTTGAATGAGTTCCTTCACACGCTGTGAGAGGCTGTCAGCTCAGGGGTAGGACGTGACTGTGGTGTTTCACAAATCCTGCCCAGAACAGATACCTGAATATGCAGTTTGCCTTACACACATTGCTGAATAAAGGCAGAGTTGGAGCAGCCACTCCAAGATCCTAATTGGAGTGGCAGGCATTGGTGAAGCATCTTCTTTCTACAAATTTTTCAGATATTCCCATAATATTTCTCAGATCTTTTGCAAAGATTATCACATTATATTTTGCAAGTTTTACAAAAGTAATTAGTTATCTTCTTTATATAATATTTCTCAGATCTTTTGCAAAGATTATCACATTATATTTTGCAAGTTTTACAAAAGTAATTAGTTATCTTCTTTTTTTTCTGAAGGATATACTTTTTTTTTTTTTTTTTGCATGTGATTTATTCCTGAAAACACAAATCAGTCTATTGTCCTCAAGACTGGAAGGCTTGGAACAAAAAATATCATCTGAAAGTAAAATATGACTCAGCTGCAAGTAATATTAATGGTAATTGCCACTTAGTGATCTTTCAGTTGGTAGAAAACAAACCATCAAAATGATAATTGCAGGATTCACTGTGATTTAGGTTGATTAGCAAACTAGACAACCAAGTGGGCAGCAGACACTGAGCCAGAGCTCTGGCTCAAGTGGAGTTGGCAGAGCTAATCTGGACTCAGTGGAGCAAAACCCACTTTATTCCGTTTGCCCAAAGAGTAAACATATGCCACGTCGGAAATAGAACAGTTGGAAACAATTTCTGCATGGGATACTAACAAAAAATGGCTAGGGAGAGAGAGAAGGATGATTAGACTTGTTTAAACCAGACTTAGGGATGAGAATGAGGCCAGCCTGGCATTAATGGGGTCATGGCTGTGTCTGCAGTGACCTGCAGGTGCACCTGGTCACAGCTTTCTTCGCTATTTGTTTATTAAATAAATTCAGATGTGTTTTAAGTGGGAAAGAATCGTTAAAGTTGCCTCATGCAATGAGCTCTTTAGAACAATTTCGATGGCTTAATGCGGTTTCCCCTGAAGTTAAGGAAATTCAATGTTGGCAGCTGTTAAGCAATTCAAATCTGTTTTATTCTTTAGGTTTGGGAAGTAGTACATTTTTATGTGTTGGAAATGCAAAATTTCAAGTATACAGAGAATACATTACCTACAAACAAACTGTGAATTACTCTAAAATAATTTCATTATAATCTCCTGACTCACTACTTGATGGCACGGTGTTTATTACAAGATGTATTCAATTTCAAATCTTGATTGTCTCTTTCATTGAAATGTGGACCTGTGACTGCTGCAAAAGCTGTCAGCAGAGAAGCTTTCTAACTTTCCCAGCATTTTTGTGAGACTTCTCTCTCTCTCTCTTTTTCCCAAGCAAAACTATTATAAACAATTCTAGGAGTTTTTGTAAATTAATTAAGTTTTGTGCAGCTGCGCTTCGTTATCATTTTTGCTTAGAAAAATATTTTGGAATAGGTGTTGTCAGAATTGACCAATGAACTTGGTAGGTGGCTAACCAGAGGTCCAATAGCCTCTTGACATTTCTATAAACTTCAAGCGAGCTAAAGGATATAAGCCACTCTGTAAAATAATAAAAAACTCTGCATCACTTTGTTCTTCCAGGACGCTGGACTCTGTGTCGTTATTCTTGGGACACTTGCGACGTGGACCAATTTCAAAATATCTGAACTAAGTTTAATATTATGAAAGAACCTGTAGTGGGGGTGAAAAGCTGAAATACTGACTCCTAAAATAAGCACCCTCAAGCAAATTATTCTTTTTATGTGGTTTGGAGGGACCTGTGTGTCCTTTGCTGTGTGACAACATATGGCCTTGATCCCATGGCAGAAGATTTTTTATCTCAGAAAGAAAAAGTTCTTTCAGATCATTCATAAATGTTAAATGGGATTCACATTGCTATCAGGAGCTAATTTTCTTTTCCCATTATCTCCTGCCATTCTGTGCTATGAGAACACTTTGTTCTCTACAACAGCCTTCACTCAGAGAGAGCTCTGGTCCCTCACCGAAGTAATTAACTGGGAAAGATTTTGGATCTTCATAGAGACCTTCCTCAAGGTGTGCAGGGGAACAAATCCCACACCGAAGGATGGGTTTCATTCCAGCTTAACATTCCTCACTCCTGCCTCCTGCTCTTGCTGGATGCACATTGACAGTTCCTGTGACAGAGGATTTAGATTCAGGAAATGTGGCTTCGTAGAACTGCTCATCCCACACTATATTTGAGCACTGTGGGATGTCTTCAGCATTAAAGATTTATCATTGTGTAGAGTCTCTTGGTTTTTAAATGTGAATGCTTATCTCATCTTGAATAACGTGTTTGCTTGATGTCTTGTGTCTTTATTTAACATGAGGCTCGGCTTTCTTTCATTGGCTTACAGGTGAAATATTTAAGTTTTATTTTATATTTGTTACAAAATAAAAACAAAAACAAGCACCACCACATATCATTCTAACTGTTATTTCCCCTTTTTTTGCCAGTTTGCTGTTTTGTGGTTCATAAGAGATGCCATGAGTTTGTTACCTTCTCTTGTCCTGGGGCTGACAAGGGACCCGACACTGATGTGAGTACATCAACATTTGAGACACTGCTTTACACAGTTTTATGTTGTTACACCCATGAGAATGGATTACAAACAGGATCAATGGGTTCTTCATGACAGATAATTGAGTCCAAGTGGGTTTTAACAGTTGTGAAGCGAATATTTATGGACTGAGAGATCTATTTTTGGTAAGAAAAGTAAGATTGAGTATGTGACCTAGAACAATATCCTCGGAATGCGAGAACCCTGAGGCATTTGCCCAGCCATGAATCAGCATTTTATTTTCTTTGCTTTATGTTGGATGTATTTGATGTTAACAACTCCCAGCTTTTTCTGAGCTTTCTTTGTATCCATCTTATCTCAAAGTGTATCTTTTGAGCTGTCTCTGGTCCTTGTCTCACTGCACACAAGGATCTGTAACTCCGGTTAAAGGACAGTTTAATCTTGAGCCAGCTGGCTTATTGGGTTTTTATTTTATTTTCATGTTTGAGCTAGTCTAGCAGTCTGGATACTCCCATTCCATCCTGCTCTGTCAGTACTTCTGTAGACACGTAGCATTTTTGGTCAACAACCAGTTTTTCCTCTCAACACATCTGCCTGCATGGTGAGACACATGCACAGGATCTTTGTGTCACCCTGCCGAAATAATAAACTGATCTCGTTTGTTCACATAAAAATAACATTTCTTTGGGTTTTATAAACCCCACTTTACAGTGAAGTAATTTAACATCTGCTTATGGAACAATACATTCCAAGTGTTCTTTGTCTGAATGGCTCTGTTTTGTTTCTTATAACATATTCATGCTCTAGATTGTAGGCTATTATCTCCTCTGATAAAATGCACCAGAAGAATTTTCTTGCTAGGTTTTAATGAGCTTCTCATGAATTGTTTCAATATGCCAGTCAGGAGGTCAGTGAACAATATATGGGCAGAAGCTACAAGGGGTCTTGGAAAATTTCAGATATTAAAAAGTTCTCTCATTTTAAAATTTAAATATGGGGAAATGTTGAAGAACTGAGAAGAATTTTTAAAATTTTAATTTTTAAACATTTCACGCAATCTATATTTAGGTGCAGAAGAAAAATTCTATAGTTAGGAGTGTAATTACCCTGTTCAGTGTCTCTTGTTTAGCTGATACAGACTTTACTATTAAACAATCATTAGGCAAGAGCAAGAAACCAAAATTATTCTTCATACCTTTGCTTTTCTGAAAGTTTGTGATTTGTTTAACTTTTGCAGTGGGGCAGTTGGCTCTGTACACATAGTTTAACAGTTAAAGCAGGCTTTTGGAATTTGAGAGTTGCGTATTTGAAGTGCTTTGAGCTACAGAGAGAGTGAAACCCAGGTCAGCCCTGTCTGAGTGAAGTTCTCATCCCTGATCTGTCTGGAGGCTGTTGATGGCAAAACCCCCATTGAGCCCAAAGGGGCCACAATTTAAGCAAAAGTCTGAACAATTAAAGAATATCTGCTTAATCCCTCATTCTCTAATCATAGTTCATACCTACCAGCAATACCTTGCTGATTTACTTTGGGCAGTCCTAAATCCACAAGGAGAATAACCCAAATCGAGTTTTAGCTTAGTCCTCAGTTGTGATGTGGGATATGAATGAGAGATATTCTTGACTGACAGTTTTAGTGGTAACACTCATGAGTAGCTCTGCTGTGTCTATAATGAATGGTTTGGCCTTAAATGTGTTTTTGACTACAGATTTTTTTTTCTAAGATGGTTCTTTGGGGTTGCTCGCCTGAAGTTCAGAAATGAGAACACACATTTCTGTGCAAGGCCATTTAATTTTATCGAGAATCTTTCATGGTGACAGAATCTGTGACAGGTTGTTAATGGTCTTTAATATTGCTGATTGTATTTCGTGATTTGGGTTTTTGGCCTTGGTGACTAAATAAATCAGCCTAATGCCTCATTTCTGTATTTGGGTTACCAAATGATCATTTTCAATATTTACACAGCCGCAATAGCTCAAAAACACTCTGAAGATTAAAAGCAATCAGGAAATAAATATGTTTTATTAAAATTGTGCTATGTTAGTGGGTACTATTACACAAAGAAGATTGTAGAATATTATACTTTAATTTACTGAAATGTTGGATTGTAATTTCAACCCTTTTACAATTCAGCAACTTATTCCTATCCCAATTGCTACAAGCTTTGTTCTGGAATGCAGTGTGCTGTAAAGCTTATCATAACATTTAGCAGATTTTAAAATATTAAAACATCCTTTTCTAAATTATTTTGTGCAGGTGCACAATTAATTTGTATACTCAAATGCTCCAGTGTAACCTTTCCATTAATTATAAGAGTAATGCTGTCATTAATAAAATTAATTTTCCAGAGCAATAATTATAATGATTACATAATAATAATTATTGCATATCAGAATAATGTTAAATTATGATGCCCTGTACTGTTAATATAAATGAGGCAGTCCTTTGAAAATAATGCCTTAATAAAGGTGAGTGTAGAAGAGGAAAGCTTAAAATGAGCCTCTTCTTGTTTTACTCAGAGTAGCTGAAATATGAAGTTGAAAGGTTTGTGTTTGTGCCAAAAGGAAAAGAATACTTGGGAATAAAGTGGTCATCCTTGGGTGGCGTTGAAGTGATGGTGCCTGGGGAGCAATGTCCTGTTTCAGTGAAATAAGAAGTCACACAATCAGAAAATTTTACATTTCCTTATTACTTGGCAGCGTGTGGGCTCTGGTGTCTCAGCAAAAAGCAGCTCAGGAAGTTGTTTTCCTGCTGTCTGATGGCTCTCTGGAGTTTGAACAGAAATTATTCATCTTCTCTTCATGGCCAGCTCTTTGTGGTGATGTTGTTGAGTAGAATTTAGCAGCTCCTCCTGCTGGTGCCCTCCAGAGTCACAGGAAGCACCATCTCCAGTTCAGGTGCTTGGTTTTGGAAGGTGCTCGGTGTTCTTAAGACCACTTTAAGTCACTGGTGTAATACTTAAAACTTGGGTAAACTGGTGTAAAAATGTAAGAGCAGCCTCAAAATTTTAGTGCTGCTCTAACGAGCTTTCTTAAGATGTGTTCAATATTAAGGGATAATTGGTCAAGTTTCTTGAAAATTGAGTTAAATATTTGTTTTCTTTGTTAATGGAATTCAGTGACCAGAAGGTGTCTTTGTTATATATTAAAATGTTCCTAATTACATGCAAGATGTAATTTTAAAAAACCCCAGGCATGAATTTAAAATAGTGTTTGATTGTATTATTGCTTTCAGTATGAGTTTACAAGACTTTGAGTGCACAAGGACTCAGAGATCATGGCCTCTGGATCAGCACTATTTCCCTTTCAGATTATAGTAATAGAGAATCCAAAGGAGGATTATGAGCAAAAGAAATATAAATTAAAAACTGAAAATAATTTAAATGAGGGGAAGTGACTGAACAGTAAAAGGATGTGAAATCTGACTGTACTTAGTGAGTTTTTAGCCTTTAAGCACCTGGGAAAGAATGGATTGGAAGATCCAGATGTGTGCTTACGTAAAATGGAGCAGCAAAGCCCTCTCATCATTGCAGGGTAACTGAACCCAGGGATGTCAAAGGTGACATATTTCAATTTTCAAGTCAATTATCCTCTTGATACTGAAAGTATTTGGGAGCTTTATTATCTTAAGCATATTTGAAAGCTCAGTGTGAATTTGAACAACTGTGAGGTTCTGTGGGACGCTGCAGGAGTTGGGTATTTTCACCAGTGGGTTGGATATTGCGATAATGCAACTCTAGAGTGCAATACATCGGATTTTTTTTCCCTGCATTAAGATACACTTTATTAAAACAAACAAAAAAAATCTCTCGTGGGAGGAAGGAAAAAGATAAAATAATAAAAATAAAAAATAAATCCATGTGAACAGATCATGTAGACACTGGTGCAGAAGAGACTGAAGCAGGACTTTTAGTGGGTCATAAACTCACTACTGGCCAGCAGTGCACCCCGATATGAAGGCAGAGCTATGTTAGCAATTATGATTCTGTTCTTCAGGGAGATGTTTTGTGAGAATTCTGCAGCTCTTCATTTGGAATTTGGAAAGAACTAAATTGTTAAATGGCTTTAAAGCATGATCTTGGAATTTTTTTTTTGTCTCTGAAGCTGTGCCCAGGTCTCTTAAGGGCAGCTTGTGGCAAGGGAGAAATAACTCCATAACAGTGCAGGTCTTTGGGTGTGAGGGGTAACTGCTGCAAGGGGCTACCTATAGAAGAAATTAAGATGTTTTTATCGGGGTTCCCTTCTCTCCACAGTGCTGTAGATATTCCCTGAGTCCGCTGTGGGGAGATGGGATAGGAACCCTTTGAGGCTCCACTGTGATTTTCATTTTATGATTTCTGTGATTCTAGAGCTGGGAGGTGAAAGATTGACCCTTAAAAATTCATGTGCTGAGGGACAAGTGGGACAAACTCTAATTCATAAATGCTGATGTGCAGAGTGGCAGCAGTGGCTTGGGTTTGCCCTGAGGCTCGGGGCAGTGCTGATGTCCACACTTACTGCACTATTATACTGCTTGTTTGATGGCTGGGGCTCTGAGAGAAATGATTTGAAGAATCACCTCTGTACTAAGACAGAATAAATTAATGTAACTGCTCTGCCCTGGAGGGTTTAGGTGTCTTGACCAGATTTCTTTTTCTGTTCAGTTCCAGGAAATGCTGAAATATTTTTCTTTTTCTTTTCCCTATTTTTCCTTTTTATTTCCCTCCTGGCATTTAATCATGTTTCTAGATCATACTTACATGTAGGAGGCTGGTTTCAGAGTGGAAAAAAGAGAGTGGCTTGACTGGCCTAGGGAATTAAAAAAAACAAACCAAATCCATGAGAAAAAAAGGCAGTAACTGGAAGCACAGTATTAAGATTTACTGTAGAACTAGTTAAAAAGGAATTTTAATCAGAAAGCTTTGCAGTCTTTTTCCAAAGATAATGGAATGCAGCAGCAGGGCTGGTCTGATTTGCTTTTAACTCTTCAGTTGTTTTTATAATGAAAAACAACTGTTATAAATGTTGGACATCTTGAGACTGGAGCAACAATAAATAAAATTTGATAAAATATTATAGAATCATAGAATCACTAGATTGGAAAGGATCTTTGAGATCATCAAGTCCAGCCATATGCTACTAAGGTTTGGAAAATTTTTTAATTGCTAATCTGATTTTTTTATAATAGGCAGTCTTGTCCCAGAAATATTTTCTTTTTAATTAAGATCAAAACCTTCTTGCTTCATCACAAAAGATACACAAATGCTGGGAGAACTGGCAAGATGCAGTTCACTGCTTGCCAGATTAACAAAAATGTTCTCTTAAAAAGAAGCCTGTAGGAATTTCTGGAAGTGATTCTTAAACAGCTCTGATGCAACTTTTCATTGCATACCCTAAGCAGAGAAAATCAGAAAGCCCCCTCTATTTACAGATTGAGGAAACTACTCAATGTGTTTGTATGTCTGTGATTTATTATTGATTATCGATCACATGGAATTTGTTTGCAATAGACATTATTAGATGGAGGCAGTAGGTAATATTCTTAATATAAAACAATTACAGTACAAACATACTTTTGTCAAAATATTATATTCCTTGCTGTATTGTCGCTCCTTTTCTCTGAAAGCATGTCTTAGATAACAAAATCAACACACTACAGTCAATGAAGTAAGAGATACTGAAGGAGCTGAACATTTTTATTCTTTGTATTATTTATCATAAGTACTTCAAAAAAAAATGCACTGGAGAGCAAGATAATTTTTCTTACAAAAATAAGCATTTTATTTCTTGTGGTTTCCCTGACTTTTGAACCTCTGCAGTGTATCCAAAGTATTTTGTGGAGAAATAAAGATTCCATGCTTATAGTTTTGACCTCAAAGCCCTAAAATTTAATTGTAGGGGAAAGTTGCTTGTTTATCTAAAGTTTTAGTTGTGTTTTCAATGGTGCTGTGTGACAGTGGCTCATTACAAAGGGTGGTTATATTGACAATGAAATTTCAATTTGACCACAATAGTCCTGGGGTAAGATTCTTTTTAATGGAAGAGAGAGCAATTAAAGAGGGAAGCCTGGCCAAAAGGGCTCTGTGCATACTGAGTGATACCAAGCTTCTTGTCCTCCAGCACTGGGAGGAGGTTCATGGTCCCAGGGGTTCATGGAATTGTCCATCCCTGCCTGTACAGAGAAGTTTGGGCACTGCTCTCCTAAATGCTTTCTTTTAAATAGCTGCAAGCAGCTTCTCAGGTGACTTGAAAGCAGTTCTTGAGCTGGAATGTGTTTGAATTAATCATCCCCAAGAAAACATTTGTACCTTCTACTCCTAAATTAAAGCACGGACTCCTTTTATTGCAGCTGAAATGGCTTTTAGCTACAGTGGATGATCCTCAGCAAAACTGGGATTGAATTACAAAGGAACAGGTTCATGAATTTTATAACTACTGGTAATTCCCACCTTTTCCCTGTAACCTGGTCTCCAAAATGGCTCTGTGTCCATCTGCATGGAAAAATTTCCCCTGCAGTGTTGAAAGGAGCTGTGTGAATCCTCTCCTTGAACACCCCAGGGGTAGGAAATCCGTGGTGGGTGGCTGCCTGCACAGTGTGTGACTCCAAAGGAACATTTGCTCACATCTTCCACTGCAGCCCTTCAGGCTTTCAGTTCATGGAGTTTGTGCCTGAGACACTGGGAGTGCAGTTTAGATTTTTGTTACAGCCTCCGAGATTTGAAAGTTCATAGCTTTTTATTTATAAAGAATATATTTTTTAAATTTTCCCAGTCCAGTACAGTGCAAATGCTGAATAGCTGTAACATAAAAGATAGACTTTATGTTTTTCTTTCTAGCCATTTCCTGTGCAATATATAACATAACATAGCTGATGCTGGTAAGAGTTAATCATTGAGCAGAGTTCTGCTGAGACAGTCAGGAAATGTATATAAATGATGAACCTAAAAATATTCGTGATTTTCACAAGTTAGCACTGCAGAACAATTAGGCAGTGGTACTATAAAAGGAGAGCTCTCAGCTAGGTTATTCCCAGTAGTAAAAAGAAATCTTGTGGATAGGGTGCAGTTTTGGTGGCAGTAACTACAGGAGCTGCAGCAACTCCTGGGTGCTGATTTCACCATCAAAACTCTAACTCCCCAAATTGAAGTTGGCATAATTCCAACAGTGGCATAATTCCAACAGCACTTATTTCCCAGTTGTTAAGAGTATATTGAGTTTTGTGCAATTTGGGTTGAGTTTCATGATTTCCTAGTCAGCTTGTGCTTCCCCTTGGCAAAAGTCTCGTGTCAATCTTTAAACTCTGCGTAAATGTGCTGATATTTGGGTTTAGAGGGGAAGAATGCCTAAGAATTACTAATAACCTGTTTTTCTACATGAGATATCATGTGTAAAATATGCCATAGACATTTCTATGAGGTTCCACCCCCACAACTATGTGGGTTTTAAAATAAAAAATAGTGATTATGGCACACTGAACTCAGTAGCTAGAAGAGACACAGACAGACCACTGAGAGAGCCTTGCAGAATGCTAGTAATTTTTAGCACTGTCTGTTTGTTGAGGGGGCAGTTCTTGCACCAAAATTAGATTAAATCTTAATTTGGAATAAACAAGCGGGCTAATTTTGAAAAGCACTGTAGATCCCATATGCTACAAGTGATTATAATGTGTCACCACAGAGTGTCCCCATCTCTGGAAACTGCTGGGGCTCTGTTCTTGGGGCGCTGGGAGAAGTTTGCTGATCTCTGCTGAGTTGAAGTGGTGTGGCCTCAGCTCCTTGGTGTAAATCACAGCTCTGTGAAGCAACTCTGGGGGCAGGGAGGAAAGAACAACTTGTGTTGTAGTGCCTTTTCTCTGGCCCGGCTAGCAGGCTCTGACTTCGGGCACCGGGCACCCTCTGCGGGCCCCGGGGAGGCGGCCAGAGGCAGCTCACAGCTGGACGGCACCGAGGAGATAAAGGAGCGAGAGGGGACTTCGGCTTGGGGTTCAAAGGTTTATTGAGGGGACGAGCTCCAGAGGCCGAAAGACCCCACAAAATGGAGGCGTGAGACTTTTATAGGGAGGGTGGAAGGGGTCTGAGGCATAATATGAACAGACCAATGGGAAAGGTACGGGGAAGGACAAGGGTACAGGAGACCAATAAGGTACTGAACAACTTAGATGCCTCTAAAACAGGACCATACAAGGAAATTCAAAAGGATTACATCAGGTAGGATGGGGACAAGGAGCTTACAGCTTAACACAAGGCTCTGCTAGGAACTAACAGCAGGTTGCCACAAACTTGTACTTGTAGGAGGGAGCAAGGCTCTTTGATCGAGGTGCTTTGACCCTGGAACAGAGCGATGAAAGAGAGAGGAAAAGCAAGGAGGGGAGGTGGGGACATCCTGGCTGGAAGGGAGCAGCTCCATCTTCTTCCACTGGAGCTCCAGTTATCCAGCTGGTGCTGGGAAAGCATCCGGGGAGCTCTGCATGAGCAGGAACAGTTTGGTTCCATTCTTGGGCGTGCTCTCATACTTTCTAATTTTCACTGTCCATTATTGGGGTCATACTCTGAAGAGATCCAAATAGCTCACAGGTTTTTCTTCAGCCTTTGGAAAGGATAGGATTTGTCTTGAAGTAACCAGTGATCTCAGGGAACGTGTATTAAGTGTTATCTTAATATTCTCTCAATAAATTAATCAATGGATCTGATTTTTCTGGCAGCCTAATTAAACTTGATGCAAACAAATTTTAAAGCAATGGTGTATTGCCCGTGCTGAAAAACCAAATCCTCATGCTTCTGTTGAAGTTAACACGATGCCAATCATGATTCCCTTCATAATTTGATTTTTGCTATTCCCTTACAAATAAATTAACTGTAGCACAGCCTGTGTAATTAATGAACCTCAGTCCTTAAAGTACTTGTGATCACTGGCTGAGCTCATAAACTAAAGGCAGAAGCATATCATAAATTCTGGTAATGAGAACTTAATATGACAGAAGAGTCAGAGATTGATTTATCCCTTTTCCTTTCTGTCCCCATGAGAAGGGTACCTGCTGAACTGAGGCATGAAAGGATTGTGTCAGTGTTGGGAAAACCATTGTAATCTGTAACAAAGCACCTTCAGGTCTGTTTCTATGGCAACAGGAGCATCAGACCAGCAGAGAACGGACCAGAAAGGAGATAAAAGCCTCCACAAAAATAGCTGTAAGAAGTGTCTGCATAGCTTTGGCTACTTTTCTTTCTATTTTAGAAAAGGAAAAAAAAAAGGGGAAAGAAAAAACCCAAAACTTGGCGGTTTTTTGAAACCTGGCTATTATAGTTATTTAGGTTAGACTCTACTGGCACTGAAGGAGTGGTAGAACAGTAGCAAAGTATTAACTTCAGGGACATTAATTTAAAAGAATTTATTAAAAAAATCTCAAATCTAAACTTAATAGAAGCAGTATAATTTGTTAGAGTTGTTTCTATGTAACCCCTCTTAAAAAGGCATTTTCTGAATCTAAAGGTCTTAGTTTCTTTTTATAAAAGTTATAATAAGAAGAGAAATGATCCATCTGTGGTCTGCAAATAGCCTTTTCGCCTATCCACCTAATTGCCTTATTATCATTAAATTTTGCATTTGGTGTCTAATTACAATGATGTGAATTGTAAATCACAGACTGGAAGTTTGTGGGGTCAATATTCTTCTTCTTCATGTTGCCAGAGATTGGGTGAAAAGAAGGGAAAAGGAATAAAAAGCTTTTCCTCCATCTTCCAGATGGATTGTGGTCATTCCAGTGGGAAAAGTGGCCTGGAAAATTGCAGGCAGATGCAGTTTTAGAGTCTGATTTCCTGGAATGAAGAGCAAATTATGATTGATTGGACCGGGACTCCAGTGAGCACCAGAGAATGGTTCCTTTTAGTGTGTTTGTACAAGTAGAGATGTATAAAAATTCTGGTATATCCTGGCTAAAAATAGAATAAAAAGCAACCTGACTGCAGTGGTGAGGTTTGAGGGAGTTGGGAACAGACAGGCATAAGAATATGTAGAAAACCTGTGTTATATAGGCCACACATAAATACATGGGATGTTTGTGGAGAAGGTTCTTGGTTTCTTTGTCACAGGTTTTTTCTAGAATAGTTTTCTAGAATATTTTTTCCCCTAGAATAATTTGAAATCTCAGATTATCTCAAATTATTGTTTCCTTCCTGTGAGAATTATTTGCATTTAATTCAAGATCATTTGAGTCCTAGAAACCTAGCAGGCAACAGGAGGAAGATCTGGCTATCACTTCTTATAAATAGCTTTGTGAAATCCTTCCTTGGTCAAATCCACTTTTATTTCCCAAGGTCTGTATTAGTTATCTACAGATTGACCTAGTTATGAGTAGAGATGTTGTTAAATCTGAAGCCTGAAGCCTCATTCCTCAATGCATATTAATGGCATTCCCTTTTTAAAAACTATATTAAAAAGCTTTTTACTTCCCTTAAGAAAGGAAAATGAGAACTTTAATAGCCAGAGACTTTGATTTTTGCAGTTGTTCTCAAATTTTTAGGGTATTTTTTGTCATGTTGACATTGTTCTGACAAAATTTAGTTGTCAATATTGAGATTTAGTGAAGTCAATCCTCTGGTTTAATATCAAATAGAATTGGAGTCAAAATACTTTGGTATTTCAGCTTCGGGAGAAGCAGAACCAAAAAAGATAGAAGGATAGTAAAAAAACCCCCAAACCCAGTAGAAATGAAAGCAGTCCTGTAACTTTTAGGAGAAATGTATAAATCCCTCGGAGTTTTGTTCAACATCTGCTACTTGTCTCTTCGTGTGCCAAGAGCATGATTGGACCATTCAGGAAAATTAAAAGAACTCTGCAATCAACAGACTTTGTTCAATATTCCTGCATAGGGGACTCTCCATAAATAATATGAAAGACTTTGGTCAAACACAAATGGGTTTATATTTAACATGTTTTATTTAGAAACCTGCCCACAACAGAGGTAAAATTAAGAGAAATAAAAACACTTCTTTTTTTTTAATTTGCTGGAAGCTCATTATAGAAGAGAGGGGTAGAAAATGTTCTATTCTCCCATTCCAGACTAATCCTTTGCTCTTCTGTGAGAAGGTACAGCTGTTTACTGATCTTACAAGCTCCAATCAAATCAAAGTGCTTCCCAGTGCTTTGTGTTTGGCAGCAGCAAAGCCCCGGGGTCAAACGAGGAGACAGCTCCTGCACCAGAACAGACCCCAACTCCTCCAGGCTCCTCACAAGGAGTTCTGTATCTAAATCAAGTCACTTCAGTGACGTAACCATCCAGAAATGGCTCCTCTAATAAAAGTTTATTTTCAAGTAGTTCTAAAATAAATGAGGAAAAAAGTGGCGTTTTATTTTTTCCTCACTTCAGCCGTCCTTGCGCTGCATTTCAGTTTCCTGTCGCTCTGCTCCTGTCACAGCACCCATTCCCTCAGGTTCCCTCAGGTTCATCACTGCTTGTTTTGCCAATACTCTCGGGATACACTCCAAGAATTTGGGCTATTACTCACTGCAATAAAAGACCAATGCATCTTAATCAATACAGACTTCCAAAAATTAAACATTTCCTGAGGCTGGGGTTCAAAAGGATCACGTTAAAAATCAAGTTCCTCCTTCATAAACAGCAGATTTTTTTTGTCTTCTGAGAATGCCACGCATGAACATATCTGTAATATGAGATTTATCTTTTTTAATTAAGGCCCTTTGGCAAAATATGCCCTACTCTAAAGGGGATGTGGAATTCCTCCTCCATGCACACACAGACATGCACCCAGATATTGCTCATTTTCCACGCTCATTAGTGTTTGTGTTCCCCAGCAGAGCCAACAGGAGCTGTAAGGAGGCACTTGATGCTTCTGAAAATTAGGTCAATAAATCATCAACACCTGATTGTGGGAGTTTGTGAGGGTGTTCTATGCTGTTGCAAATACAAGATATTTGCTATTTGCACTGGCTTTTTGTTATGCAGTTAAGTGTCTACTTGTGCATAATCATCACCATACATCTAAAAGTATTTATGGCGTATATTTATTTTAAAAACATTGCAGTTCCACAAATACCTGGGTGGAAAAAACCTGCAGTACCAACAGTTATGTGGCTCAGCATTCCAGTTTTAAGAAATCACTTGTTTATCAAGGGAAAGCTCAGTAAAATGTGAACTGCTCTGGATTGCAGGGGCCAGCAGCTGAGTTTTGCAGAATGGGCTGAATGCAAGGTACTGCTTTGGAAATCTAGAGAGTGGAGAGAAATTCAGGAAAAGGTCTGGGAAACGGTGGGTTTCCAAGCATTTCTAACATTAGTACAAAATTTGCATCTGAGTCAGTGGGAGTCTTTGGTGCTTAATGAACTGTGCTTGATTTACAAACTTGGTATTTAAACTGTTTCTTTAACACAAAAATAAAGAGTGTGTGAGATTTACAACTGCAGTAAAAACGAAAAAGATGCCAAATAAACTGTGCTGCATCAATTCCGCTCAGAGCCCTCAGGAAAACGTTGATTATTCAAAAGTGTTCAGTGCATTTCCTACCAACTCCCAGGCAGGAACAGCCCTGGCTTTGGTGGTGATGGCAGGAGCTGCTGTAGAAATGATAGTGAGCGATGCCTATAAAACCAAACAGAAAATTTATAGTTCATTTAGTAGAAAATGGAATTTGAGATGCTGCTGTGGGTTTAGGGTGTCCTCCTGCAGTCCTTGGGATTTAGGAGACTCAAATAACCACAGCAAGGAGAAATTTCTTCTGCAGGTGAAGAACTGGGATCTCTGCTGGGGACCTGCGGACAGTCGCCACCATGAACTGGGCATTATGCTGCAGTTTATTTGAATAAATGTGCCCATAATTACCATCTATTTTGCCTAAAATACAGAGTTACACAGTCACCCCACTTTTTTTAATAAGCTTTGCAGCTTTTGTATATGTTTTATTCATCGTGATTAAAAAGAGGTGGAGTTGTAAATAAGGCCAGTGGCAGGAAACTGTTGGTTCAAAAAGCTCCCTAGAATAATAATTTCAAGCAGCAGTGTAGAAAAAACCACCTTTAACTGGATTTCTCCAGTCTTCCCAGCCTTGTGCAAAATCATCTGAGTATAGCCAGTTTTTAAAAGACTGTTAATGTTATTCTGACTTAAAAGATAACTTAAAAGTGAAGTCTGTCAATAAGGGGAGAAAACAAAGAGGTAGTAATCAAAAAAATGAAGGAAAAAAAGAATTATGTCCTTGCTAATGATATTCCATAATTAGATCTCCTTAATGGATGGGTAGAATAATCTATTTAACTATAGTTTGTGATAGATTACTGTGCCTTATTGTATTATGTCCCTGTAATGAAAGAACCAGTGTTACTTTTGTAGTAAATAAATGTTTCTCAGAATGTGTTTTTCAATTTTCTCAATTTATCATCGTTTATGTAGGGCCTTGTGAAGTTTTTCCTTATTCTTTCTAATGAGACCGATCTTTTGATCCTTTGGTAGAAACCGCCCCAATTTCTCAGTTATGTAGCAAAGGTTTTGGCCTTACATATTTTCAAGTAGGTGCTTCTATTTAGTGATTTGTCCTTTACTGGCAAGCCTTACGTTGAAATGTTCTTTATCTACAGCCTAATTAAACTAAACCATATACCATCTGTGTCTAGTTCAATTAAAACAAATTGGACAGATTGACCTCCTTAATACTCTTCAAAGCATTTTATTAGTCTGCAGAGTCCCTTCAAGATAACTTGTTACCTCCTGAGACAATACTTGCTGTCTGCTTGAAAAAAGTTGGGGAAAAAATGCCAGTCTGCATGGAAATGAAAAAATAAATTGTTCATCTTTGCGTTTAAAACCAAATAAAAGAGCAAAACCCCTGTGGATGTGCATCAGGTGGAAAGGAGCAGTACAACCAGTCCAAGCAGCCTTTGACACCCTTCTTTAATGGGCATTTCTCCTCAGCTTTTATTCTCTTTTAGGTCTTTGCTGTGGGGTTTTCCTGGTTTGTTTGTTTGTTCTCAGAGCTCTTTGGGCAGGTGAGGGTGGAAGGACCAGTTTTCCACAAACAACAAGCAAAGCTGCTCTTACTACAGATAGAATATTTAACTTGGCCGGCAGAAATGGTCCTTGCATATCTTGATGTGACAAATGCTCCATACTGCGCTTAAAATGAGGAGATGTGAAAAACCCTGAAGTGTTTCAGTATTTCCTCGGTAACTTTTCTAATGATAATCGGTAGTGTTGAATTATTCCAGTACAGCTGTGCTTTACGTGGTTTTATACCTACCTAAGTGATTTCTGGGCATGTCTTCTTGATAAACAGCCAAATATAAAAGCAGTAAAATGTGCGGACAGCTGATGGCTTTTTAAGTTATGACCTGCCTTCACTGACCTTGGTGGTCAGATTTAATAGCTCTTTTATTCTCTGTGCTAGATGGACTATGATTTTTGATTCTTCTACTGTGATTAAAGGGATTTCACTTGAGTGGACATTGATACTTTATTTTAGTTCATTTCAGTGTTTGTTTGCTCTCTTTAATTCAGTTTTAAACACAAAAATTTTTAATTGTTTGTTTCCCTGTTGAGCCCTGACTCTGCCCTCATACTGAAGGATCAGGAACTCCTCTTCAATACAAACCCTCTGTTTTCCCTTCTCTGTGCATGCAGATGGTGTTTCATTTCTTGCTGGGAATATTCTCTGCAGAAGATGCTGCCAAAGTGTCTTCATTAACTGGCTGGCAGAAGTTTTGAGCAATTGACCACCTTTCCCTCAGATGATAAAATCATTTTGTTTGGCAAATCATTTAGATTTTCTTTTAATGGCCTCCAGAGCTCCTTTGCAGCTCTCCTTGGAAGAGTGAGAACTGGGGAACGCAGCAACATGCTCAGGTCTTGTCAACGGGAATGAATTTCCTGAGATTCTGCTACTTCTGTTATTCATAGTTCATGCAGGAGAGCGAGTTCAAAATGGAAAAGAGAGTAAAATTTTTTATTCTTCAGACTAATTTGTTGTAAATAACTCTTCATCAAACTTAAAGAACTGTCAGTCTTAAGCAAACATTTCTTTAATAGCATGGTTGAGGCTAAAGCACTTTGTGCCCCGTGCTGCTTTACTGAGTTGGATTTTCCTTTGGGATGTTCACTGCGCTGACCTTGCATAAACTTGCTGCTTCCATAATATCCTCCATGGCTGTATCCTGAGATGCTGAGACTATACAATAACATTCCACAATTTTCTTTAAAACCCATTTTAATGATATTTTAAAAGAAATTGAATTATTCTGGGAAAAAAAGGAAAAAAAAAATTGTTTGTGATACAGAACAGCAGAGAAGACAAGCAATAATCTTTGCTGGATATTTGGGTGGTTTAGTGAAGGCTGGCTCAGCATCTGTTAAGCAATTTGAAGTCGGAGACTTAGCTACAAAATTCATCCTCATGGAATAAAGAGGAAAGTTGAATTCCACTGTAAATATGTAAGATGTAAATTTACTAAAGCTCCATGTTACTGTGAGTAAATTGAGTTGGAATTCATTAAGAACTTCGAAACAATCATCAAGTCAGTAATGAATCATTAGAAAATGCAAAAGCAAGCTTTCAGTATTAGCGCAGGTTTTGTGAGGTTTTACTGGGTGCTTCTTGCTGCTGCCTCTTATTTCCAGTTTTTGGGCTGATTTTGGAAGGAAACTGCTAATGTTGTGTCAGGAGCTTCAGTGCATCCTCCAGCTCAGGCTTTACCTCTTAAATCATGTCACACCAATTATTTAATCTGCCTGCTTTGTCCTGCTGACGTTTCCCCACGAGTCAGGGGCTGTGTCTGGGTTTGTGCTGAGCAATCCCTAAGGATCTGCAGCCCCAGCGAGGAGGGGCTCAGCCTGACAGCCCAAACTCCCCAGTCAGCACATCCCTGCATTGTAAGGAGCTTTACACGCAGGTGTTTTACAAACTGATAGTTGGGCACAGAGGAAATGAGTCCTGCCTGGATCGAGTGGTGACCTGGAGAGAATTCCCAGTCTCCTCACCTCAAATTGGTTCTGCACCCCCTGTTCTTCAGAGCTCTCTCTGCCTTTGCGGAGCACTGTGAAAATAAAAGCTCTTTGCTTCTCAGCCGCAGGAAATGTTTCTGAGGATAACATTTTCCAGTTGGAGACTGGGACAATAAGGTTTCTGCTCTCTGACATTGCCTCAGGTGGTTGGAGCCTGGTGCCAGAAACACCAAGGTTATGTTTGATCCCTGTATGGGCCCTTCCCTCTAGAGTTTTACTTGATGATCCTTGTGGGTCTTTTCCACCTCAGAACATTCCGTGATTCTCTAATCAAGGAGAAACCCAATCCCTTCCTTAACAAGGGCTCAATTTGGGTTGTTGCAGTGAGATATTTGTGGCGTTTCTTCCAAGGCCATGTGAGAAGGTTGTATCTTTGAAAGATACCAAATATTTAAAATGAGTGTTCTAGGAGGTTCTGAATTCTTAAGGGACAGATTAATAACTTCAAGGTAAAAAAATTATATTCCAATAAATTTTTTGTCTCCTTAAAATAACCCAGCTGTGAAATTGGAAGTATGTGGTACTAAGTGTTCTTTGTTCAGAGTTCAAAAATAATTCAAAACCCCAGGGATCTGGAAGCAGGTGTCTGCTTCAGGAATCATAAGGCCCCAAAAATGGGAGTGTCTCCTTGTCAGCATACTGATTTCAGAGTCGTGTGGCATCCATCAATTCACTGAAAAAGTTTCTTTTTCCGCTGGTTAAAACTTCGTTTTCAGCGATCAGGGGTGTGGTGGTGGTTTTTTAAATTTGTTCTGTGTGCTTGGGATAATCATTGCTCCAATCTGATCCTGCATCCTCAGATATGTCATAGAATGGTTTGGGCTGGAAAGGAGATACATATATATTTATTTAAGTAATCCAGTCCCTATAGGATTGTGCAAAGAGAACCTGCTCTTCCAACACAACTTAAGGTGACGTCTCCAAATTTCTGCTTCAGTTTCACTGTCTCTTATTTCTATTCCTTGTTCCTGTGTCATATTTTTCCCCCAAACAATCCTACTGCATTTGGTGACTCCATACAGATTTGTCCCTCTTTGAACTGAGGGGTTGTGTTTCAAATCAATATTGCCATTTAACCCTGCACTACCAAAATAAATTATCATTTTATTGGATTGACTGCTTACTCTAAACTCTCCATTTCATGACACTGTGGGCATGATAAGTAAACTGGTAATATGTGAACACAAATCTATGTTTTATCAAGGAGCATTATAGAAAGCTTTAGGTTAAGGACTTTTGTTTCTTTTTCATTAGCATCAGACTAATTAATACTTTGCTGTAGTGGTTTTCATCCATGGCTTTTGTCATTGTTCATTTGTTATCCTGTAGTTTATGTAAGGACAGTTATAACTGTATACATTACTCTCTGCTAGAGGAGGTTTTTAAACATATAATCTTAGTTCAGAAACATGCAGCATTCATATTTTGGGCATTATTTCAGTCTGTGTATTCAACATTTCTTTATTTAACAGGGAAAGCTTTGATTTAAAAAAGTATTTACCTGGTTCACTGTCTTTGATTAGACATGAAAACATTTTTCTGTTGGGTTTAAAATACTTGCTTAGTACAGTCTTGGGGCAGACAGAAAAGAAACTGTTTAATTGTGTTAATTATATTCTGTATATTTGTTGGGAGCCAATGCTTTTACAAGAAGTGGGTTGATTATTCTCAGCAAAATCAAAGCTCTGCATACATGACTGGCTCAGGAGATACCCTGTCCTCTAAACTGGGTCCTCTCAAATAGGGCATATAGGGTCCTGTTAAAAAATTATTGTTGCATATTTTAAGAGACACTTGAGCAATATCTGTGCTGATAGTGAGTGCTGGGGCTGAAACCTGCTAAAGACAGCCTAAAAAAATGAAACTGTTCAGACGGTCAGAAGGTTGAGCTGCATCTGGAGCAGAAGTCAGACACAAGTGGTGAATGTATTGACAGAGTAGCTGGTACCGAGAGGAAGAAGGATCAGCCAAGTGCTTGGATAAAGTCACTTGTAGAGTTTTAAATCTGTATTTTATTAACCTCTCTCACCACCCACGGATCACAAGCAGATAGCAGGGCCCAGCTGAAGCGCTGCTGGAGATGAAGTGCAGCAATGTAACCATGTCATATATAATAGGGGAAAAAAAGTGCACAGCTGTGGGACTTCGAATTAATATCTCTCCATCATGAGAACTGCTGGAGTTTTGTTTATGGAGCATTTGGGAATTGCTCTTTTTGCAGGGTGAGACTTCAGGTGTTTCTTCTTTCTTATCTATAATTCAGCGTCGTACAAAAAATAATAAGGAAGAGAAAATCTGACTCACGGCATTTGTATTTATCTGAGAAATAAGTGGCTCAGTGGTGGTTGTTGCACAGATAAATGTCATATTTGATCAAACCTGTTGTAATTCTTTCTCTTAGTCACTGGTAGGGACTGGTTTGCTGGTTGACTGTCAGTTGCACAATGTAAAATCTCTGGAAAATAGTTCAGTGCCTTCCAAATGAAACTGTTTTGTTCTTGATTGAAAAAAAAGAAGTTTGGAGACCTTTATTTTGCATGTTCTTTAATTTATTTTTGAGGTTCTAGAACAGTAGTTAACTGCAAAATCTTAAAAAATAAAAAAACCCTATGCTGGTACAGCTTCTGCTCTGGGAATCTGACGTGGCGTGTCAAAAAACTGGTTTGCTGTGACCTTTGAGGCTGCCCAGATCGCTCTGTGGGGAAGATTTCCACCTTGTCAGGCACTGACTAATAAGTTAACTGGATTGTGCTGAATTGACTTGTGCTGTTTTCTGTAGGACAATTTGTTTTGCTGGTTGACAGGCTCAAAATTTACTCCTTTTCTAAAGAACTTCTTGAAAAAAATGTTATTGCTGTGGTAATAAAACATGTCTAAATGCTTCAATAGAGCTTTACAAATAGTTCCTATAAAACAGGGATGAGAATTTTCCTGTATAGGGAAAATTCTGTGGTTCTTTTAGGTGCTTCCCCATTAATAACAATAATAGTACAGCATAGAGCTGTGTTTTTATTTTGTGTACCTAAACTTTTATTAAGCTCTGATAACAGCTTTTCTCTTAATGTTGTGTTCCTGCTGCAGAGTAACCTCATTTGTTTTGCCTGACAGGAAATATGTAAAAAATAAAAATAATAGCAGAAGACCGTGCTCTGTCACACTGAAAGTAGCCGTGGGAGTTGAATGGAATGAGACTTGATAAATTAATGATGCTAAGTGCTGAAGGCAAATGGGGAAGTGATGAATGTAAGGAGAGAGGTGCCAGTCTCTAATCCTGTGATTGATGAGCCAGGCACAAAGGTAATGGCAGAAACTGTGGGCAAAGGGGGAAGGCAGTGGATGAATTTGAGGCAAATGGGTGAATTTGGGACTAAAAGTAACAGTGGTTCATAGAGACACATTTGTTTTAACCACTTTTAAAAACATGTTTAGTTTAGGGAAGATAATATGATTTTCTAAATACTTAACACTATCATGACTTTTAAAAAAATGTTGTAACCATGTGTTATATTTTACTGCAAATTTAATTTGACTTTTCTAACTGATATTTATTATGAAATTACATTTTTCTTTGAGCTTGAACTGATCTTATTTCCACGCTACAATTAATTTTTTTCTTAAATAATGCATTTTTATAGATTTCTCTGCCAGATTCAGTCGGTCATGATCAGCTGTGGGATTTCTGGTGGTTTGGACTGTTGTCACCTTGCTCACAGTAACCCAGGGCAGGTTGTTTAATGTTAAGTCAAAGCCTGTTGCAATGCTGTGTGTTGACTGCGGAGTGAGTCTCAAGGCACAGCAATAATAATTGGCATAGGTGCAGAAAAAGTCTGTCTAGCCTGGAATTGAGTTTGATTTTGCTTTGATTGCATGTCAGAACAAGTCCACATCAAGGTGGGTCAGGCTCTTGCCTTGCCCCAAATACACACTGAGATGGGGATGGCTGCTGCTCTGGGTGACAGCAGCAGTGCTGAAATACTCAGTGGGAGTTGTGGTGGTGTTTCTGGTACCAGATAAATCCATTTCCTTGTGGTGAAGGGGCGTTACAAATTCTCAGATAAATTCTTGGAGTCAGATCTCCAGAGCGTGGCCTTTCCTTCCTCACGGACTCATTTGCAGAAAGTGGTTGAGCAGCTCGCTCTCAGCAGCTCCAGCACTGCAGTGCAGCCAGGCTAATCCTCATGAGTGGGGCAGAATCCCTGTCTGTGCAGTGGCTGATTTGTGCCTCATGGCTGAACCAAGGTTTGCCCTTCCATAGCTCACATCCCACATGATTTGTCTGGAATTAATCCCAAGGTATTAATGTGGTAGGTAGGTGCAGAGTCAGCGACCGCTTTTGGCTTCAAAAATACGTCAAATTCCAAAAGCACCTGCAAAGGCTGAGTCTGCTGGAGCAAAGAAGTGCTTTGTCATTGTCCCTGCCACATTTCAAGGCATTGGAGCTGGCCATAAATCTCATAAAAGGGCACTGTAGAGAGCTCTAACAAAAATCTGAGCAGCATTAGCACTCAGGTATGATCTTGACTGAACAGGAATGTCCAAAATGTGGGAAAGAGGTTGAGATGTTGATTTCATCTGAATTTTTTTTTAAAAAAAGATATTTTTGTACCAGGTATTGTTTTCTTTTTGCACAACCCCTCCATGAATTTGATGGAGATGCCCTAAATCTCTCTGGAAACGTAGCAGTCACATGAGGCTTAGTCCGACACCTTTGTGTGTTCTGTCCTTTCCACTTGCTGAAGTTTATGGATTCCCCCTGTGCCTCTCTTATCAGAGGCGCTTAATGTCAGTCCTGGATCAGAGGGCTATACCACATTTTGCACCCTGATTGTATCTCTGCTATGGAAAGCCTGTGATAACTGTGCAGCATAGGGAATAAAATGCAGTAAAATACAATATCTGCTTGGTGCAGCACATCTTTAGTTTATTTGAACAGATGAAGCATTTAGTCCAGCTTAAAATCAAAACAATTAATTTATTTTTGTAAAACACCAAAGGCCCACTGAGGAACAAAGAATGGATTTTTTCCTGAGTATTAAATTCTTAATATAAGCTGTAACAGAAGGATTTATGTTAGTATTAAGCTTTGTCATGCTAATTGCATTATGTTGCCATCTAATAACTTAGATTATGCACATTGTAAAAGTATTATCTGAAACCATTTGTTTTCTCTGAAATGTGAAAGTTCATCTGGAGGGCACACATTATTGCTTCCTTGGATTTGTCTCATTTAATCGTGAGAACACGTTTTCTGTGATGAAGTGAATTTTCTTAAGGACTCCTGAAGATGTAATTTCTGGCTGCTAATTCATTACTATTTCCTTTGCATTTAGGGTTTTCTTTCTTGTGCACACAGAGTAGTCAATCATGGAAGCATCTTTCTTCCAGGTTTTTATATTTAGTTTAATCTCCAGCTAAAAAAAACCACCTCCAGCTGCTTTTTGATAGGCTGTGGATGTCCAAATTGTTGCCAAGGTGGCCACTATAGAAGGGAGAGACACCTGACTGACACCAGCGATGTTCATGTGGTCCTACAGGCCCATCACCTGACCAGAGCGAGCAAAACTGGGTTTCAAAGGTGTTTTCTTTGCTCCTCATGCCAGTCTTTCACATGTTTATTGTGTCAGATTTTTCTTTTGGCAGGATTAATATTACGCAATTCCATTTGTACCTGGGATTAGTTTTAATAATTGTTTTTGATGCAGCCTTACAAAGGCTTAGCTGGCAGTGCTAGAAAGAGCCTCTGTTAATCTGTGGATTGGTATTAGAGAGGAAGAGCAGTTTCTTTTCTTCTTCTTTTAAAAAATTACATTACTTGCAGATGAGGAATAATGCCCTCACTCTGATGCCATACGCGCAAGCAATGTTCCTGGATGCCTGCTGTAATCCTGATAAACATTGCTCTGCAATACCTTTTATGAATAGAACATAAGATCTTTCCAATTTTTTATTTCCTCCGTGGCAATATCAGCCTGCAGAGCTCCCAGCTAAAGGCTGAGTCTAAGTGATGAATGATGCAATGAGCAGACAAGCGTCCAACCTCGTGTTGGCAAATTAATTACAGCTGTAATTACAGTTGTCATTGCAGGGACTCCCAGTACGTGTTTGGTGACTGAATTTTGTGAAATGAGGGCAGAGCCAAAATGGCACAACTTTTCCCCTTTGCAAAGATAATGAAAAAAACTCTTTATTTATAAAATTAAAGCTTTTTACGTATTTTTCACTCTTTTTTTTTTTTTCCTTGTCTCTTGCTCTTGCATATATATTTTCTGGATAAAACAGAACTGATAGCACTCAAGAGGATGAACTTTAGCAATGATGGATGACATGCACAGCAGCATTTAGGACACCATAAATTTGCACTGGCTGGGAGCTCTCAGGTCAAGGAGGAGGAGGAGGAAAAAGGAATTTATGCTGAAGAGCCTTACTTGGCCTGTAAAATCAAGATCTGGTACAGTCGGTGCCACAGACGAGGATTCTTGGAGAGTTTGGCCGTGGCTTTTTAGTTTATGTTCCCAGTAACAAGGAGAAGGAAGTATTTATAGAGGTTCATGGTGCCCTAGTGTAGGTGAACACTGCAGTGTCTGCTGCAGCGTTTGCTGCAGCAACGAGATCTTCACCCTCAGGGGCTCCACTGAGGGATGTTCTTACCCACAAAGTGATTTCTGAGAAATAAAAAGTAGGAATCCAAACTCGCCTTCCCTTTGTTGGGAGCACACTGTGCCAGCAAAACGCTTCCGTGCAGGCTTTCTTCCAAACCCAGAGCCTTCAGTGTAATCTGGGAAGCTCCTTTACCATCAACAGCCTTGAGAAAAACACTCTCATTAAAGAAGGAGAAGGAAAAATGCTTATTACTGAAATTTGTGTCCGTGGATTGGTTTTGGGAGGGGCACACTTGAAATAGCTGGGGGAGGAAGTTGCCATGTTCTAAATGGTTTGGTGAAGGCTTTCTGTATTTCCTTCTTTTTTTCCCTTTGAAGAAGACAGAGTTAATTGCCAGACATTAAATATTTATAGATTTTATTAAAATTCATTGCTAAATGCTGTGAGGACTTTTCCTGATGCTGTGAAGCAGTTCAGACTCATTCAGCCTTCAGAGCAACCCAGCGATGGCAGCCGTGAGGAAATCCTTCTTCCAGGGCTCCCAGCACTCCTCTGATGTGATTAAACAGCCCTTATTGTGTTCAGATTTTTGATTAGAAAACCTCAAAAGGGTGAAATTCGACTCAAGGGACGGATTTGTGTCAGTTCTTCTTTTTAATCTGAGTGTGCCCTCAACTGTGGTCTCAGTGAAATGCTTTTGTCCCTAAGAGTGGCATCAAGTTTTGGGTTTAAAACAGAGAGCTGCCAAATGTTGGTGAATCAGGAGCCTGTGCTAAAAGCCTGAACTTCTTTCAGGGGTTTTATTGTGCACTCTTAACTTTTTTTTCCACTTTCAGTATTGTTTTCTGAATTTTCAATCAGCTAATAAATAGCAACTGCTACATTGGCATGGAAAAATGTTATGGGCCAGACAGCTTGGCTGGGATCTCTGCCACTGTAAGGTCACGATCTGAGTGCTAAAGCATGTCAGAGCATCTTGCACATTCACCCTTAGCTGCCTATTTATATTTTATACAAAGGAGTAGGATTAGTGACTTTTTACAAACAGAAATACTGACTTCCCTATAGAAAAGATCCCAAATGTTCTATAAATACTAACGAGTCTGATGTCTATATTCCTTGGTCTGCAAAATTTAATGTGCGTGAGTTACTTTTCTGAAGAAGCGTTATTTAGACATATGGAAAAACATCTGTTCCATGTAGAAATAAATAGTGTTTGAGTGGTTATACAATGTAAAAGACCATCCAAGGACTCTGCCTGAGCATCCCCCACAGTGTGACCATGGCTATGATTTATTGAGAGCAGTGTTTTTCACGCTGAGGTGTAGATTCGGAGATAAATATATTTGAATCAAATCCTTAAATCATTGATGGGATTTGTAGGTAGAGATCGCTCGCGGAATTTTTGTCTCTGGTGGAATGTGTGCTGAAATGTCTGCCTGGTTTATAGGTGGTAACGTTCATACCTCTGAAAACACAGAGCTGAGATGCAGAACAGAATGGGGGATTTAAAATATGCATATTTTACCCTCCCTCCTGCCTTTATTTTGGTGCTTAACCAGTGTATAAAATATCAGGCAAAAAATGAATTATTCAGTGAGTAACTTTGAAGGCAATTTGCTTGGGTGTTTCAGATTCATGTCTATCTCTAATAAAGTTTGTCAAATGAAAAGCAGCAGGACACCCCAGAGGTTCTTGTATGAGGGAGCTGTTGAGTTGTGAAATTCTGACTGATTCTGAACCAAAAATTTCTCAGACTTCTCAAAAATCACTGTTTCTTGATTTTTTTGCTCAGTTCAGCACTGTTTTGCTGTTGTACCAGAATAAACAGATGGGTCATTTTGTAAAGGGCATGAACATGTTCAAATGTATTTATTAGTTTGTATGTGATTGACAGAGATGTGATACCTGCGGAGACATCAATGCAGGATTCCAGTGGAGTGTGTCCAAAAAAACAACCATGCATGTGCCAGTTCTTAACTCAAAATAAAGGTAAAGGAGAGATGCAGAGCTCTGGGGAATGTAGCACGGGATGTTCCCTGATTCTGTGTAATTCCCTGGGACAGACCAGCTTCTCCTTGGATTTCCTTCTCACTGTGCAGGGAACACCCTCCTGCAGCACTCAGTTTCCACAAACAAATCTGTACAGTAGTTAGTGGGGTTAGCTTCAGCTTTTGGACCATATGTCGGTGTATATATGGATACTGCATGTTCCTGTTTGGTAGCAATGCATCCAGACTTATAAATGTCTTCTGTTGGAAATCTGCTGAAGTGTGCAGCTGCTGCTGTGGGAGGTGGGAAGAAGAGAAGGAGCTATGTAAATAGGTGGGTAAGGGTTTAGTGAGAACAAGTAAGGTGTGCCTTTATAAATTGGTGGGTTCTTCAGCATTTTGGAGGGGAAAACAGAGGAGGAGTGGGAAATGTAAACCAGTTATTATTCGGGGCCTTGCATATTGAATCAGCTCAGAGGCAAATGCAGCAGCTCAGCGAGCTGCATTCCTTATCCGCGCTCACGGCGCCGCTCCCACTTTGCTCTGGGATTTTTTTGGCAAATCAGCTCAGGATTCTGGGCTCAAATCTACCACTTAATAGTTGTAAAAACCTTCATTCAAACCACCTTAAACAGGAGTAGCTGAGGGCAGGTTTGGCTTTGAAAATAAAAGCTCGAGTTTGTTTTGGTTTTGCCATTGGCTGTGGTCAGGAAGTTTGGGGTCAAAAAGACTCTTTGAAGCTTTAATTTGCCAGCAGTGAACTTCATTTAGGGCTGTGATTGCTTCCTAAAGGGTGTCTGGAGCCAGTTCCATTTCCCCCTGGATTCTTGGATCCATGTTCATACAATTCCCTGTAGGAGCAGCGTTCCAGCTCCAGCACATGTTGAATTGTTTGACCTGATGCCTCTGCCCTCGGGGTCACTGCTTTTGCAGGGAAACAGGGCATTTCAGGTGAGGATGGTTTTCAGCCTTTATCTCCTGTCATTTTCTGTTTAGGGGAATGAGAGATGGATGATATGAGCTCCAGCTGAGGATAATGAGGAAAAAAAAAGTTGCATCATCTCTATCATGAGCAAGTTGGCCAGTAATGAAATATTTAAGAACTGATGGGAAGGCCTTGTACTCAAACATATTGAAATATTTAAGAATTGATGAGAAATTATTGTACACAAGTATATTCATGTAAAATAATTCTCATGTAACCTGATGTCACACAATTAAGTCCTTTATCATGTTAATGATGCACTGCACCCAACCCCATTGCAGATCTATTGGAAAGCATAGAAACTCCACTGTAACTTGGAATATTGAACAATTCTATGGAGAAATAACAATACTCTTCTATACAGCAGGAATGTATTAAAACTATTTTTTGCTTCTGATCAGTTTAAACTGTATTTTGTGATATGTATTCAAGGTGCAAAGGGTATTCTGTATTGAAAAGTGTATCTGTTCAACAAATTAAATAACAAATTACAAAATCATAAAGCTAATAAATTAGGGGGGTTAAGGAAGACATATAAAGCTGTCTCTGGCTTTCTAGTGCTCCTTTTGAATCCAGATCCCTGGATTTCATCTTTATTGAAATGATTTATACACAGTAACACGATGTTGAGTTGTATCTGAAACAAAATCTCTTTCCATTTCTCCTACTCATGAATCATTTTCTAACAGGATCTTTTGTTTGTGCACTTTCTGTAATTATACTGCAGTTTCTTCATTAAAAAAGAATGAAGAAAGAATAGCCAGTAAACACCGAGTCCCTTCCGGATTTATGTGTCTTTCTAGTAATTAGGAAATTACAAATCCCTGGGAGCACAGTCATGCAGATCTTGTGTCTCCCTTTGCCAACTCAATCAGTTCTATTCTATACAAGAAGAACGTGAACAAAAGGCAGCAATCAAAATCAGTTGATTCAATGACCACCTGTTTCTTTTAATTAAAAATAATAATTTACTGTAAATTCCAGGAGGGGACTGAAAAATCTGCCTTTGAATCATTTTGAACCGTGTTCACGTTGTGCTCTTCTATACAATTATAGAGAAGAAACAGTTGATTGAAAAATTTCAATTTTCTTTAAAGATAGTTTTTTTCTTAATTCTCTTTAGAGTAGTAAAGAAAAAAAGTGGTCTTAGTAACACAACAAGAGAAGAGATTCTTGCCATTTTCAGCCGGGGTGTCATTTATAATCATAAAAGACTTTCCTTCTACAGCACTTGAGAATCAGTCTTCATTTCTGAATGTCATCCTGACCCTTGAAGCCAGGGAGGAATGGGCTGGATTCTGAACTTGCTGTACTGCAGCTGCTCTCAGGGGCTGGTGCAGGTCTGGCAGAGGCCCAGCAGGGTCTGCACAGGTTACATCACCTGTATTTTTTCTGGTTTTGCTTAGTCTTTATTTCCCTATCCCACCAGTACCTTACACTGCTACTGTAGGGTTGAATACAACTCTCTTTATGCTCTGAACACCTACCAGTGTGTTCAGGTTTCCCATCCTGCAGATGTCAGTGCATTGAATGAATGAATTCTTTCTCTAAGTTATTCCTTTGAGTCACTCCAAACTTCACATTCTGCCTGGAGGTAGATTCCTGGAAAGAGCCTGGGTGTAATTTCTCACCAAGTTGGAAAGCACACTCGTGCCATTCCTGTCCTCCTCCACTGCAGCATGGACCTCTTGGTGTGTCAACCTGGAGAAGATTTTTTTGGGTGCTTGGCAAGTACGTTTGGAGCTCTACGGTGTCTTGCAGCTGGGGAGGAGTAACCCCATGAACCAAACCCAGCTGACTGGCCCCACTTTGAGCCCAGTTTGGGCTCAGGAGTCTCAGAGATCCCAGCCAGCCTCAGCCCTTCTGGAATATTTTTGATTTTGAGGCAGTAGAAGTCTGATCTTTAATTGCACTTTTCTAAAAGCAATAAAACTTTCCTGCACTGCAGCTCTGAGAGGGGAAATATCAAAAAAGCTTTAAGCATTTGTACATTTTATATTAAAAACTGATATGATCTTAATCATTCCCAAGAGTCTCAGAATCTCTTTACTCCCAGTCTCACTCAGCCAGGGAAGAACAAAGCTGGTGACCAGTTAAACGAGGACTTTTTCCTCTTCCTTGCTCCTGAGCTCTGATGACAGAAGCCAAATTTTAAGCCCTGGAAGTTATTTCCAGTAGAAGCATCTGGCTCCTTGGCTCTTGCAGCTTCAAAGCTGAAGCTGTTTTCTTAAATTAAGATGCATAGCAAATCACCAATCAATATTTTTGTTTTCTCAGTGCAAAAACAAATAGCAAACAGAAGAAAGTGTCTCAAACAGACGTGGGATCTGAGTGGGATCCTGGATATTGTAGTCACTGCTTGGAAGGTGTCTAGAAAAGCTGGAGTCTGAAGACCTTCAGAACTGAGAGGGAAATTTGCCTGAGGACAGCGTGGGCTGAATGTGGGATTTGGCTCTGTACAGAGAAAACCACGCTCAGATATATTCTCAAATATGTTTTATTAACTTGGTATTCGCTTGGGGAAGTTAAAGCTGTTTTAAGGGAAATATATGCAGTACAAATTGCAGTGGTTCCATTGATCTGTTGCAGCAGATCAATACTTCTAAAGATGTTTGGAGGGGGGACAAAGAAAGATGTGGGATTCAGTGGTTCTGTCACAGTAAGGGATGACTAAAGGCTGTGTGTTAAAGTGAGGAAAACACCTGCCAGTCCTTCTGGGCTTTTCCACTGGTGAGGAGGAACAGTGACCTTGTATCTCTTGTAACAATTTGTAAGTTGTTTTGCATATTTGGAATATATTGTCAGCCCTGTTTTCAGCAGAAACACAAACAGCACCGCGATTTGTGCTGCTGACATTCAGGAATTACTTTTTTCTTTTGTCTAAGGGAAGTAGTTTGAAAATTGTAAGCTTTTTTTTCTTCTACACCTTTTAAATTAGTAACTACATACATATGTAAGTTTGACTGGGGATGAAGAATAATCTTGTGGTTCTGTTATGGAAATAAAAAATGGAATATTGGGTACATTTGCATTTTTTTACACAAAACTGTTCTTTGTTGTAGTGGGCCCTGATAAAACCTGAGGACCTCACAGCTCACCTGCAGAACTCCTTTAAGATTTTGTTGTAATGGAAAATATAATTCTCCATTCCTCCAAAAATGTTTTCACACTTGCACTTCTGCATTTTCTCCTTCTTAATGATCACAAAAATAGCAGTTCAGGTATGGAAAAAAAAATCCTTTCACCAACCCTAGGCAGCTTGAAAATTTAAAAAGTTAATCTTATCCCCTGCCTAACACCTTATTAACATTCATGTGCTGGCATTAATGACTGAAAATGGTCCTTTTTCCTCATACCTTAATCACCAGCACAGACTCTGGCACTGACAAGTCACAGAATCACAGAATGGTTTGGGTTGGAAGGGACCTTAAAGCTCATCCCATTCCACCCCCTGCCATGGGCAGGGACACCTTCCACTGTCCCAGGGTGCTCCAAGCCCCGTCCAACCTGGCCTTGGGCACTTCCAGGGATCCAGGGGCAGCCACAGCTGCTCTGGGCACCCTGTGCCAGGGCCTCCCCGCCCTCGCAGGGAACAATTCCTTCCCAATATCCCATCCATCCCTGCCCTCTGGCAGTGGGAAGCCATTCCCTGTGTCCTGTCCCTCCAGCCCTTGTCCCCAGTCCCTCTCCAGCTCTCCTGGAGCCCCTTTAGGCCCTGGAAGGGGTTCCGAGGTCTCCCTGGAGCTCTCTCCAGGTGAACGCCCCCAGCTCTCCCAGCCCAGATCCAGAGGGGCTCCAGCCTTCAGAGCATCTCTGTGACCTCCTCTGGACTCGCTCCAGCAGCTCCAGGTCCTTCCTGTGCTGGGCCCCAGGGCTGGGGCAGCTCTGCAGGTGGGGTCTCACCTGAGGGGGGCAGAACGTCCCCTCTCCTGCTGCCCACGCTGGGAGGTCAGCCCAGGGCACAGTGGATCCTTGGTTCTGGTGACACAGTTGGTGACAGTGTCAAGTTGCATCCCGTGAAAAGACCTCACAAGTAATAATCTGATGCAAAACCTCCACTGGTGCCACATCACACAAAGTGGGGTTTGGATATTTTAAAATTAAAGGCAATGCTGTGATTTAATGCCTGCAAAATTGTAGCGGGTTCAGTGTTGCTATCAGCGGGAATAAAATTCTGATCAAAAGGGAGCTTTTAGAAAGAATTCTGAGATATAATGCTCGTAAGCTGTTTTGTGATGTGTTAAGGCACAGTTTGACATGTACTGCTGGTTAACCATGCGCTTTCAATTATTGCACACCCCCGCCCAAGAGCCACGGAAATTAAGGAATGATTCCTCACAGGGGGGTGCTTTCCATCACTGTTCAATAAAGTAAATGGCTTCATTTGTGCTAAACAAAGGAAGAAGGCAGGGATGGTGGCAGCGGGGCAGGACATAGCTCAGTGGCAGTAAAAAAAACATGTGGGGTTTGGGGAGATGCCTCAGTGTTCTTCTGCTTCCCTCTGCTGGAGTGCAGCAGGATTCCTGCCTGAACCCCTTCAAACACATCCAGAGCTGTCGGGGCATGAGACTTCTGCAAACTCATTATTTATTTTAAATGTTTCTGCTCCATTTTCAGGTTTTTTTCAGTAGTTCTGCCTGGTGCCAGTGTGTACAGCCCTCTCCTGGTGGCTGTGACTCTGTGGCTGCTCCTCTCTTTAATCACATCTCAGCTTTGAGACTGATGAATAATATTCTGATTTTTCAGAGTTGTGTGGGGTGTAGCTGCCTGGTTGCTGTTCATCTTTATAGGGATGCTGCACCCAGGCTCTGAAACCCCAGTCTATTAGAAAGTATGCAAATGCAGAGCTAAATTTATGCCAATTCAAAGGTTTTTCAAAGAAAAATATCTAAATTTCTGTTATATCAATTGTCCAGAAGGTTTTATCCCATTTAATTACACTGTACGGCATTAAGTTGTACTTACAAAAATGGAGGACTGTCCTAACATAGCAGAGAATTCACTTTTTAGCACAAAAACAACACAAATTTTAATAGAGCACATCATTCATCACTGCTGAACAAGTGCTTCCCCATTGCTTTCCCACTGCCTCGTTCCCCCCTCATAACTTTGACGGATTTTGGAAACAGAAGTAGGTTTTCCCTTTAGAGTTTCACAATTAATCTATGCCAAGTCTAATGCAAAGTTCAATTCTCTTGCAAATAGCAGCCATTATTTGTCAGTTCATCTGTCAGATCCTGGCTTGGCTCCCTGTGTTTACTACAAAATGGGGCTGCCAGCTCTGCTTTGGGAATTACTGAAAGTTTACATTGATGAAAAGGGGACATTTGAAGAAAATTTGCAGGAGCTTTCCTTTAGCTCCACAGTCTGCCTTTAGCCAAAAAAATGCTAAAGACAACGTGATTTCCTCTATGATGCACATGAGTTCATTAATGCATATTTAACGCTGGGAAGTATGAACCTGTATTAACAACTGATAAAATAATTGCTGTTAATATAAGTAATTAGAGCTGGCAATGTAGTAATTATTATTAATATGATTGCTTATAATTAAAGTGCAAGCCATAGATTCAAGGGTAGTTCTAGGTGCATTAAAAATCCTTGCGAATATAGGAATAAGATGAAAAAGTTTTGTCACCTGTGATGGGTGGATAGTGGTCTCTTGGCTTTCTCTGGATGTTCTTCAGAGTTGTTTCCTAAATAACAATACCTTCCACACTTCAATTTACCGAAAAAAAAAACCAAAACAAAAAGCATAGGATTGAAGCAGAAAATAGGATAAAATACTGATGAAGAGTGTACTCTCATTTTAAATGTTTTCTAGGACATTGTATTAAAAGGATTTGAAAGAGAGATTTCATACAAAGTTTTCAGTTCAGGAGTAGTTTTGGTACTATTTTCCATTGTCCTCTTCTTATCGTGAATGACTTAGTGTGTGCACACAGAATAATAGCTAATAATAGTCAGAACATATTTGCTTCTCCTTACAAAATCTAATTCATATTAAATTGCTCGTTTGAAACACGCCACAGTAGGAATTTTCACACAAGGATAGAAAACCAAGATTCAGTATAGAAAGCAAACTATGATTCAAATTATATGCATTGAGTCCTGCAGGGCCAACTCCAAGGTTTGATCCAGCTTGATTGAATTATTTATTCATGTGGCTGGTTTTTGCTCTTTTCTAAGAATGCTTTTCCTGGGATTTTGTAGTCACACAGAGCTTTGCAGTGAGACACGAGCCCTCGCTCATGTTGCTTTTCAGTGAGTGCAGAATAGTTGTCCTTACATGTCACAACATTTTTAAACCACACACACCCCTACTTAACTTAATCCCATGCACATTCCATTGTTTGGAATGAAATTATTTGGCAGTGTTACATAATAGACATTGACTGTAATAATTTCCTTATATATAATAAAATAGTTCCTTTCCCTCTATACCATTACTTTACACTCATAAATACCACTTGTGTCAGATGTTAAACACAACTTTAAAACTCTGTTTATTCAGTGTCATTCTTAGGCTCTGTGGCTTTTGTCCTTCTCAGCCACAGATGTACTACCAGAGTAATGCTTAAATGTAGATATTTATAAGGCAACAAGTCCCCTTCTGTCATCTAAACAAAACAATTTAGGGAAGAATTAGCTTCCCAACTGTGGTTTAAATTGTTTGGAAGGCACACAGCCACCGAGCCACCAGAGAACCCTTCTGCACAGCCACATTCCCATGACCCTGAGCCACAAGGCCCGTTGCTGTATCTTTAATAAATAATGAAACAGATGTTCTCCGGAGCCCTGGCTGTCACTCCATGTAGGTTCACTGTGTTTACAAAATAGATACAGTTGGTAGCAGTTTGCATTTCATATCTCAGGCTGTACAATGAGCAGAGTTATTGAAATAGTTTCATTTGAATTTGTAATGTAAAATCTTGTTATCCTGGGTGCTCTATAATTTCTTTACATACAGTGAAAAGTAGTGGTTATAGATTCACTGTAAAACTTAGAATCAATGCCAAAATGAATCCACATGAAGAATGCTACCAAAGCACTAATAACCTTCACAGAGGGTAATATGGCAAAATAGTAAAATTTGAAGGCAAAATTTTGCCTTCTCGTAGTCATATTTTTGTGATAATTACTAATCAAAGCTCCCAAATTTCTTGAGAAAGCACTTGTACTAGAGGGATCTTTTCTTTTTGAGGAAAGAGTCAGCAGGTTTTCCATTTTGAGTCACATTCCGGGTTTTCCTTTTGATTTTTTTGACAGCTGTGATTGGCAGGTAAATTTTAAAAATCAGTATATTTATTAGACAATTTAACAGTTCTTGTCTAATATAAGGGTATAATACAAAATGTAGACAGAAGAAAAATATTTTAATGTGTAGTTTTGCAGTTGTGTTTTCATTGAGGATGATTTAGACCTGGCATTTCATGAATTCCATGGTCTTTCTGAAAAGAGTGTTAGCAAGGATTGATTTCAAACCCCAGTGTGGTTTTTAATGAACAGTTACTGCTTTTCCAAATTTCTGACCAAGACTGTGCAGGGATAGTTCTGACTGAAATGCAGCTGGAGCAGGAAGGAGTCATAAAGGATTTAAAGATAAAGAGGGTGTGCACAGGACAGGGCCATCATCACGTTTATTTTGGCATTGCACATCTCCAGCCTGGTGTACGTGGAGCTCCGGAATGAGCCTGGCATGGATGAACATATGGAAGATGTGGTTTCTTCCTCTGAAATAAATGCTCCTGGTTTTCCAGAGGGGACCCTTACTCCTAGAGAAACAGCAGATGTCTTTGGATGTGTCATGCATTTAAGTGATTTGGGTGTATTCGCTTTCACTGGTCCTAAATTAGGAAACATTTCCAAGCTGCTGGCGGCCTTAGAATGTCCTCAGTCTTGAGTTTCTCTGCTCAAAACTCAGATGGGAACAGCAGTCTCTGTAAAATATTTACCATGTGCCAAGTTAGAATTAGTTCCCTTTTGTTTACAACAATAGAGATAATCAAGTTGCAGCATTTCAAGATGATCCCATCTGTAAAATTCCGATTTTACAGTTGTTGGACAGTATTCCAGATTAGCCCATGAACACTTTCTTCGCAGTTCTCCTGCTGCATTTTGTGTCACATGTCAGGACGGTGACAGTAACACTCTGTAATCAGTCTGTGACTCCTCAGCCACGGACTGAACACTGCCATTAAACTTTATGTGAGCAGTCAGTAAATGAAGTTTTAGTGTGCATAAATCATGGGAACAAGCCTGAGCTGACACATTTTTCCTTACAGCACCATAAAAAGGAGAATTAGGAAGGGAGGCCAGCGTGCCTGTGCCAATGCAGGTATCACTGTAAGGCTATGAACAAGCTACACACAGAAATGTATTTTTCTGCAGCATAATTTGCAGAGCTGGAAGGCTTTGGGTATTTGAAGTAATAAATTGAGGGCGTGTGTCAATCTTATCTTTTATGACTTGAGAATCTGTGTCTGTTTTTCCTTGCAGGATCCCAGAAGCAAGCACAAGTTCAAGATCCACACCTATGGGAGCCCCACCTTTTGTGACCATTGTGGGTCGCTGCTCTATGGGCTCCTGCACCAGGGGATGAAATGTGACAGTAAGTGAAGTTTTCCTTAGGCTTCCAGAGGGGTGTTCTGGAAAGTCAGTGGAAGCCCTGGATAACAGCTTCTTACTTCGTTTCTGTGGAAAATACCATTTCAAATGTCAGCTATTTATAGTCCCGGTATATTTCAAGTGGATATTTCAGTACCATAATAACCTACTAATGAAAATCACCTCTCTGCTGAGAACACGGTGTATTCAGCTTGATGTGGCTGGAGAGCCTTTGTCATGGCAATTTTGAGAAAGCCTCTTTTTGGACTGTCTGGGTGAATACACTCTCAAAGACTGAAATTTCAGTTCAGTTTGTAGTCAATGTCTAGCATTTTCCTTGTATTTAATTTGTCTTGGAAGTCTCCCACTAGCAAAACCTAATAATCAATTTAAACCTAACTCCCTTCATTGCTGACGTGAATGCTCTGTTCTCTTAGTCATATTCCCAGCAAGTCTTTATTCCATTTTCACTTTTTTTCCCCTTGCACTTCATTAATGATATGTTTAGCTTTCTGAAATAGATTATTTTATTTTCTGTTGTATTAACTCTCTACAGAAAGTATTGCAAGATGGAAACCAGTGGTGGTGTTTGGTTGAAAACCAGGTAGCTGTAATCTGAAAGTCTTGCCAATAATTAAGCATTTAGTCTTAGTTTTCACTTTAAATTAATTTTCACTTAATTTTTAGCTTCTCATGGGTGTCTGGACCATTTTTATGTCCACAGCCTGTGATATGAACGTTCATAAGCAATGTGTGATAAACGTCCCAAGTCTCTGTGGCATGGACCACACAGAGAAGAGAGGAAGAATTTATCTGAAAGCTGAAGTCACTGGTGACAAACTGGAAGTAACAGGTAAACAGCTCATTCTGGAATGTTTCAGGTTTTATAAATGTATGATACACACTGTGAGTTTGTGTGCCTTGGTCAGATCTTTGTGCATTAAAGCCACTGATGGAAAATTTCCTTCCAGAAGTGGGAGGACTTCATCCAATGTAGCTTTGAATCAAGAAACTCTATGAAGCTGTGTTCATAAAAATAAGTAGAAAAAAAGAAATCTGTAGTAATAGCTTTAAAACCTGGGGAATATCAGTTAGAAAATCACTGTATCGTCGGTTTTTCATGTCAAAAGCAGCCCAGCAGGATGAGTAGCTGTTCAGGAAGTTACCCATCATCTTCAGAGCACAAGAGATACACTAAACCTTCATCAGCTGAGGAGTTGTTTCCTGTATTTCAGAGTATTGAATAAACAAAGGGATTCAATCCCAAATATTACTCCCAATGAGTTTTAAAATACAAAAAAAAGTAGTTCTCACATTCTGTAAGCTTAAGGTTACCAAGCTGGGGAGGAGAAATAGAAGGGAAGAAATGAGAGGGTGGCAGGTAGTTTCCTTGGAAGTGTTTCTCTGGGATTTGTGAATAATCCATGGTTGTGCACACCCACACCCCCCCACTGACCCACCCTGAGCCTGAAATTCCAGAAAATACTCCATGAAACCAGAACAGGGAACAATGCTTTTGTCACTGCCTGTTTGCTGTTGCAAAATGGAATTGAATTTGGGTGCAAAGTCAGAGTAGGACAAAGTAGGAGGTTTCTTAGAACATCTCAACTCCTGCCTGTGTTTCTTGGTGGAGTCGTTGGAACTTGTGGATGTTGAGTGTCGTGTCAGTGTGGCTCAGGGAACAGAGCCTGGTACACACCAAAAGAATGTTTCTTCCCCCCTACATTCAGTAGAGACCTTACCCCTTTTCACAGAGGAAATCAGACCATCACTGAATTTTCACAGCTTCCAGAGCCAGCGAACTTCCCTGCTGACATTATCCCTCCATGGCTTTGTTCTTTCTAAATCCAAGTACCTCCATATTCTCCTGTCAAACCCTGTAAACTGCATTGAAAAGGAGAATTTTGATAAAATTTAGTTAGAAAGGTTCAGAATAGATCCCAAGTGATGCTTAATTGTGGCTTAACTTTTCAAAGAGCTTCCTGTCAACGTGGGAGGGGGAAATTTGTCCAAGGCACTGTCATTAACAGAAGGTGGTTTCACTAAGTAATGAGGCGTTTCAGAGAGGGTGATGTGGCTTCTAAAAGTAATTGTACCATGAGAGGGAATTAATTTAAAAATCATCCAAGTGACAGAATTTAATATTTGCTTTATTCTAGGCCGCTTTGCAGCAAGGCTCTTAAATATGGCTTAAACTTTCTGCAATAATACACATAATTTGACAAATAACATGTGCTTATTTCCTGATGATTCAGTTGGTTTATAATCCTTTTAGGGACAGAAACGTTCATCACAAGTCATTGTGGAACCAAGGCACTGCAAAGTGATTATACAAACAAGGATCCTTTTGTTCAGAGTTTTATTTGAAAAGGTCTTGTCTGAGAGGTGAACATGGTAAAATTGTAACATATTTTGTAGGTTTTCTCCATAGGCTCTTTTTGGTGTGAGTGTACTTGGCAAATGTCATTTCTATTGTGTTTATAAATAAAACATTTCCATTCCACAATTAAGTAGGTTTCTGGACAACAAGAAGAGTGTTTACTATAACTTTGTTATGTATAAAACAATTACAGTGCTGTGGTTGTGGTTGTGACTTGTCAGCATTTCCAAGCTTTATGAAAATTTCTTTAAATAAAAATGGCAATTGTCATGAAAGCAAGCTGCTTTTTTTGGTTTTTACATAAAAAATACCATATGGACTAAGCCAAAATGACATTTCAGGTGCCTTTTGTGTGTGTTTAACTGAAAAGGAAATTAGCAACTGCCAGTTCATGGACATATTACAAAATGCAAAAAAAATCTCCTAGAATGCCATTGCTTCTAAAATATTTATTGACAAAACCTTTGTTAGAATATACAGTTCTCAGAGCCCCCAGGCACAACATTACTGCCTTTTGCTTTGGGAAAGGAGGTGAATTAAATGTCCAGGAGGTTTAGGAACAGCAGGAAAAACAATCAGTGATTGTCTGTTTGGTTTGAGCCTTTGTCTGGATCTTTTTCAAAGGAATTACTCTGTAGGTGTTGAACTCCTTCAGCTGAATTTCTCAATATCCCTGCTCTGCATCCTGTTTTGGTTGTTAATTAGTTCCTGCTGATTCTTTCCCAGCCAGTCTTGATTACATGCAAAACATTTGTGCTGCAAAACAGGGACCTGCCACTGGTGTTGGCAAATTGCAAATCCATGGGCATCCCAACCATCCCAGCCCCACCAGGACACAGCTGGAAAGGCCAGCTGCAGGATGTGGTCCTTTGGGGTATGTGGTTTATTTAGCACATCCCAATTTGGCTTTCTTTCCCTCTGCCTTCTTCTTTGGAGGGTTCTGTGGTGCCTTTTGTTTCCAAGAAGCCCCACAGTACAGGCACACCGAGTGTTTTCCAGATAAAATGTTGGAAATAGGGCTGGTTTTTAATTCCCACTGAATTTCAGGAAGGAGGCGAGGCACTGCCAGGTGGAGCTGCCCAGTGGCTCCCTCAGATTATTTACAATCTCCGAGTAGGCAGGTTCTGAATGGAATTAATGGTGGGAATCATCCAGTCCTGTGTATAAACACACTTAATTCCAATTAACTGAGTCAGATCTTCAGCCCAGGCGCATCAGTGTAGACACACAGCTTTGTCTGTGGGAACTGTAGAGACTCTGCAACACTTCACAAAGGAGTTGGAATTTTGGATGGATATCCTCTGCCATAACCTCCCCATCTTCCACAGCTGCTCAGTCTGCCCCATTCAATGCTCATTTGTGTTGTAATTCTTAAACATCAGTGCTTTATTTTCAGGGATTGAGTTACTTGCTTGAGAGTTGCGTTGAATATTAATAATTTATGGCACTTGCAGCACAGAAATGTGGTAGTTTTCTTCTTATAGAAACACTCTTGAAACGCATATTTCTGAAATCTCTGAGTTCGTGACCCTTTCATAGGTTGGATTGACGTGGGGGGTTTGCTCTTAAGCATAGTAAAGTGCTTTTTGCTATTCTTAATCTCTGCTTTTTACACTGAATTTTCTTCCTCCTGATGTGTGTTAAAAGTTTTTTCACTCTTACATTTACCCCTTGACCCATCTTATAATTTAGGGCTCTTCTGAGTGAGCTTGTAGGTGGTTGAATCACAGTTCTGATTTTTTTAACTTTATTTTTGAATTCTTTTTATCGTGAATGAACAATAACCTTTGTGAGAAAAATAACCCCATCTGGTGCATTGGTATATAAAATGCTGCCACGATACTGGGACTTGAAACTGTGACCTCTCAGGCACTGGAAGTTGGATGTGACAGCAGCTGACAAGGAGGATCTGCCCTCCTGACACTAATTTAGAGACAGGGTGGTGGTGACTCTGGCAGCTAATGCACTCCCTGTTACATAAATCTTATTAAAACACATACAGGCACAGCCCAGAATTTTCAGGGGGTTTTAACTGCATTTTCCTGAGCTGCAAGGATCAGAAAATCTGGTTTCATTCTTCACTGGTGCTTCTGTTATTGAAAAGCAAAGGAAAGCTGGCAGTGATCCCTGCAGAGGCTGGGAGCACACAAGAGGCTCTCCAGCAATGATCTCCCCATGCTCCCCACTGGACATTTCCCAGATTATTTATGAATGTGTGAATGCTGAGCCACCTCCTGGCCCTGCACATTAATGTCCTGTCAAGCTGCTTGGCGAGGGCAGCTGGGGTAGGAGCCTCCACCCAGACAGCCTGGGGATACAAACTGCAGAATTCTGGCACATTTCTAGATTTTCATCAAAATTGTTTCCTTAAAAGACCCCACCACACACACATAATTTTATTGTGGTTTTCTAGGTCAGTGTTAATGTCTGTCTTTGTTAACATTAATTTCATAGTCTGCAGCTCATTTTAAAAGGGAACATAAATGAATATTCTGGCTGTTTGACCAGCTTTTAGTACTAAATGTCTATAAAGCGATCCCAAATAATTATTTCCATGCAGGACACATTTTTAACATCTCAAAAACCACGAATCTCATTGTTTACTTCACTAATACCTTCTTTCTGACATTTCCAGAATCTGCAGGGTTGCTGCAGTCATTACAGGTAAAGCTGTGCCTTTAGCAATGCCAGCCCTGGTGACAACTAAAAGCTTCCTTCCCCCTTCAGTCATTAAATTTACTTTACCATGAAGAAACAGACAATGCAAGGCATTTAAAAAACCCATTAATTTTTCAGTAATGGCCATCTGCGTGCATCCAAAAATATTACCTAGATCCTATATATTTATATAAGACAAGAATTAGAAATGTAACGGCCTGAAGCCTTTTCCAGGTTATTTGATCCATCTTGTGGTAAGATGTTTCATTAAGCAGCTGTCCTGCCCAGTAGCACATATATTTTAAGATGATATTTTTTGTAAAGGTAATCTTCCTTTAAAACGAAAATCTAATTGCTTCTATGAGATTTCCAGGTGAGATTGAAGCTGGAGAACCTATTGCAGACACAAGAAGTTAGTGTGTTAGGGATGATGGTACATTTTTTCTTAGTAGGAGAAAATAAATACAGAGGAATCAGGTCTCATACAACTTTGGTTCATTTTTCTTCTTGTTCTAGACAAGGATATTCATCAGCTGTTCCTTGCACATCACAAGTACAGTGCAGGTGTTCATTATGTTGCCATTTTTCAGGGCTCAGGCACTGGGCTCGGGAGGGATATGAAATCTTCACTGGGCAGGGGAGTAGTTATGGAATAGAGAAAAGTCTCATCTCTGAAAGCCCTTTTAGTGATGAAAACTATAGAGACTGAAAATTGCCTGGAAAGCAGGATCTGTTTTGGAGTCGGTTGTACCTGTGAGTCACAAGCAGCTCCAGAAAGGAAGCATTCAGTGAGTTTTAAAAAAATCTCATAATACATTTTCAGGGAAAGCGGAGCAGTTTTGGAGGCAGCTTTGGATTTTGCATATGAAGAGCACAAATCCAAAAATGGGAAGAAAGACTATATTCAGTATTAGGTAAATCTTTTAAACTGTGATTGAGGGGTGCAGGAAGGTACTGGGGAGAAAGTTCCTTTGCTGGGAGTGCAAGACCCTCTGCCACTCACTCAGGCATCTGTAAACTGGGCAAACCAGAACATCTGTACCAGAAACTCCTTCAGCAGGCAATGAGAATTTTGGAACAATTTACCAGTGCTTTGTTGTGAGAAGAAAGGAGCTTTATGAAGTATTGGAGCTAACAACAGTCCCCCTTTTCCTTCATTTCTCTGGACACCATGCCAGGTGAGACCACTGGAGTCTTGCAGTGTCCTCTGAAAGCAGCTTCTGGCACGAGGGTGAGAGATTTCTGCTCATCTAAGTCATCTGTAGGACTAAAAGATTGGCAAGAAATGGTTGCTCTGATTTGTAAACTGTTTTATTATCTACATTTGGAAATTCAGGAAAAAGGCAGCTGTGACTCACTCATAAAGGAGCTGAGTGGACTTATGCTGAGAATCATTCAGCTATGTCCTGGGGACAGAAACATTTATTTAGTCATTCCTGTGATTAAATTTATCTGCTGGTACCACAAGAAGCTGTAAATCCACAACTGCATATGGCTTGCAACTCTTCACCTGCACGATCTCATGGAAAAAGTTTCAGCTTTGTCATCCACTCTCTGAGTTCCTTAAAATCCTGCCTGAATTTTTTCTCTTTACATGAAATGTCAGTTGTTCTCTGCCAGCCCACTCTGTTTTATTTAGGTTTTTATTTAAAGTATGAATACCTAAGAACCAGCTCTGTGGTTGCTTATGTCCTTACATTATTCCTGGAAAAGTTAGAGTCCCAGTTTTAGGCATGGTTCCTGGGTGGATTCTGCTGGTTTATAAGTAGTGCTTGATAGAAGAGCCATAGGACAGACATCGAATAATCTGCATTTTCTGCTGAATACACATTTATGATCTCCACTACCAAGGAGGAAGAAAATGGCACACTTTTCCCCCAACAGAAGTTGACAATTCTTTCTGGGTTTTAGAAGGAAAACCTGAGGAAGACTGGATTTTTTGGAGACTTCAATCCATACTTGTCTTTGTTGTCTTTTTATGTGTGTGCTTTCTCAGTCCCCATTAAGAGTCCAACCTGGACAAAATGTTAGGAAATTTACCTGATGGCAGCTGCTTTGCTCAGTACAGGGATTCTTATTATCCTTAATATTTATGACAGAAAACTGACAAGGAGTATTTCAGGTTTCTGTCTAAAGTGAGTCCGAACTGCACCTCCCTTCAACCTTTTCTAATTTAGAGTAGCATCTCTATCACAGTGTAGAGTTTAATTAACCAATAATTACCAAGCAGGATGAGATTGCTTGCTATGGTTATAATTATAGCAGAATTCAGCTGCTGTAAATTGATTTATTTTCATGGAGTTATTTTTCATTTAGCTTTCTCAACCACATACAGGAGATATGGCCTTTGGTGGGGAGGGGAAATCTTTTCTTCATTTCAATTCTCTCAGAGAACCTGATCTGTCCGGTTAAAAATAGGGCACATTAAAGAGATGAACCACTTGGATGCTAATTCTTGATAAGCACTGTTTAGCACAAGCATCACCACGCTGTTTCCTCAGGAAAAGAAGTGCTAAGTCAGTTGGAAAAAGATGTTTAAGGGTATTAATTATGCAGACAAAAGTACAAATGGGCCAGATATCTTAAAACAGGGAGTGAGAGAATGACTTTGTTAGCAGCCTGTATTTAGTACGTTGCATTTTTCCTTCCCAGTTAATCTTTGAGCTTCTTTTTCTTGCTATTAGAGGGGTTTTTTTCCATTTTCTGTGTTTGCTGCAGAAGAAAGCAGCAATTTTACACATTTTGCCATGTCCTCCTGCAGCCAGAGCTGTTTTGCAGCATTTATCAGGGCTGGGCAGGGGTGGCTTTGTCCAGGGATGTCTCCGTGGCAGAGCCTCCATATCCATCCAGCCAATCACTCAAAATTCTGTGTTTCACACTGAGCCTCTGCAGGTAAAATTTAAACATAAAAGCTCACCCTGAAGATGGTAAAATTAAGCAATTTTGTTCAGAGAATTTTAGCTGAAAACTTATCAGCGTGGATTTTTAGGAAGCTGTAGAACATGTGGAGAGTTCTGCTCCTCACTTATGGCAAAGTGCGGCATAGAAATAAAAATCAAAAAGTGGATTTTGAAGTAATATCTCCTGTGCCAAACCTGGCAGTGCAGTCACACAAACCATGCAGAGGAAGACTGAAAAAAACCCAACCAAAAAAGTGATAATAAACCCAAATATAGGATGAGAGAAAGCAGTTTGCACTGAAAGCTGTCACTTCATCTTTCACTCGCTTCATGGTTCTCAGTCCCTTTGGGATTGTAAATACTTAGCTAAAATAAGTTATTTAATCTCAATGTTATTCCTTGGAAGTATTTGAAGATTATTTTCAGTGCGCTAGGTTTTTAGAATTGGGTGGTTTGGTTTCTTTCATGGGTTGAAAAGAAGTGTTTTTCCAGCTGACCACTGGGTGTGAAGACCGTCAGAGGGCAAACTCTGAGTAAATGGGATTGGGGACAATTTCTCTGGCCTGAAAGGCACCGCTTCCCCAGCTGCAAAGCCCTGTCAGCTTTAGACATGCATTGTGGAAAAGTGCAAATGAAATGGTCTGCAAGAAAGATGCATTTATTTTTTGTTCTTTTAAACACAGTGATTTTTTTCCTGATATAATTCTTTGAGGAATACACATAGTGAATAGAATTACGCTTTATTCTAATATTTTAGCCCATAAGCATTTTCTGTCTCCTTTTAAAACCAGAACTTCAAGAAAGTTAATCAGTATCAACTGTTGGGTCAGGTTAATGTGATTTGTTTCCAGCCATGATCTAATTTCATTAATTCATTTACAACAGAGTATCTGTTCTGCATGGGAATTACCTTGACAAATAAAGTAGTGTTTTCCAGATCAGTAGCTCACATTCCTGTACTCCTCTTATTCTGTACATAAAATAATATCTCTGTTGTTTGGATGCCTTTTAACCTCTGTGCTGGGAAACAACAGATTGAAATCCTGGGTAGGTCTATAATTTTTGGGTTGTAGTATGAAAATGCCATTTAAATCTGGGGGAAAGGAGAGGAATGCCTTGAGCAAACAGTAACTATTTGTTGCTGAAGATCCCAACACCTTTTTCTTTTTTTTTTCTTTTTTTTTTTTTCTTTTTTTTTTTTTTTTGCATAAGCTCTAAGTGATTTTCAAGTGGCTCCAAGGTCCAAATTTCTGTAGGAAATACTTTCCATCAAGAAATATTAAATTACTTAAAGGTTGATCTTTCCTAAATTTCCTTTCAGATTTCTTCAGTTAGGTAGATGCATTTTAGAAAGCCCTCCTGAATGAAAGCAGTAGCTGAGGGCAGTGTCCCTCTTGGATAATCTCTCCAGCGGCTCTCAAAGGTTGGAATCCCTTCATCCCTTAGGAACCACAGCACCATCAAAGCTTCTTGCAATCTTCCTTCCAGAAACAATTCTAACCTTAAACTCTGACTGTCATGAAGGAATTCCTGGGTGGAAGCTGTTTTCTGTCCCAAACAAGCCCAGGGGGTTGCTGCTCCCAGGTTTTGGGATGCCCAGCTGTGAGCTCCAAATTCCCCATCCCAGCCTGATCCCAGTTCACCACAGCATGGGCTGCTTTGGGTGGGAAAAGGTTCCACAACATGAGAAATATTCACCTTTTATTCTTCAAAATTCTTCTTCCATGATGTGGAAATGTTGCTCAAGTGTCTGACAGAGGAAGGGCAGTGCTGTCTGTGTTTGCCTTTGGGATACTCCAGCCCCTGCAGGTTCCTGACTGTTCCCTCTCTCTTTGGGAATCGGGAACAACTCGAAATAAATTAACTCTGTTTCTTCCTTTGACATTGTAAAAGTAGAAGCTGTGTTAGGATTTTTGTGAAGCTGAAGCTCCACTTGCCTTCCTTGCATTTTTCCTTTGGTTGCTGTCAAGACAATGCTCACAACGATTCCATCTGACAACTAATGAGCCGTGAATCCATGGGAAGGCTGGTGTTAGAAACCTTCCAAAGAGAGCTTGTGTCAAACACCTGATCCTCTGCAATCCACTGTGATCTGGCTGGGGCTCTTACAGTATTTGGCTCCTAACTCTGTGGTTGTATGACCTAAGACTGATGAGGGAACAGAAGCACAAAGAATTGGTACCTGCTCAGAAAAATTACAGTGATGGATCTGGGTATTTAATCATTGCATTGCAGGGAGAGCCGCCTGGAAGCTGTGTGTTGCTTGTGAATCACTCTTCTCTCCTGTCATTGCTATTCTTATAAATTCACTCAGTACAACCGTTCTTTACAACACGTAGTTTCTTCCATGCCAAGTCTGACAAGTGGGTTTCACATCTTATTTATTTGTCGATGTGCTTCAACAGCTCTGGTCTGACATGTAATTTCTTTCTTACCAGTGATGTGCAATCCTGTGTTTTATATTGACAGTGAGAGAAGCAAAGAACCTCATTCCCATGGATCCAAATGGACTTTCAGATCCTTATGTCAAACTGAAGCTCATCCCAGATCCTAAGAATGAAAGTAAACAAAAAACAAAAACCATCCGTTCTACTCTGAATCCAGACTGGAATGAGTCATTCACATTGTGAGTTTAACACCCTGATTTAATGGGGATCTTTGGGTGTATTCAATTGTTTATTTCAGTGTTGACAACTCCTCCATTTCTCTCCTTTTTAGTAAATTAAAACCTACAGACAAAGATCGTCGGTTATCTGTAGAGGTCTGGGACTGGGATCGAACAACCAGGAATGATTTCATGGGATCTCTCTCTTTTGGGGTCTCAGAGCTTATGAAGATGCCAGCCAGTGGATGGTAAGAGTTTCTGAAAAGTGAAGGAGAGAATATATCACCAGAAGTTTTAAACCTGGTTGTTTTTTTTTTTTTTTCCAATCTGATCTACCTTTTTTTTGAGCTTTTTGCTGTGTTTCAGGCTATAAATTCACTGAAAGTGCAACTAAACCTAGGAAACACAGGCTATATATATCAAAGGAGGATAATAAAACAATTGTTTTTCTTTTGTGCTGTTCCTGAGACTTCTGCTGGAGCCAGAAGTTTCTGCAAACTCAATTCCGTGTACACAGTCTTGTGATACAAATTTTATTTTCATCTCCAATATGATGTGCTCAATACTAAGTGTATCATGTTATATATAGCTCTGCAAAGTCAAAGCACATGAAAACTGATCTCATCAAATGCCATCTCATTACCTACCAGGAGAGGGGTAGAACTCATCACATCTCAAAAAGGACATTTCTCCAAAGACAGCTGTTTAGGGTCTATGGAAGCACTGGAGACAAAGGTTCCTCCTCAGGGTTGATGTCTCCCATCAAATCCCAGGATGAGCGAGAAGAATCTTGTCCATTAAACTGCCTTGACAGATAGTTTGGGATTAAAGATCTGATTTCAGGTAAAACATATTCTATTTTTGAGTTTGGTGTTAGAGATCAGATGATGTTTGGTCTCTGAGATCAGTTCTTTCCGTACCTGTGACATTGATACAAACCACACACAAACAACTAAATCTATTTTACAACTAGATTTTAAATCTATCAGGAAAAAATTGTGAAGTCACCAGTTTGTTCTCAAATCCACCACAGGTACAAGCTGCTGAATCAAGAAGAAGGAGAGTATTACAACGTTCCAATTCCAGATGCTGGTGAAGATGGGAACGCAGAGCTCCGGCAGAAGTTTGAGGTGAGGATTAAACACGGATGTGTGCAACTAAATATTGCATTTATTTTTCACTTTATTACAAAACAAACAAAAAAAAGGTTGTTAAAAGATACATACGTTAGAGTGCTCCTATTTCTGATCCTGTGACAGCTCTGTGTGTCTTTGGTTTTCTTGAAGATTGGACCAAATTGTTTAATTCAGAGGTTGGCATCATTTTCCTGACAGTTTAGCTTCTCTGCTGTGACACTTAGAAGTTGGTATTTTAAAATATGTTATGTCAAGTGTATGTAATAATTTCAATGTCTTTTAACAATTGCTGTGAAATCTGCCAGCCACTATCACTGGTATCTGCGTTATTTGACAAATTAAATTCTCAGAAACAACGGTATTTTAATACTTTGAATGTTTCACGCTGTAAGTTGGGGTGTTTTAAGAAAATACTTTCAGTGTTCATACTTTGGAGCTTTAAAGTCTTTGCAGAAGGTTTTCATGTGAAATTCTGCTCTCTGTGGTATGGGGAAGGATACTGATGTTTCTTAAGGATCAGATGTATTGCTGGTTATGCCCAAAAAGGAAAATCCAGAGAAAAGTGATGCTTTCTGCAGTTTCTTGCCTCCTGTGGTGCCAGCTGGAGAGGTTGGTAGCCACAAGAACAGTCTCATCTGCCACACAAAGGAGTTTTTTGTTAATGATCAGACTCTGCCTCTTCTGACAACCTCAGCCAGAATTACAACAAAATATTTGCTGGCCACTGAGCCCAGGAGCAGGACAGGTATGGCCTGGGGTGGGAGGGTTTGCTGGTGGGTCCAGCTCATCTTCCCCACCTGCTCTCCCAGCTGCACACACATCCAGGAGCTGGAAATACTCCAATCTGCACTGTTGCTTTGTTTTTTTTCTGGCAGGACATTCACAACCTTAGCCAAGCTGTTTAACCAAAACATAATGAATGTACCTGTTGTGCGTAAACCAACCTGCCTGTTGCTTTCAACCTGAAATGGCAATTTTCTATGTTCATCATCAGGCAGAATTCTTCATTGTTATTATAAAAGCTGGGTTAACCCATGAAAGTGAGGAAAAACGGCACATGTTCAACTTTCAAGAAAGAAAAAGAAAAGGTGCAGCAATTTCTTCTGAACGCATTTGGATCAGCTCCCATGTCTGCAGCATGAATGATGATTTTTGTAATACATCTGAGTAGTATTTGAACCTCCATTCCATTTTCCTTTCTTTACAATCGTGATCTGACCAGTGTGATTTCATTTTGCTGCACTAGGTCATTTACTATTCAAGTTCATGTTTATTTTTTATCCTCCCTAGGAAGAATAGTTTCAAAAGTAATTCTGTCCAGTAATTCTGTGCATTATGCAGAGCCTGGAATTGGGTGAATATTTATGTATTGGTATAAAAATTTACCTGTTTTGTCTCAGGTCAGAGACAGCACAAAGACAAGTCACTAAAATTGTCCACTTAAAAATGTCAGATATTACATGCAGTGTGGTTGCATACTGAATTTCCAGTCTCAGGTTGATTCTTGGTCCTGCTGCAAATACTTTGGTTGCAGGAGGAACAGTCAGGGTTTATCCACATCCTGCAATGAAGTGGAGTAGAAATCCTGAGAGGTTTCGTGTAAAGCTACTGGAACTGGTCCCAGAGACAGCAGCTTCACCAAGGGGCAGCTCTGCCTCAGAACTAATTAGTCTGGCTCAAAGTCTAATTAGTTCAGCCTCAGCACTGTGTATTTGAGGCTCTCCCTGTTCTGGTCTAGCCTGGTTGGTGCTATTTGAGTGACTGAATTAATCCAGGGAAGGGAATGGGTCTTCAGCAGGCACACGGTGTCTCCAGGAATGTAATTTCCCAAGCTGGACAATGAACAGTTTTAAAACTCAGTGATGATAAATGAGAATATTGGTAGCTGAACAAACCCTGTAGTTGTAACAAGGCCAGGGCTGGTGTGATGTAGTGTTACATGGCTGAAGGGTTTGGGTTCACCCTCTTATCCTATCTCAAAGTTTCTCATTATGAGAAGGAGCAGAGGGAAGCAGCACCCTCCACGGAATATTCTTCCTTGGTTTCAAGGGGCATCACTGTGATGGCTCCTAAAAATTCACAGCACAGATGTCTGAATGGTGGTATTTCACATATTAGCTATTCTGGTATGGCACATAAGTGGTGCTGACTCTGATCATCTTTTACGTTACTTCTGTTATCATTTACACCCTGGCTTGCACAGGCATTTTATTTTAGGTGCCCTGTAATAAGGAACAAGTAGACAGCACTGAGAAAAATGCTGCTTTTGTGATTTAATGACATCATCTAAATAAATATTTCCTCTGTTCCAAAATCAGCATTGGAGCCTTACAGGAAGAAGATTGCAGGTCTTGACTGTCACGTTCCTGCAGAAGTGAATTTGTCAGGAAATTAAAAATACAGATAGACCAAGGGGTCACACTGGGCCACCTTCCAATTTATCAGTTTATGGAAGGAGTAACTCCAGAGTTCTTCCCAATCCAGTCTGCACTTTTGGTGCTTGGTCTATTTTTTGATATGTCACCATGTGATTGGTAGCCAAGCTACACTGATTTAACTTTGAGTACAAAATTACAACAATTTCCACAGAAATATTGCGTTAGTAATATCAAATACTTAAAATAAATAATGGTGGCCCTCAGAGTAAAGGGCTGTATAAAAACCTAAGATACACAAGAGTAGAGAAACTTTAGGATTAGGATTTCATTGCTTCATATTAAGAAAGAATAAGATTATTTTCAGGTTAGAAAAGACCAGAGAGCCAACAGTGTAGAATTTCTGAAATCAGTTTCTGATCTTGAAAATTCTAAGATCTTCTGATAATTGACTCTGCCCTTCTAACTAAAGTTTAGAAATGCGGGTAGGACCTCCAAGACCACTTAGGAACTACCTCCCATTAAAATCAGAATTTTAGAAATACCTGCCTGCATCTATTTTTCAACAGGAAGCTTTAAGATTTGGCCTCCAGCTCTCATTGATCACAAACCCTTTACACAGTACCATCACATCCTTCTTAGCACATCACTTTCACAACCCAGATTTCTTATGGAAATGTGCCTCTTAGCCACACAAATCCCATGGAAATGCTACTTTGCTCACTGGACCTTCTGGCACAAATTCTTAACGCTTTTATTCAATGTAAATCTGCCATAAATTAGCTATGCAAGATTATAAATAAGGAAATATTACTAGATTCAAACATTCTCTTTGCTTATATTTGGAACTGAATGCTAAAAACTATTTGTCATGAGAAGTTTCCTCACGGCCCATTCTGCCACATCTGAAGCAGTTGAAAAATTAACACCCAACCTTTGCCCAGAATGGATCCTATTCAACAAATGGGACAAAATTTGGAAAAAAAATAATTGAGGAGGATGGTGCTTTTTTTACCTTTTGTATTTTATTGCAAGGAATTTTCTTATTATATCCAATGTATAATCAATATGAACTTGTGCAGTATACAGAAATTGAGGTATATTATGCAGAGGTGCAATGCAGTATTTTCTATACAACAAATTTTATTCAATCTACATATTTTCTGGATCTCACCTCTCCCTAAAACTCACAGATCTATTATCTGCTCATTTAGCAGTGTGATCAAATCTGTCCTCAGTGATTTATACATGATACATCATTATTAATATTTAGAGATAAAAATATACTCCTGTAGGAAGTGGAGGCAGGATAAAATCTGTCACTATTTTTCAGTTGGTTTTAACCTTTAGTTGTGAATTTTCTCTCTGGAATGGCATTATTTGTGGCCATCTCAAAATGAACCTCCCTTCTCACCAGGCATATTCAGAATAATTGTTGCTGCTCCATAATTGTCTGTGCTGAGGTTGCCATGGGAACTCCCAACAGTCCCAGGTGCCTCCGTGGACCCGAAGTAGCAAATCTTCTAATGCAGCATCTACTCTTTCTTATGTACTCATTTTCCTCTTATAGTACTTTTCTAGCCAAAGAAAAAAGCAGAATATTGAAATAATGCAACCTTCTGGTATTTTTTTCTCCCTGGTTGTGATTTAAGCAGTAGGATGCCTCCACCATTTAGAGCATCATTCCTTTTCTCCTGAATTTGGGGGAAAGAAATGTGCAAATTCTAAAACTTCCGTTGTGGGAAATTATTTGAGTTTGGTCAAGCCCTTTTTACTTTTCCTGCTTAGTAAAGCACTTCTTGATACTTAAATACAACCTTAGAATAATAATAGAATAACACAGGTTTAAGAGTAGGGTGGTGAATTGTTCTATGATCTCCCCGCTTCTTTCCACATCACCAGCACTGGGAAATGTTATTAAAAACAAAGCAGCTGTTATGGTCCATATAAAAGATTTTTTTAATTAAACAAAGAACAGAGCAGCCATAATCCTTACCCATGGACACATTTACTGAGCACAAGGTGTGTTGGTGATGGGAGCAGTCTGAGTCATTGCATCCAGCTCTGGCAATTGCAGTGATCCTAGCACACTGCTACAAGGGAATGGGATTCTGCTCGTAAAATGCTCATTTTAGAGCATCTCTGGGAAGTCACACAATGGTCCTCCTGGTGCACATTCTTCACATGTCAGATACATTCTTTTGTTCTGATTATTTCCTTTAGTGTGGCTCTCTGGTGGCTTTCACAGGGGCAAAATCCTTCCCTTAATTTCTGAGAGCTGCGACGGCTGTCCCACCACGGGGACGGTCCCTGGACCCTGGGAGGGGACAAACACCCACATCCACATCTCTGGCTTTGAGTCCTGTTTGTGTGAGCAATTCCAGCTGCTTTGACCCATGGAATTGCCAATGGAGGCTGTACAGGAGCTGCACCTGTAGTTCCTTTTTGCAGCCCAGAGCATGAGGAGAGGGAACAGAGCTGAGAACAGGGTGGATGTTGTGTCTGAGCACTGGAAGTAGTCACTCAGTGGTGACATTTTGCTGACATCTCAGTGCTTCTAAACAGAACTATTATCATCCTAAAGAAAATGTCTTCTAAAATGCTTTATCATTTTAAAGATAAGAACAGGAAGGATGTGGAGCTTGGCCATCAGGCTTGGTTACAGATACTTGGAACCTCTCCAGTGATGCAGGATCTGAGAGATATTTCTGCTCCTGAACTCCTCCAGGATGCAGGGCAGCACTTTGTTTGACCAAACTTGTGTGTTAATCCTTGTGCAGACCCGAATTTACAACCCAGAACCCTCAGGCTGTGTATGTGCACACAAAGCTGATGTGCATTTACACCCTCAGGCCTCTCCTTGTGGCAGCACAGCTTGTGTTAAACAGGATCTGAAACTATCCCCAGAGTTCAAGGCCCAACTAAAACTTTCTGATGAGTTTTGTTGCTGTCACAGTCTAATGCTGAAGTAACCTCTCATTTATTTATAATCCCTTTTCTGAACATCAGTACACCGTTTCAGATTGTTTCAGCACAGGCCCTGCATTTCTTAGCTCTTTAGGACTCCTCTTAATTTTCAAAGTCATTTCTGTCTGCTTCATTAGAAAGGAGGAGACCAGAATTTTCTTGATTAATCTGGTATTCTTCTGATACTCACAACAATTTTAGATTAAAAGGGCATTATATTTCTTTCTTTTAATCAGTGACCAGGACATCCTAGAGCTGTCTTAATTCTCAGCTGGAGGCTGGGTAGAAGTGCTGCAGTTGCATAGCCAGGGCCATAGCAGATACTCCAGGGACTGTTTCAGTAGCTTCTGGAGAACCCAGTGAGTTTTCTAATTAAATCTATTTTCATCCAAAAAAACCCCACCCCACCCCAAACAAACAAACAAACACAAAACTACAAAAACAAACTGTAGAGGAGCTTGTGATTTTGTTAATTTGTGAGTTGAGTTAAGTTCTCCAGGTCTCTGCAAAGTGTTATAAGGCCTGTGAAGGAAACATTGCTTTTACATCTTTGAAGGATGGTGATGTTTAGCCCCAGAGCTGTTATACTGCAGTTACTTTACTCTTTTTTTAAAAACAAATAAAAGATATGATCTCTTCTATATCTGTCTCCAACCCAATGGAATATGCATTCCCACTTTGCAGCTTCAGTCAGGTCAGCAAAGGAGACATGCAAAAGAGAAATAATGTTGCTGACACTTCGAATTGCAAGTGACAAGATTAAATTTACTTTTCAGGAAACAGACGCTCAGCCACACTGAAATCATGACCAGCCAAAATATCACTGCCACATCAATCCACACTCATTATGCATATAGAGATATAAAAAGAAGAGCTGCTTTTTTTGGCCATGGCACTCATTCCTATTTTTAAATCGCGTGTATTTAATCATTAGAGAATAGTTTGCAGCATTATAGAGATGCTGTTAGATGACTCCATCTGTTCTGTACTATAGTTTGGCAGGGGGAATTCCCATATGCAGTTGTCTGGAGGTTTCCCATCCACTCACCATGGCTCAAAGTGGAGAACTTGAAATTTCTTAACTAGATAGCATAAATCTCTGGTTTCAATTTGTATCAGCTGCTGATTTCCTTGAGGCTCTTCTCAGTGTGTTGTGATTTGAGGTGAAGAACACCAAAAATCACGTTGATAGCAGGGATTTCCTTATTCCTCATATAAGGGTGAAATGTATGTCGCAAAACAAGGCAAAACAAACCTCCCAAATGCTTTGTGCGCTGTCCCCCCTCTCCGAGGTCATTCAGTGGTGAGAGCCCGGAGTGCTCCTGCCCAGCTGTGCACACGTGGGGCTGTTCTGCTGCAGGGGTGCTTCATGCATGGGTTGTGTGTTTGTGAGGCTGAGGTGGCTCCCAGGAGCCCCTGCTCCTCACTGCTCGGGTAATTAACACCGATTTATTTGTCGTGGGTTCTTTCTGTGCTTAACAGACGTGTCCATTGCTGTATTCCCGCTGCTGCTGTGTCTGTATTTGTTTATTCTGCTGCTATTTGTGGTTGCTGTGCTGAGCCAGCCCGTTACTAACCATGCAGTGTTTTTCCCTTTCCTGTCTCTTCCAGGACTGTCATGTAAATATCCACTTCTTCAAGGTAGTTTTCTCCTTGGTGTTCTCCTACACACAACCCCCTTTACCAGCATCTGAAGTTTACTAAGTTTAATTTCATTCTCACCATCTTTTAAGGATGCACTTGTTTTTTTTCCCACTTCAAGCTTTTCTAATTGATAAAAAAAAAAATTAAATTGAAGTACGAATCTTCCATAATTTGTCACAAAGTGATCCCAGATTAGAATTTTACTACAAAAAAAGAGTGATTGAACCTGAGCAGATGCAGTGTGCCTTTCTTTTTGAAGGAATCACTTAAATGAGTGCCACCTTCTCATGGAAAATGGAAAAAGGTGCATCTTTAATTTGAAAGACATTCATGGAACTTTAAGTGACTTTCACGGACAAAATAATGCTCATGGTCACTGTATTTTCAAATAGGTAAACTTAGATAATAAAGCATGCATGTTTTATGATTTAACATAGTACATCTATTGCTGAATATTATTTGGAGTCTGCTGTATTGTAAGAGATATTACCCATGTGCACAGATGCTCTGGTACCTGAAATACCAATTCACCTGTTTATTTCTCATTTTGCTCCTTTCACTGCTCCCCACATCACTGAGTTACTGCCATAAAAGTTACATCTTAGCATTGAGAACATACATGTGTTTGGTTTATATTTGCATGCATCTCTAACAAATTATGTTGCTTTATTAGGACAACGGCCACTGGCACAAACCACACTTTCAGTTTCATACATTGGTTAAGTTACAATTTAAATTAAAATTTGAAGCTCCTTTGTTGTAAATTGTTCTAAGGCTCTAAGATTATTGAAGCCATTATCATCTTCAAATAGTATTTTTACAATTGAAGTTGACCTGGAGCAGTTTACATTATCACTCAAGGCTTAAAATACTTAATTTAAAAAACAAATGTTATTTTTTAAAAGTTGTTTATATTATTAATGCATGATTTTAACAAATGTTCTAACACTGAACCAGAAAAATCAAATGAATCACTTTTTGTTAACTTTGATTCTTTATCTCAGAAAAGCCTGCACAGAACAGAACTGCCCTTCCTCAATCCTTTACACCTCTTTGTGCTTTAAAATAAAATCACGTGGTGGTTTCATTGGTGAAACTTGTCTCGTGCTGGGCAGTTGGAAGTTCCTCTGCTTAAATGCATTTTTAAACCAGAGCAAAAATCACCCTGATAAAATGCATCTGGGATACACAGGAAGTTTTGTCACCTCATTGTAAAATCCAGGCCTTGAAGAGCACTGATATAAGCTGACAAAAGTGCTTGGTTACTTCATGTTTCCGCCTTAGGAGTGCACCCAAAAAAGGACTGAAGGGTTTCCACAGCTGCTGCTTCACAGGCAAAATTCATGTTTAGTCCTGGTGGATTATAAACATGAATTCCAACGGAGAAAGCTGGCACTCTGTTTCTATGTGGACACCCTAGAATTCAGGGTTTTTCATGGAAAAAACGCTTCCTTGTTCATTATCTGTCTTTTAAAAACCAAATAAAAGATATGATCTCTTCTATATCTGTCTCCAACCAATATGCATTCCCACTTTGAAGCTTCAGTCAGGTCAGCAAAGGAGACATGCAAAAGAGAAATAATGTTGAAATAATTATCTGTCTAAATAATTATCTGTCTAAATTACTACAAATCCCCAATCCCCTGCTGCTGGCAGTGACACTGAGCCCTGAGCTCAGCTCAGGAGCATCCCTAGGGGGATCCAGGAGATCCCTGTGCTGGGAGCACGTCTGGGGGAATGACCTGTAGGGAATCATTTCATGTGGGGCTGCTGGGGAGGTTTCATGCCCAAGTTTGCAGGATTGGAACTGAAAAGAAGCAGCAGGAGCAAGTGAAGGAGGAAGGGCTGCATTCCTGAGGATAAACTAACAATTCTGAGCTAGAAACCAGCAAATGTACAAAAATTAGCAAATGGGAGATGTTGTGAATACTCGTTTATGGAATAATCAGACACTGGGAAGGGTCACACACCTACCCTGCTTTTTTCCCACTGCAAAGTGTGTATTTAAATAGATTATTTCTCAACATCATGCAGAAAACACCTTCATCTCTGTGTGTGTGTGAGATAAATCATTTCAGAGCACATGAAGATTTGGATATAGAATCCCAAGGTTTTAAAATCAGTCCTGGTCTGCAGCTTTGCATGGCTGGCAGGGTTTGATTGCAGGGATTTGCTCTAAGATCCGAAAGTCCTTAAAAATTCTTTTAGAACAGAATTTTTTTTTCCTTTATTGAAATGAGTTTTATGCTTAAAAGCAAATTCCACACTCTAGGTTTTTTTATTATTGAAAACGAGCAGTAATTTGCATAATTAAAGAACAAAGGAGCATATAGAGAAGCAATTCTTCTTTTGACACTTAGAGATTCGCTGCTGTAGCATCCTATTTGCTTTTGGGGATTTTTATTACCACTACCACAGGATACTTCTGCAAGAATTCTTGAATATTATTCCTGGGCAGCCTCTTTAATTACATTTCGTCTCGTTAGGCACTGCTCTGTTGCAGGGGAGGGAGTGTTTGGCAATAAAGGCAGGAAACAAAGTGGACTCAGGTGGCCGCAGGATTATTAAACAGATTAAACATGTTGACAGTGCCAAATGGGGAACTGGAAACTCTTCCCTCTCTGGATTTCACAGCTCACACACACAGACATCGTTGTCCAGGGTAATATCCACTGAAACTCCTGTCTGAGGGCAGATACATCCCTTTTCCACTGTCTTTCATAGTCATTTGGCTTCACTGTCTCCATTTTCTAGGGAATATGGTTACCTTCACCTTGTGCCTGGCACATTTGGGAGTATTTTAGAAATCGTGTGTTCAGGTACTTCATACAGTTCTAACATGTATCCATCAATACAAAAAAAGTTTAAGAAAAATAATTGAATAAGGAATGTTGTTATAAACCCCACAAAAAAGGTCTGTTGAGATGCTCCATGATATATTAAACTGTTGTCTTGTCCTTCCAGATTCCCTTTTTTCCTTTATCCTAAGTAAAGTTGAGCTTGAGAAAATAATTTCTCCTCAGAGTGAGGAACCACAAGAGGTCACCAAAGAACAGGGAAAAGCTCCCAGAGCTGAGCTGGCTCCAGCAAAAGGCTGGAAATCATTCAAGAAAAAGGCCTGAAAAGAAGGAAATCATCCACATTGTTTGTGTGTATATATATATATATTTAGAAAGATACAAACTTCTTAAATTAAACCATTATTTCAGTAAAATTCAGTATAACATTTTGCACACAGCCCTTTATTCAAGTTTTATAACTGGCACTGATGATAATTTTTCCTCTAATCAAAATATTTTATAATTGCAGGTGTAAAAGCAGGTACTGCCCTGCTCACCTTGGGATTGCTCGGCCCAACACTTTGGTGACTTCAGGAGTGGGGTTCCCGGGTCCCTGGACATGCTTTCTGCAAAAGGCGTTTTTAATCCTTTTCATATATGGCACAAATACTTGTTTCAGGCAAATCCTTTAAATAAATTTACTGCAATTCAGGTTAAATATGAAACAATTTTAAGAGGAGTAGGAGAGGAAATGAGGGGAAAAGTAAACCAAAGACATAAAATAGTTGGTGCTTAACTCCGAGGTAGAGTTTTATCACCCACCATAAAGACATAAATATTTATATCTTTATGAAACATCCCATTTGCCTTCATGCCTTTTTGCTAGCAATGGGAATGATACGAATTTTTTCCTAGCTCTTTTCTCAATAACTATTTTAGCCATTGAAAGAAAAATGCATTTTCATTTTTATATATTGCATTTTTTTACTAATTACATCACAGTTCACCATAGTGATATTGCCATCGCAAAAATTAATCTCAGAGTGCTGATAAACAGCTTTTTGGTTATTTACATCTCGTCAGTGTTCCCCTTCCTGCAGAGAAGTGCTTCTGCAGTGTAAATTCACCAAGGAATGACTGAAATCCATGTGTGAGCCTCATGAATCCTTGATGGTGTCCCTGGTACAGGGCACCTCCCTTGTTTCCAACAAAACTCTCTGCTGATGAACGGTAAGCTGGCCCTAGGTTATGGCATTAAGATTAAACCTCAGTCTAGTGAAGCACTGGGTTTTGCTGGGGCTTAGAAATGGACTCTTCTCATTTCAAATTCTCATCATCCTGGTAATTAATTTGTAGAAACTAGGAAACTGATAGTCTATCATAGCACCTATAATTACATGGAATTGGAAATGCAGTAATGGAAGAAACAAGTTGCCGCAATGACAGAGAACATTTCACTGAATGGGAGAGCTTTTCCTCCAGATTTTGGCTTGAAATTTATTGGATTTATTTGCTTTATTAAAGGCTTGGTAATGGCTCAACACATTGATCAAAGTCCCCACTTTGTGCGTACATGACTGGAAACCTGAATGGGTCCTTCCTTGAGACTTACAATAATAATAATAATAACAACAACAATAATAATAATAATCATTATTATTTCAGTTTTTCCGTCCTTAGTATGAGCTTTGCTGGTTCTGTCAGGGATATCTTCTCTGGTTTGTCTGAGATCTGAGCTGCTCTAGATTCTTCTTGTGCAGGGTCCAGGCAGCAACAGGCAGAACTGAGCATTAATTTCACACCCACAGACCCCTGGGCCAGAATAGTGAAACTGGAATTTTACTGTTCAGGCTGTTCCTTCCTCACTTCTCACCATCCATTTTGCCATTTTTGTAAGTGATATGCAGAGTGTTACCTGCAATGGCTTTGGGTTAATTTAAGAATTAGGAGCAGAAACTTTGGCTCAAGGTGTGGCAGTGTGAGATGGCTGATTCCACCTCACAGGGACACCTGAGGAGCAAAGAGCTGCTGGTTGTAATGTGTGAAGCAAGGATTTTGTTACCATTTTTAGAGGGATTAAGTCGTGGCAAGGAGACGTTCCTGCTCCACAAATCTCAATTCCTGGGACCTGAGATGGGTTGCCCAGAGCAGCTGTGGCTGCCCCATCCCTGGCAGTGCCCAAGGCCAGGCTGGGCAGGGCTGGGAGCAGCCTGGGACAGTGGAAAGTGTCCCTGGCCGTTGCAGGGGGTGGAATGAGATGATCTTTTAGGTCCCTTCCCAAACTGTTCTGTGACTCTGAGATAAGCCCTGTGCAGTCACTCCTTGGGCTGCTGAGCCTCGTGCAGTCAGAGCTGAGGGGTTTAGAACAGAGACCGGACAGTGCCGCACTTTTGTTCCATCACTCACTCACTGCTTTCAGCGACTGCACGGGCAGAGCAGGGGGTGGTGGGTGGAACCTGCTGTATAGATGAGGAGGGAATGCTGGTATCGGTGTGATGCAGAGCTGTGAGAATCCAGAAGACTCAGCTGCCGGGAGCAGAGGTCTGGATTTTCCCTGCCAGGTGTTGGTGGGGCCCATAAACAAGAGATGGGCTGTGGCTCTCCACACAGCACTCTGCTCACGTGGTGGGAATTCAGCATTGCTGTTAAATATTTGTTCGTTTATCACTTTTTCCTCTTGAAAATGTGGTGCCAGGGATGATCCTGCTGGCATCTGGGAACTCGCTGAGAGGGAGTTTCCCTGACAACCGAGGAACACATCCTCTAGTGAGCTGCACACAAAGCTTTGTGTTGGCTTGGATATCTTACCGTGGGAGAGGATGTGGGTTTCTCCCTCCTGAAGATGTGTTTGGTGGGTGGGAGGAGGTGGCTGCAAGTTTGGCCAGGTTTGGATCCTGGTTCCCATATGGGAACAAAGCCAGTCTCACCAAGCTGAGTGTTGCAAACAGCAGCAGAGCAGAAGCAGTGGAGGAGAGCAGTACGAGGTGTTACAGCACTGACATCTTGTAAAGAGACTCATTGCCCTGAAGAGATTGGGAGTAGGAAAGGGAATTTTGTATATTTTTTTTTTAATCCTCACAAATTTTATTTATTGTTGGCTAATGTGGACAATGACCAATTCAGTCATTTTGCTCTGTAATTCCTAAGATTCTCCACTACAGATATACACAGAGGGCAGAAGAACCAACATTCAGATTTGTTATTTTGTCCTATTCGATTGTCTTCACAGGGAAAAATCAGAAAGTTTTGAAAAGAATCAACAAGAATTACTGCAATTGCCATAAAGAATAAAGAATTACTATTCCCTAAATCACTTCTATTTCTTCCTTGCATCACACTTCTCATTAGGTTTTGGAGAACTTTTCTCATATATAGTTAAAAGTACAATTGTTACTCTTAGACTAAAAATAAATCCAGAGCGTTTTTACTGTGAAACCTGAGATACCTTTTCCAAAAAGCACCTGCCAAATTCCGAGAGTCTCTCCAGTGTAGCACACTGTAATTTCTGTGACACTCCATGGAGAAGTGAGTTTGGGCTGAATATATGTCTCACCTGTGGTTTCAGGGTAAAAGAACTGGCCGAGATAAGGTGCGTCCAAACCAGAGGAAGTAAGATGATGTGCATGTCTTGTTTTCTTTCTAGATTAACTTTCCTGCTCCCAGTGCAGACTAATTTATCTTTAACATTCTGTTTTCCTGGTTGGTTTGCTGCAAGCTGGCTTCATTGTAACAATACTGTGGTTTTATCCAAGATAATAAACCAAGGAGTTGGAATGTAGATTGAAAATTAATCCAGGGCCTGGAATGCCATCTTCAGCGAGTTTTAATACCCATTAAAAAATAAAGGAGGATTCAAATAGGATTCTGCAATTTTCAATTTTAGTTGTGGTAGGGAAGACAAAATATCAATCTTTTCCAATAAGCTTTTAGGAATAATTTGAGTTTATGTCCCTTCTGTAGCTGCAAGATTGGTTTTGCTCTGGCAGTCTGGAAGAGGATCTCGGCTGCAGAGCATTTTCTCTCTGCTGTAGCCAAGGTGTTTCAGATATAAAACTCACAACAGAGCGCAGTGAAATGTCTTGAAATTCCCACCCTGTTTCCACCAGGACCTTCAGCTAAAAAGCAGCAACAGGAATTTCACAGCCAAATGTGAAAAAGCTTTTTTTGCATGCTTCTGAAAGGATGGTGGCTGGCCGAGGTGATGGGAAATAAGGGCCTTTGATAAGGTTGTGATAATTCAAGGAGTTCCTGCCACTTTGGGGCTATGTGCTTCCTTTGAATCAGTCTGCAGCACTGTTCCCCAGCATCTCCTGGCTGCCCTGTCCCTGGTTTTTCCAGCTGGTTTGCAGCAGGGTTCTCTCTTTACCCCTCCCACGGCAGCTCAGCCAGGGGATAACCAGGATTGTCACCTTCCCACGGGCACAGGTCCCTCACAGCTCAGCACAACCAATAAACTCCTGCCTTGCTCACTTCCTGCCTAGGTCAGGCAGCACAGAGCCCACCTGATCACATAGGAGGAACCCTGCATTCTCCTCAACAATCTGCCATCCGCAAAAAGAAATCCTCAAACTGAGAGTGACGTCTAATTTTAAAAAAAGATGAAAAATTGAAGTGAGAGAAGCATGTCTGTTGCTCATTGAATCTAAGTTCTCAGAGGATGCAGAGAGGCCTTGGCTGGGTTCTCAAACATTATTTTAAGATCCTGCCTTCAGATCCTGACAATTCCAGCCCGTGTTCACTCCGAGTGAGTGCAGTGCCTCCAGCTCTGGAGCCAGCAGCAGGCACAGGAGCCTGCTGGTGAACCTGCCATGATTTTTTATGGAAGAAGTGCTGGAAACCCCAGAGCCTGGGATTGCAACGCTGCGGAGAGAACTCCCCGCCTGGTTGGCAGGTTTGTACCCGAAAAGACAAATGGCCTTGGAACACAATTTGATTTTTTGTTTCGAATTATGCATTTTTCGAACAAGCTGCCCACAACCTGCGCAGTAAGTGTAAAGTGTAAGAAATAAAGCTGATGCTTTCCATTCAGGGCCTGATTTGGATCTCTGTCACTTGGTGAAAAGGAGGATATTGAAATTGCTTTGTGCATCAGAAAAGCAAGATCTTTATCTGAGATCCCATATGTGGGAGCATCACAAAGGCATGGCCAGCAAAGCTGCTCCCTTGAGCCACGTCTTTATCTTGTACAAATGACAGATATCGGGATTTTGGGGGTTTTTCACTTGTTTTGCTTATGGCTCAGTCTTGTGTGGCCTCGAAAGGAGCTTTGTGCTGCCAAAGAGCTCCAGCACAGATTTGTCCCAGCAGCCAGATCTGCCACGGGAGCATCCCTTGCAGACTCAGGGATTTAAGCTGACACACAGGACCGGCTCTTCCTAAATGTTTGCGCAGCTCCTGGTCCTGATCAGCATCTCCAAGTGCTGCTTTCATGTAAACAAGTAATAACATTGCTGTGGAGGAAATTCCCCATTCTAAGCTGTATTACAAGTTTTTTAATAAAGAGATCTAAACTTGCAAAATTCAGATCCCTGTGGCAGGGCATAAGATTTTCTGCACTTACAAAGTTTGCAGGAAGAGTCATCCAAGCTGAACATGGTTTTCAAGTGACAGGTGGTTATTTTGTCAGATGACTGTCTGACATTACTGCCTGCAGGAGTAGATGGAGTCTGTGAATTGAGTGCCTGTCAATTTTATGGTTTTAAACTCCTCTGGGGAGGAGAAAGTTTGTAACTTCCAGTTTCTAGTGCCAAAGGTGCAGGCCAGGCCTGGCTTTTAAAGGGATAGATTGTGTGACTTTGAATAAACCTCCATTTCTGTAAATTTCTTTATCTGTGAAACAGTGATACTATACAAATATTGTCCTTTTGTGGAGCAGAGAGAAGAGTACTTATCCTGAATTGTGAAACATACGTCAGTGGCACAAAGTAAATTAACCGTATTAGAGGTTATTAACCAGACCAACACACCAGACAGATGGGGAAAGCACTTATATCCCAAAGAATTATTAAACCTTATTGGCTTTGCTTCTGCTGGTATATGGGATTAATTTAAGAAAACAAAAAAAAAGCGATATTATCTTGTAGCCTGCATTATCTTTTGGTGAGTCTTAGTTTTTTCTCTTCTATTAACTCTGAGATTTGAAATGCAGCTGACTTGAGCCGTGACATGGTGTCTCATGTGAAATGCTGAGACTTGCAACCTCCTGTAAACCAGAGTGTCTGGCCAAGGAAGAGCCCTTGCCTGTAATATTCCCCTTCCTCCCTTTTCCACATCAACCCTTGATCGAAAATCAAAGTTGATTGTACTGCTGGTTTGAAAGTGGCCATGTTCATCTGCATTAATTCTCATGTGTTGTGGGGTTTTTAAATGCAGGTTATTTTTCTTAGTGCATGTCAAGATTTTCTTAACTCTTGTTATGCAGTGACTTGAAGAATTCCATTTTAACTGAGAATGTTTTGAAGAGGTTGTTTATATCCTAAAATACCATAGTGTACATTACAGCATGGTACTTTGGATAGCCTCTTTTGTTTTTTGTATTTCAGAACAAAAGCACCATATAAGCTGCTTTTGGCATGAAAGTCAGTCATCTTTTTTTTTTTTAATTTTGTTTCTGGGCTTTGCTTTGGTTTTGCTCTTTTAACCAGATAAGTGAATCTGCTTTATCTGGTTATACATGAACATAGTTTTCCTCTTTAATCCCTCAATAATGTCAAAAGTATTGCTGGAATGAGTCTTTGAAGGTGTGTCTGTGCATATTTTGTTATGCAGATTGTCACCTGGGAATGCCACCTCAGATCCAGCCATTTCTGATTCTAACTTCCAACCCAGCGATCCCTTGTGCCAGGAAAATGGGCTGTTCTTCTCACTTTGCTCTCTTTGTGTGTGTGTTCTTCAGAAAGCCAAACTTGGGCCAGCTGGTAACAAAGTCATTACCTCAACAGAAGACAAGAACTCAAGTGTGCCATGCAACAATCTGGACAGGGTGAAGCTGACAGATTTCAACTTTCTCATGGTTCTTGGAAAAGGAAGCTTTGGGAAGGTAGGAATTCTTCAGAATTAATTCGCTCACATTCCTCTTTTTTTTTTTTTCCTCCTTGAGGAGAATGAATAAACAGTTCTCTAAGAAGCAAAATCCAGAGTCAAAAGGATGTGCATTTTTCAGGAAGGATTTCTTAACAGGGAGTAAGGTCATCCCCCTAAGGACTAGCAGGCTTCAGTCCTGGGTGGCAGTTTTCTTGAAAAAAATAAAAATAAAAATAAATGAAACAACTCAGACTGCTGGGCAAGATGGGAACTTGCTGCTGACATTTAGATCCTCACTTCTTGGCAGTTTCAAGGAAATTAAGTCTGGTTTTTTGGCTCTAACACCTAGGACACTGTGCCAGTTCTGGAAGTCACCAACACTGGTAAGACTGAATATTGGGGAAAAACTTGAACAGTGTTTATATATATTTGAAATCCAATAGTTGAGAGAACAGGCTGCTATTTTTCTGTCTATTTGAACAAAACTCAGGTGATAAAGTGCCCTTTACTGAAAAAGTCTCCTGGGACTTAACATTTTAGCAGCCCTTCAGCAATGAGCCCGTGACCAAGCAGTGGGTTTGGGCACAGGCTCCGTCTGAAATGGCTGCACAATGATCCTAATTGTGGAGTTTCGATCAAATTTGTCTGTACAAATTAAAGGAAAAGCTGGCTTGCCATCTCTCTAAATCTTCAGGCATCTGAATGCCCTTCCCTCCTCGGCCTGGGGGATTTTCACGCTGCTGTTTCTCTTTCCTGCAGGTGATGCTGGCAGACAGGAAGGGCACAGAGGAGCTCTATGCAATCAAAATCCTGAAAAAAGATGTGGTGATCCAGGATGATGATGTGGAGTGCACCATGGTTGAAAAACGAGTCCTGGCACTGCAAGATAAGCCCCCATTCCTGACACAGCTCCACTCTTGTTTCCAGACAGTTGTACGTGAGCTCTGTCTTTCTTGCCACCCTGATGTTTCCCAGACTGCGTGCTCATGGATTTTATCACTCCAGTAACATTTATTATCATCCAACCCATGTATGGTAGCCCCTGCATATTGAAAATAGTGAAGAAATCCCACATGTAATTACCCCTTGTACCTTAAATATAACAACTCATTTTAAAGATTTTTCTTCATGCAGTCAATTCGAGCAGGCCAGCATTGCAATTCCTAAATGTAATTAGATGTGCTTTCCTAAGTCAGAGCCTCAAGCCCAGATTCCCAGAGGTTCCTAAATACTTTTAAAGCTCTGAGGATAGTACTTGAAAAGTCTTAACGGTTGTTATCATGTCGTGGGGTTTTTAGTCATGAATCAGCATTGGTGGATTTAATTAGTTTTGTGTCACTTCTGGGTGACACCAAGGGGTTTTTTCTTTTTTCCTTATGGATATGTGAAGTGGATATTTGCCCATTACATTGCAAAACATCTCCCAGTGACAGATTTCAGGATGGATCTGATGATCCTCTGTCAGTGTGCAGCCTCTTGGATGACATGGAATCATGGAATCATTGAGGCTGGAAAAGTCCTCTAAGGTTACCAGGTCCAACCACCAGCCCACATTCCTCACAAACCATGTCCTCAAGTGCCACATCCACACCATCTTCCAAAGGAAAACTTACTGGTAGGGATTAGAAATAGCCTCAAAGCAGAAAATTTTGATCATCTTTGATGTTTTTTTTCATTTATTTATAGAGACAGATTTTTCAGATTGAGCTATATGTGTATAATTCTTGAAACTGTTGGAGACAAATAGTCTGTAAAAGCATGGCACAAAAATTGGCAAAACTAGACAGATCTCATCAATCATTTACTCTTGAAGGTTGTACAAAACATTCCACTTCCATTTCCCAATCTATAATTTTTTCCCAGTCCTAATAATCCTAAAAGCTTTTTAATAACGTGCCAGTGACTTTTTTTTTTTGGCTGATCAATGAATATCTAATAGTCTCTCTAATGTATTTATGTACCTCTTTAATACTTGATCCTAGGACCGGCTGTATTTTGTCATGGAGTATGTGAATGGTGGGGATCTCATGTATCACATCCAGCAAGTAGGAAAATTTAAGGAGCCACAAGCAGTGTGAGTGTTCATGTTCATGTATTTAAATCCTGTCATCATCTTGATTTTACTCTGTAAGAGGATTTGGTTTCTTCTTCTTCCCAGGCTCAGGATGAAGTCTGGGCTGGCCTTTGTTTGTTTTTAAGGTCCAGAATCTGAACTTTGTGTTAAAAATGTTTGCACACATAGACCAAAGGTAGCTGTGCCTTTGTTCAAAAATACAGCACAAACGAAGGCAGGAGAGGCTTCCTTGAAAAGTGACAAGAATTTAAGCAGGGCAGCAGGAAATTAAAGATGTTACTTCGTATTCTGATATTGTTTTTAAAAGGAAATACTAAAAAAAAACCAAAACAGTGAGTAGAATACTTCAGTGTGAATAAGTGCTACAGAGAAAGGCAGTACAAATAGACTCAGCATTGCAATATAAATTACAGTTTATACAAGATAAATTCAGTGTATAGCTTGTAAGAATTTCTGTGATATATTTGTGAGGAGTCAATAAGGGATTAGAAGTTGTTTATGTCCATGATTCTTTTCAGGTAATTGTGCATCTGCCATGTCAGTGAGCAACTGAAAATTATCTGTAGCATATTTAGGAGTGAATAGTTCCATCAGTACCATTTTAGTCATCCTTATAATACCTCATCACCACTTATTAGTGTTTCATAAATCATTTACTAATGAAACTTTAAAATCAAGGGTGACCAACTGCTTTAAGCATTCAGTTAAAATAATTGCTCATTTTGATTTAAGCAATCAGGGCTTGTTTAAACGAGAGGCCTTCTAAATATAAGTACTTCAGATGCAGACAAACATTTTAACAAGTCACTGAGTAAAACTGAGATGGTGTCAGATCATCCTTGACTCCCAGCTAATGCAACTTGCCAACACTTGACAAAATCTGTGGTGCTTCATGACAGCTTTTGCCTGCGCTGCATCTTCATCAAATGTGTTCACAAACACCTCTGATCGAGTGTTGCAGAGCTCAGTTGCTTCCTCTCCCTTGTGCTGAGCCTAAAAATTAATCTCGTCTTTAAATAATCCTCTTGCATATAATTTGCACAGTTCCACAGCAACCAGCTTCAAACAGCCACCAGTATTCTGTACCTCTTAACTGCATTCAGCAATTACATTTTATATGGTAATCATTTTAATTAGCTTCATGTAATTAATCCATTAACAGGCTGTATAAAGGAATACTATTTCTGCAAATTATTTCATGCCATGTGAATTTCAATGTACATTGAGCTGCATCCTGAATTCATCAATATGTGGTTAGAGATAAGGACTTTTGCAGCAGAGTTAGATTGGTGCAAAAAAGAGCTGTGCTCCAGCTGCACCATTTTTTGTGGTCCAGGGAGCTATTTTCCAATTTTTTAAAAAAATTCTGCATTCTTTTATCATCAAACACTGAAAATGTGTCTGTTAAGGTCCAGTTGAAGTGAGATGTCTTTCATGTCACCTGTACATACACACTATAAATTACATATTTCATATGCTATTATATTATCATTCTTTGCCATGATTCATTTCCAACTTATTTTGCCCGAAGAAAATAATGAGGCAATAAGAACTCTGTTGATTTTTTTTTCCCCACACAGGTTCTATGCAGCTGAGATCTCAATTGGGTTATTCTTTCTCCATAACAGAGGGATTATTTATAGGTGAGTATGATCTGACATAAGTAATTTCTGAACTATTTTTACAGTCCCCAAAAGGAACAGTTTCTTTAACATTTCAGTGTATTTCAGAAACAGTTTATAGAAAGCTGTCAGTGTAGAGCTCTTTTTGTTGTGTTGGTGCTGGTGAGGTGGAATCCAAAGCCCTCTTTTACCTGAGCTTTCTGACACCTGTGGTCTGCCCAGCTCAAATGAAAACTCTTGAAAATGGAAAACGTTATCTTTTGTATTTCTATGTGATGTTTAACAGTTTTACACATTCAAAAGTCTCAGGTGAGGGGTCAGACACAGCCACCTTTTCATTCATTGTCCAACCCAGAGAAGCTGTGCCTGCCTCATCCCTGGAAGTGTCCAAGGCCAGGCTGGATGGTGACGCCTTTTCCTGGTCTTAAAATGAAGAGAGCTGAACACAGTTAAGAGGGAAAAGGGTTTTACCTCGGTGTTTATTGAAGGACCCTCAGGGGTGCCGAAATGCACATCGAAATGCACCCCGAAATGCCCACCCAAAAATGGCCCCCCACGATGTGATGTGTGTGCAATTATAGGCCTTGCTAATTAGCACATCTATCAAAGATTGCCCAGGGAGGGACTCCAGCAAGACCCCTCAGCGAGGAACCTTCCCCTGGCTGGGCCTGGCTTTGTTTACAGAATGTGTTCTGGAGAGGCCCTCGGGGTCTGGGGTTCCCAGGGTGTTTGGGCTCTTGGCTTAACGGGATATTGGGTGTGAGGGAAGGGATCAAACTTAAAGAATCATAACTGTGTGGGCTAAAAGCACTGAGAATACATAAAAGCTACATAAAAGAGTGTATAAAAGGGGTGTGAAAGAAAGAGCAAAAAATCATCATGGCATCACAGGGCTTGGAGCACCCTGGGATAGTTGAAGGTGTCCCTGCCCATGGCAGGGGGTGGCAGTGGATGATCCTTAAGGTCCCTTCCAACCCAACCCATTCCACGATTTTAAGATCATTCTTAGACGTCTGCCCACCTCCCTCCAGGCTGAGCCAGCCCCACATGTGCACCCTGAACCTCCACCCCCAAAGAGCTGCAAATATTCAGAGTAAGCTGGCCCTAGCTGATCCCAAGCATTAACCTTTCATTACTGTGATTCTTCTCAGAGATCTGAAATTAGACAATGTGATGTTGGATTCAGAAGGACACATTAAAATTGCTGATTTTGGAATGTGCAAAGAACACATGTTAGATGGAGTAACAACCAGGACCTTCTGTGGCACTCCAGACTACATTGCACCCGAGGTAAATACTACTGACTCTTTCAAGAACCTTTTAGTCTCTGAAATGGAAACTGTTCCTACACATTTTATATCACTGGGTTTGGGTGGCTGTACCTCCAGATTCTCCGTGGATGGCACCATTTAACTTCTGCAGGTATATTGGATATATTTCTGAATTAATGCAATGTTATCAATAAGACTCCACTATTTTAAGAAACACCTAATTGACAAACTAACTTTTAATGAGTTAAGTGCTTCAGATTTTGTTCATTCTAGCAAAAGACTTTAAAAAAGCAGGTTCGCCAACTTGTGATCTTAAATCTGTAACCTGGAAATATTATTATACTAAACTTTGCAATTTGTGAAGTTATACAAACTTGATGGGTGTTGCTGAGCTTGCTGCTGAGATCAGCAAATATTTCACTGGCAGCAAACATTGCTTCTTTAATCTATTTCTCCATAGGTTCACACAGTTGCCAGCACACATTTATTTAAAGGCTTGTTTGGCATTTTGAGGAAATCAAACACCACTCACTGGTTTTTGGGAAGGGACTCATGAGGTCTTGAAGCTTTTTGCTGACCTCTCTGTAAAACCAGCGTGGTCTTCTCCAGGCCATGTCCTGCAAGTGCTGCACAGGTGCCACGAGTTGCTGCTCTTCACCTCAGGAAAGCTCCGTCACTGAAGGCCTCTTCCAAAAGCTGTGAGATCAGGCCTTGACTGGATTTGTTGTAATAAATCCATAATTTGCCTTGAGTTTTCCGTGACTTGGCCATACCTGTGCAGCTTTCAAGCCACTGAATGTGACATTGAAGCCTGAACCAGCTGCAGTGGGTCTAAAATGAAAATATGTCCATAAGAAGCACAGTTGTGCTTTAAGGCACTGGGATAAATACAAGCTTAGAGTTAAGATTGAGTCTGGATATGATTTGTATTTCAGTAGTTGAGGTCTAAAGAAGTGAAAACAAGCACATGTGGTGATTTGGGTATAATTCAAATATATGAACATTAAAATCTGGTATTTGTGCATCCTGAGCTTTCAAGAGCCTTGATTTGTTTGGCAGCAAATTTGATGCAAGAGGCTGGATCCTGATCCAAGAGACTCAGTTGTTCACTGGGTACTGAGCAAGAGGCAGCTCTGGCTGAAGCATTCCTGGCTGTAATCGAGTGTTTGTTGGAATGGGGGAGATTTACACACGGACAAGTAAATTAGTGTCTAAGGTGAATTTCGTCATCTCCCTGAAATTGGAATGAAAAATAGTTTGTTTTTTTTCCCGGTTGCTAATTCATGCTTTTCAGAGTGAAATATTATGTATTATAAACCCTTGTTTTCCCCATTTGCTGTTGCTTGCAGCAGGATATCAGAACAACCAGAGGAGTATTTCATTTTCTTCTGTCAAAACATAAATGAAGCCAATATTACAAATTAAAGTGTCCTTTCTGTGGCAATTGTCTTGTGCCAGTTAATGCCAAAGAACATTTTGTCAGTACCAGAATGCTCAGTGTGGGTCAATGCTGGAGCGAATTACTTTACTTTATTTGGAAATGTCATATAAAGAAATAAACCTTTTACCAAAACGTCCAGTAAGTGAGAGAAAATTAGCCTCTTATCTTACGAACAGATTTGATTTTATTTTGTTTAATTGGCTGATTTTCTTTTGTTTCTGAAGACATTATTCTGACTGACACATTGCTAACTAGTTCTGTGGTAACTTCAAAGGAAGGTTCCTGTTTTGCTTGCAAGGGTGTTTCAGCCCATGTTTCCATGGGCTAAAATTTATAAATTTATAATAGATTTTAATGAGAATTCATTTGCACGGTGCCATTCCCTGCTGGGTGGAGATAAAGGAGCTAAATCTAAATAAACTGTTGAAGGCATCTGGAGTAGAGTCCTGTGAGTGGGCTGCACTCAAACATAGAGAACTAGCTCTTTCCAGCAGCATTTGGGGAATAACATGGTGACTCTCATGGGGCCTGAGGGAGCCCACGCTGCCTCTGCAGGACCTCCCCACAGATAGATCAGAGAACACACAGCTGCAAGGACCCTGCAGGGACAGCTCAGCTGGCGTCGCACGTCCCAGCTCTGCGTGGAAACGCAGGGGAGTACAGTGCTGCCTTCAGCAAAGGGAACCCCCCAATTTGGTGTGCTGCAAAATAATGTTTTCCTTTTTTTAAGAGTGGGAAAGTTGCCATTTGCTGTCACTTAGGTGTATAATGGGCTGGAATCATTGTTAATTTTCTTACACTGTGCAATTTGAGGAATGTGCAGAGGTTAAACTGGTGGGATCCCAGGTCTGACAGCTTCTCTCAGGCAGAAAGTGGTTATCTTGTACAGAGTATTTCCTGATGTGCTGAACTTAAATATTTATGGTCAGAGTGGTAAAATAGCTGTGAAATCAATCAGTACTTTGTGTTTCCTTGACCAGTCAAGTGAGACAGGAGGAGATGGATGTCAAGAGGATTAGAGGGAAGGGATTCTGGCAGCACAGAACCCCACCATCAGCATCCCTGCAGCAGCCAGGGTGCTGATTTTAAATTTCAGAGGAATTTAAATTAGAAATTCCATTTCCCTTCTCTTCCATTGCACAGCCTCAAAACGTTCAATTGCAACCTTGAATTTGCCAGGATTGTGGGAGGCAAATAGGTATTACAAAGGTTTGGAAAGTGCATTTGACTGTTTCTTGTGCTAGTAATATTTATTTCTTTTAATAACTGGGTTTTAAGTTTTCCAGCAGACATCATATATGCTCACAAAAGATTTCCTCTTGCCTCTGGGATATAATCTTTTCATCCCAACTGGCTACTAGCTGCAATGATCTAAACATTCCTACAAATTGCTGATATTAATCTCTGTGTCCTGCTCTTAACTGTGCCTTCCTTGGAGGCAAAATAGAGAAAAAAAGAAAAAAAGCAACTTCTGCCAATTTTGCTTGGTGAGAGAAATTCCTGAGCTCTTTCTGAGCACTGAAATCCACAGAACCTGGAAAGGCAGAGCTCTTAATACATGGCAATAGATGGGTAAAATGGGACATTTGAAATGAGAAAGGACGTGAAAAAGGCAATCATTTGAATTAATGATGGAGGAGGAGAGGAAGAGAAGGATCTCATCAGCTTTCCACTGCTGCCTGGCCAGTGAAAATCAGGAATCAAAGCTGGAGGAGGGTACAAATCTTCATGTCTAGGGACAGGAACTCCCTCACAGCTCTGTGGGTCTGCTCTGCACACTGTGGTGAGAGAGGAGGTCGTGTTCATATTGCCCTCATTTGCTCTAAAAGCTACCAGAAACTGTACATGCAGATAGAATGACTTTGGCAGCTGCTGCAAGGCGGGCAGGGATGGCTTTGACTGCAGCAGCTGGGAGGTGACACACGATGAATTCTGGGTGATGAGGAGGGAACTACTGAAAATACAACGTTTAGAACTTGCTGACTTTGTACCAATGCATGTCTGACTGTACACTGAAAGCTCATCTGCTTCCTCCCACACGTAATCCCTCCCTTGAAGGGAGCATTCTTCCCTCTCGTTTGCACTTCCCTGTTAGTGCTGTGAGCAGCTCCCAGGACGAGGAGTTTATCCGCAGGTTCCGTGCTCGTTGGGGAATGAACGTGGCAAATGACTGGTCTGGGTTTCCCTTGGGCCACAGCCTTCCCAGGATCTGGTGATTCAAACTGGGTGTATTTAGATGGGATTAAAGGAAGAAAACTCCTCATGTGCAGCAGCAGTCAGTGACAGCACCAACTTCTCCTACATGGAGATAACTCCATGAAAAAGATGTTGTCACTGTATTTGCAGTGGGACCTGTCCAGCCTTGATGGCTGAGTTTATGTCTCAGTTCCCACTCTTGCATCACAGACTGGGTCAGGTGAGGGAGGTGTGCGCCAGCTCAGAGGGGCACTGCTCTGCTCACCAGATGTGGCATCAAACAGCATGAAAATTGTAGTGATTCTGACCATACATTGGAGCTCTTTCCATGTTAATTCTGCCTCTCTTGATGATTCTGTTTGCTATTCTCTCCCAAAGGCAGATTTCACAGGGGAGATTGCATTTCCTGATGGGAATGCTGTAGAGAAGAACCCAGCCTTGACTCACTCCTTACTGGGTAAAAATCAGCATTGAGTCTGTGCTTCGGTACAACTCTCACTGTAGGACATTGCATTGCTGCATTTAAATTGTTTCCTCCTCTCAATAGTCCCATCAAACTCCTTCACAACAGGGACAGAAGTAGACCATGGACTCCTGGACAGACCTGGCTGCCAGGTACAGAACCTTGGCAGCGTGGCAGCATTTTCTTTCTCACTGCTATGGATCTTTTCCTCATTTGCTAATTGAAATAAACTGTTCCTCCCAAAACCACATACCTGGAGTGTGCGTGTTGTACAAAACGTTCTGCCCTTATAAAATAATAACCTGGAAAATATCCCTTTTCTTTAATATAAAATATTCTTTTCCATAAGGCAGGGAGACATTGTCAGAGAAGAATTGAGGATGAAATGTTTGGTGAGTTTCTGTGTGTAAAGGCCAGTATTTTTCCTGGATGAAAGTTTGAAAGTGTTTGATGTTTCAAAAGGCAATATTGATTCCAGCCAGAACTTACTGGTGATGGAAATGGAAGGGAGAGTAATCAAGTATGTCAGCTACTATAATATGAAATTAATGTCCCAAATATATATTTTTAAGCCCATATTACTGCTAAGAGACAACTAATATAGACTGCCTTTATGTAGGGCCTTCCAGATGAGAATCTTTTCTTGTTGCCTCTGGTTATCTAATATATTCCAAAGTGCAATTGATTTTGAAGTCCTTTGGTTAGAAACATTGCAGTAATTTTTAAGTCGTGTGCTGCTGTATCTCAGGGAAGGACATATATTCACCCAGAGCCTATAATTTTATTTAGTAGCCAGGCAGTCCTGCTTTATTGCACTGGTGACTCACTATTTTCATGAGCAACTACGGAACTTGGCAGTTCAACTTCTCTTTCAGACAACCAAAAAATTTAGGATGTGTGATGTGTACTTGACTTGGCAATTTATTTCACAAAGAATAAAAACACGAGCAAAAAGGAAAATGAATGCAAGCCCCTCTGGAGTACTGCCTGCCTCAGTTCCCTGCTCATTCCAGTGGAGTGGAGACGTTGGAGCAGAAGGCTCTGACACTGCCTCTGGTGGGGATGAGCAGGGACTGGGATGTCCTGCATCCCTTCACAATTCACTGTGTCCCTTCACAGTTATTTAGAAAGAGATCTGAGGAACACCTGCACCTCCAGGCTCCTCCACACCATGACCAAATGCAGCTCTTCAATAAACGAACACTGATCTCTGAGGAGGCCTCAACTGAAGATGATGCAGGAGGGGACCTGGGTGCTGCTGGCACTTGCAGCCTTTCCCTGTGTCAGAACTCAATTTGTACTGCTCTGTGAGTCAGATGTGAACCCAGAGGATGGAAAATACTTGACATTTCCATTAGTCTGAACAGCAGAACCCCCTTTCCTTTTGGTGTAGCTGGTATTTTGTACTGAGTATCACAATCATACGGCTTGGGAAAACTTAACTGAGCTTTTTGGGGTTTTGCTCTTTTCCTAAATTTTGATTCCTTTTACAGCAGGACAAAAATATAAATATTGAATAGAAAGGCTTAATTATTGATAGTCCATAAGTTAAGTGAGCCTCATGATTTCAAACTTTGACATAAAAGGTTGGATAATGGTTTTGCCTTGTCTCCTACATTGTCCTGCTGTACTTCCTCCTTTGCCCTCAAATGCACATCCCAAGGACTCCTGCAAGCTGCATTTTCCAAGATATCAGGGTACCAAGGGCATGGGTGGGTTTAGACTAACACTTGCAAAACAATCCAGTTCCCACTGAAACCCGTGATTAGCTGGAGTGAGGATTACAGGATTGCCTTTCTGGCCTTTTCCGAGGAAATATGTCCTTCTCTGCATGTCACACATGTACCTAATATGCCACAAGGCTGGGGGCTTTGTTAACACAGGCGTTTTTCCTTTGGTTTTTCTGTGATTTTGCAGATTATTGCTTACCAGCCTTATGGGAAGTCCGTGGATTGGTGGGCGTATGGTGTGCTGCTCTATGAGATGTTGGCCGGCCAGGTAAGATTCACCTTGCTGTGCTCGCTGTGACCTCCTCCTGCACTCCAAGGCTGCTCTCTTTCAAGGCTCCCTAAAGGTTTAGACCATTACAGGATAGGACTGAAGCCTTTCATTCTGCTATTATCTTCTTGTACTCTCGACTGACTCAACTGAGAATGTGTTTAGGCTTTAATCTCTTTATGTTGCACCCACATAATCAAGCTCTGCCTTTGAATCCGGCTCCTTTGTACTGCAATAATGTTATAAATAGCCATCTTCAGAGCTGAAAGGGAGACACTTGAGCAGGAAAATGCATGTCAAGTGGAAGAAATACCATTTAGTAGTTTGAAACCACAGGGAAGCATAATAAGAGTGTGTGTATAAGCTCTGCATTGCAGTTAAGTCCCAAGAACACAGTTTTTGTACTGTATGCCCTGGGGGTAAAATGTGGGTCTCAGCACTTGGAAATCTGCTCAGTTACAGGCCCCTCATTCTGCACAGTTAATGAGAGGCTGCTCTCTGAGTCACTCGGGTAGGGAAGCAACACTGTGATGCAATAAATGGCAGAGAAGTACCAACTTTAAGGAATTCTATTAGTCTTGAGTTGAAAAAGGTTCCTGCAATTGGCTTTGTGTGAGTGTTAGCTAAAGGCATGCGTTTCCCAAGCTTGAAACGTACATTTGTAACAAATGCCTTTAAGAGTTTCTCTGCAAAATTCAAGAGGCCATTTAAAAAGTTTCAGTGTGTAGCAATTGCAACTGTTAACATTCGCAGGCTGAATTGCAAATATTGGCCTTTTGAATGCTTTAGGGAAAAGGAGATTTACTATTAGCTGAGTCTTACACAGGGCCTGCATCCTGGGGATTTATCCATGGGCTCTTTCCTACCCACTGTGTTTTAAAATGTAGTGCAGCCTTTTATTGTGATAGTCTCAGAAGCAGAATCTACAGCTATGACATAAAACAAACTGGAGTTTAACTGGAATTAAGTGAGGAATGGATATACCTTAGCACAAGGTAATTGAAAGTTAGTCTCCGAACTTCACCCTTTGAAGTATTTTGCCTGTCTGGTACACAGTAGCTTTAAAAACTGATTAAAGCTGATCACAAAGATAATCCTGCACACATTTCCTTAATCTGGCTGCCATTTTGGGGACAGAAATGAACATTTCTCCTTGATTTTAATCTGAGACTGTCAAACACTAAGCTTCTGGGTCAGCAGATATCCAGGCTGCAGATGGCTGTGAGTTTGGTGTGTGTCCCTGGACAAGGAGCACTGCTGCGTACTGATCTCTTTGGGCATGGTGTTGCCATGCCATTTCGCAAAAAGTGAAGAGTTTAAAAACATAAAAAGGAAAACTCAGTAAGTTACTCGCTTGTGATTTATTTTCAACAGCCTCCATTTGATGGGGAAGATGAAGACGAACTTTTCCAGTCCATAATGGAGCACAACGTTTCCTACCCAAAATCCCTGTCCAAAGAAGCTGTCTCCATCTGCAAGGGGGTGAGATAAAATTTTATGAATCTTTAAATTCCTTTTTGGCAATCCTTGTGAGTAGCTGGGTTTGCCTGGCTTTGACGCAGCACTCTAGTATTTCAAAGTGCAACTTCTGTCAGGCGGTGCTGAGCTGTGTTGTCACTTGGTGTCACTGGTAAGTGCTGGGCTCTTCCCGCTGTGCCTGCTTGTTTCATGGAAAGAACAAATGTCAGAATCAGTAACTGCCAAATCCAAGGCAGAATTTATAAACAGGACGATGGTGTGAAGAGTCTCCTCCTGCTTTGCCTCTCGACCCACGACAGCACAGCCCTGATGTTGCAGGGTGAGATTTCTCAGCTTGGGTGGAGATACTCCAGCGAGTCCTCAGCCCAGAATGCCTAATGACAGGATCAGAGCACAGGAGTTTAGCAGAATTATTTTTAAATATAGGAGAAGATGAGCTTATGTGAAAATCTTTAGCATAAATGCAAGGAAACCATGGGGAGCTCCTGACACAGTGGTACCTGTGTGGCCTAAAATTGTCTTGGATTCTAAATTAATTTTTTTTTTTACTTTTGAAGAAAATAATGGATTTGGCTTCAGGGGGTTAGCTTAGGAAAAAAGAATTAATTTGACTTTCCTTTGATTCCATGTGATTCTCCAGAGCACCATCAGTCTGCAGCTTTTCCAATCCACTGTCTGTAATGGGTTATTTGATGTCTGACTTACACTGATAAAATACCACTGCACTTAGTTAATTTGGTGTTTACATTCTTCCCATCCTTTGCAACCATTTATGAAGTATTATACATGGGCTGGATATTAGTTCCTTAAGGAAAATCATCAAGGAAAAGCGAAGGTGTTTAGAACAAGAAGGTGAAATGGAAGACCTTGCTAATTTTGGAGCTTATCCCAGTGTAGACGTGCTGGCCAACAAAAAATGAACGGGATGTATTTTTGCAAAGTACATTCAGATTGTTGCCTTGCAGTGACAATCACATATTCAAACAGCACAGTCTGAACTTGATGTAATGGCCCAGCTTTCAGCTCCCCTGTTTGCTGCTCTCTGGGTGCTCATGCCAAGGGAGGGCAGAAAGCTAAAATTACCCGACACTGTGAGGTTTAAGGGCAGATCTCTGTGATACTGACATGTTCTTCATCTGCATTAAACTGACAAATTAATCTCACGTTTCAGTGGGAATTTTCTTGAGCTGAGAAGTCAATGTGAGAAAGCTTCTGAACCTTGCAGTCAGTGGGAGCTCAGCAATTCCAGGACTGGGCAGTACCGGGCAAGACAAACGTGCCCACTCTGCTCTTGGAATTGATTTGTCTGCTTGACTTCCATTCCACTGGTTGAGAGTTTGTTGGATTTGGTAAATGCAGCAACTTTGGAAAGAATTAAAACTGCTGGAATCAATGCTCCCATTTTCTTTTATCACATACTGTTAAAGCAAAGGGTTTGGAAAAGGTGACAAAATTGGGAAAGTTGCTGTTAATCTTGAAGAAGGCTGTGATTCCTGCCCAGTGCACAGCCACTTCCCAAACCTTCTCAGAGTCGCTTTTATTTTAGGTTCAAAATTGGAATCAGATCAACTCAACATTTGGAAGGAGACTAAAGTGGTACAGCTGAGGTTTTAAGAAGATCTGTTGAGGTATCACTCCCAGCAGTACATTAATCATATATAATTTGTAAAAGAGCTTTAAAAAGTCCCCACAAAACCAGAACTGAGAGTTTAAGGCTACATTGCACAATTCCCAATGTACACACCAACTGGAAAATGCTGAGGAACTTGTTAATTAGGGAGCACATTACAGTTTCTGAACATGCCAGGCTGGTGGGTTTGGGGCTGTTTTTTTTCCCCAAGTCTGTTCAATCTCTGTAACTGGGTATAGTATTGAGCAGGATGTCATTAGGAATGCAAGGGAGGAAACACAGATTAGATGTTGTCAGCTGGGTGCCAAAGAATTGGAGGCTCTGTAATGAAATATCTTGAACAAGCCCCAGAAAAATGAAATGGGAGTGGGGAGGTTGTACTTCATACAGCTTTAGTGCATTGGAATTTATGATGTTTAATTGATTGTTGAGATAGCGCAGGAGCTGTTCTAGAGTTCCGTAAGACTGAACTGAGAGACTGGAGGTGAAATTCAGGAGTGAGCTGTGAGCCAGTGAGAATGGCAGTGTGCCCTGGGCACCACCTGCACCTCCAGCAGCAACTTCTGCCCAGTGGGAAAAATTTCCCTGGTTCAGCCCCTAATTTTACTGCTGATTTGCTGTCCCCAGTGATCAAACAAGAAAATTCTTCAAAAAATTAATTTTAGCTTTTCAAGACAATTTTATTAGCAATGTATATCTTCAGGAGAGGAGCAAGAGCATTGCAAGCAGGGGAAAGTCCCTCTCGCTTTCCTTCCAGCATTAAACTGGATCATTTGGTGTTTTCTTCCCTGCAGCTAATGACTAAACATCCTGCAAAGCGCCTTGGCTGTGGCCTGGAAGGTGAAAGAGACATCAGGGAACACGCTTTCTTCAGGAGAATTGACTGGGAAAAATTGGAGAACAGAGAGATTCAGCCACCTTTCAAACCTAAAGTGGTGAGTGAGATGCCAGGTCCTTCCCTCACTACCTGTGCCTGCAGCCCTGCTCCCGGGGGGTGAGATTGCTGCTGGGGCTGCAGATCTGGGGCATGGCTAAAATGAGGCAATTTGATAAGGGCAGACCTGTCCGTGAGCCTGCTCGTGTTTGGCCCCGTGTGCTGTAACCCAGGGAACTCTGTGCCTTCCAAAAAAGCCTTGGAGTGGCTTGAGCCCTGCCTGGATGGGCATGCAGGGCATGAGGAGCTGAAAACGGGGAAAACTGGCACACCCACATCAGCCACTTGAGACTGGTAATAAATGTGGTTAACAACTGTCTCCTCTGAGCAACATCTAAAGTCAGGATCTGACTGAGGGATTTGGATTAGAGGGGTGAATTTACTCCATGGTTGGCTGCCCAGCAAAGGGGGTTTTATTCCCCATCCTACATCCATGTCTGCACAGTTTGTAAGAATAATCCCTGATTATTATTATTATTATGATTCCACGATTATTACTGGTTTGCACACATGTATCTACAAGAACATTTTAGAAATCCAAGCAAGTGGAAAGATGTCCTTACCCTGAAAGCTGTTTGCATAATAGAGTTGGAAAAGCTTTGCTTGTTGAGCCAGAATTTCTTTCAGCACGTACTGTGCTTTATTGACAGGCAAAGAGAAGACTTTGCACACAAGAATACAAGCTTTAAGGAACAGCTGTAAATTGTTATGTCCTAACATTGAATCTTTCTTCTCTAACCCTTTTATTTTTCAGCTGAGAATCCTGGCTGGCTTTAGCACCTCAGGTGTAGGGTGACTGGTCTGTACACTGATTTATTTTCCAGTGTAGACACACCAGTGAGGTAGAACAAACTAATGAACAGAGGGATGCCAATACCCGAATTATTCTTCACTTTTGTCATACAAATGACTTTTTCACATCATTAGGAGGAGAGTTGCAGCTGAGAAGAGTGTTTAATGCTAAAGGAAATACCTTTTTGCTATAGTGTGGATTTTGCATGCAGGGAAGGCTGTAAATAAGTGAAGCACTTGTGTTACACTGCCAGCCCTGCCCAATCCAGAGCTGGCTGTGCAAAGGGGAGCCGCTCTTTAGAGCATATTTTATGGAAGATTTTTACTACATGGTTCTCAAGTCAAATTTAAAGCTGATCATAAAGCAAATCTGCCTTCACATCTGTAAGTTTTATTAGCTCAGGAGCTGAGTGCTTAGACTCTCCTTGAAGTTAAAAGTAACACCAGCATAAAAGTGCTAAAAGCTTGAAGTGTGGTCTGGTTCCATCACAGCTCCCTGGCAGATCCTGGCTCTGTCTCCCTGGTTATCATGACCTGGTTTGTTTGCACAGGCTTAGGATACTATTAAAATACGCCGAGGCGGATGCACAGAGCCCGACTCTCCTAGACAAAAATAACTTAAAATCCAACTCTAGTATTTACATACCCTATGCACAACTCGTTTATGGTGATTGCTGATTTTATTTAAATCAGTATCATGCAATTACAGAATCGTTTATGTTGGAAAAGACCTTCCAGATCATCGAGTCCAATCGTTATCCCAGAACTGCCAAGACCACCACTAATCTGTGTCCCTAAACACCACATCTACACAGCTTTTAAATCCCTCCAGGGATGGATATTGATTTTAGAAAGCAAAAAACACACAATCCTTAATCTGTTTGAAGAAATGCATGTATTTATAGACTTTGTTTGGGGGTGGGTTTTTTCAGGAAACCCTTGTAGGTGCATCTTCTCTAGGAAGCACCTTCCTGCAGGAGTAATCCTGCTGATTCCACAGTCCTTACTCAAACACAGAGCTGCAGATTTGGGGTCAGCAGTTGGGTGCTGTAAATAACACGTTCCCTTCCAGACTGATATTTCAAGGTTGTAGGCATAGACTGATTATTTGGCAAGAAGGACATTTTACTCATATTTCCAAGTTTGGGGAGTCCTGTAATTTCAGTTGTACTCTAACACTGCATTAATGTTCACAATAGCAGTGCTACTCTTTAATGTGAAGGCAAATACATAATTGAAGATGCAAATTTGTTTATAAGTTACTGTATTTGCACCCAAAATATACTCATATTTCATGTGATTTATTTCTTTGCCTCTACTAGTATAAGCAATAGTGAGAGACCTAATGGACTAAGGAACTTTGGTTTCAATATCCAGCTTGCTTGAATACTTTCCACTTGCTGAAAAAAAGAAGAGGAAAAAAAATTTTTAAAAGAAAAAAAAGCATAATTTTCTTGCAGGATGATACTTATCTGTAGAACATCTTTTCAGCAAAGCTTTCCTTTTTAGCAATAACCCTTTTGTGGCTGCTCTGAGCTGGCTGTTGTGCCTCTAAATGAATTCAATATAATTTGGGCATACATCGACTATCATGCCAATGATTCAGAGATTTTTCCCTTGTCAAAGTTCAGCTCTTTCATTCTTGTTCTTCAGAGATTTGGTCCCAAAATGCAGAGGCTCAGTGGGCACCAGGGCATTCGATGAGTGGTGCAGAACCCTGGGTGGAGAAAGCAGAGCCCCGTTAGCTTGACCATGCTGCAGTGTCCCTCTGCTTGTGTTCTTCCAAGGCTGGACAAGTGTCCTCTGTGAGCACCGGGCTCCAGGACCTGAGCACGTGTTTGTTGTCTGAAATAGGAACCAATGTGTGCCCAAGGCAGCAGAAGTTCTTGGCAGCTCTGCTCAGATGGCAGGTCCAGCCCAGCATCTGCCAGGTGCTTTGCAAAAAGGTTGGAAACGGTGGCTGGGCTGTTTCCAGGAGAGGCAAATCTCTCACCCTGAATCCCCTCAGTGGGCTTCTCTCCAGTGCATCCTCCTATAAATGCACAGATTTACTCGTGTTGCATTAATTCAGAAAAAAATCAATATTTAATATTTGTGTATTGTGTGAGCCTTATTCTGCCCTTTCCGAGTTATCCTCTGAGTCTGAAGATAATAATGTAATGTTACCCTTTATATCCACACACAGGAATGTTGAAGGGATGGACAGAGAGGAAAGGGTCAGGAACAACAGGAAGAAACATTCACTGCCTCTATCACACACCTGATTTTTCCGAAGATCTGTTACAGTAGTTTTGAGATTAGCACATTTACCAGTTTCCTCCTCACCTCTCCACAATATTCAGTGCCTAATTTTCCTCAAATACTCTTTTTTTTCTTGCACACAAGCAAATTTCATTCTATTTTTAGCATGGTTCTGATCATACTTCCCTGCTTATCAAGTGTTTTCTGCATTCCTCAAAACTCTTCTTTCTACAAACCTGGTTTCTTTTGTTCTCTGTTCTGAAGGAGTTGTGCTCAGGCTGTGGTTGTATTTAATCCCCTTCTTGGCTGGGCTTTGCCAGAAAATGAGTCTCTTATGAAAATAAAGGAGGAAACCTGTGATAGTGAGTTTTGTATCAAGGATCTGTCCCTGCTCCCTGCCCAGCCCTCCTGCCACCCCAAGGACTGAGGCCCTGCTGTCATTGATCAATTTACAGGGGTTTATAGGCTGTTCAGTGAAGAGTCAAAGCATATAAATGAATTGCATCAAGCTTTTTTGCAGATCATAAAGGAAACAGAGACTAACACAAAGAATTTAATTTTGTATTGTAAGGCTTGTAAAAAGAATGAAGCGACTTGACAAAGAAAGTATCTCTTGCCAACACATGTTTATAAAAATATTTCCTTTTCCTTTTGTATCCCAGTAATTCTGAATATTTAAGCCTCTTTGTCTCATCACCTCAGGCTGATGGATGGAAACCTTTCTGACTGCTTTTCATCAGGATTCAGCTATTAAAACTTCTCTGTTTGTCTGGGATTTTTTGTCGAAATATCTGAAAAGAAAATTTTCTCTCAACTACTCGTAAGAAACAAGGGAAAATCTTGCATGTATCCTGACAACTCTGCCATTGTTTTGCTGCCTTTGTTCAGCCTTTTTTCTATTTTTCTCTTTCCTTGCAGTGTGGCAAAGGGGCTGAAAACTTCGATAAGTTCTTCACACGAGGACAGCCGGTGTTGACGCCTCCAGATCAGCTGGTCATTGCTAACATAGACCAAACAGATTTTGAAGGGTTCTCTTATGTCAACCCCCAGTTCGTGCACTCCTTTGTTGAAAATGTGGCATGAAACAGCAGAACAAATCCTGCCGTGGGGAACAGCTGTAACCCTACAATTTTTAGGCTTTTGCCTTGTTGATTCCATTTGGGCCTGGAAATTGTAGGGTTAGAGGGTGTAAGATGAGGGAAGGGCCACTTAGTCAGGACTTGGGCTTTGCAACAGCGATGTTGTCTTAACAGGAGATAAATTAGTGTACGGTGCCCACTTTTTCTTCAAGAAGTCACCACTGACTTGTCGAAACTTACCCATGTTTCGGTACGTTCTGCATTTTGTAACTTCCCACTGTCCTTCTGCTCCCTTTTCCACTCTGTTGTGTTGGAAAAAATCTGGCACGTGGTCTGAATGAGAAGCCCCCTCGAGTATTTATTCCTTGGAGGCAGATGCCAAGAGGTGGGAGCATCCTCCCCATGCTCCCCGGAGATTTTGGGGGCAGTGGCAGCACCAGCAACTGAGCAGGGTCAGCTCTGGGGGCAGAGGCATTGCAAAAACATGGCTGAAAGTGTTTGGAAAATGTGGCAGGAAAAAAAAAAGTTGGGAATGGGTGGGAGGGGGGATTAAATTAAATTAGACCCTGAGGCTTGGCAAACTGATCCTGTAAGATCCCAAATAAAAGCGCTCAGGTGGTGGCCACATCTCTAGGATTTTTGCTAAGAGTAGCATGTGATAAACTCAAGGGTGAAATTTTTTCTTCAATAATAATAATAATAATGATAATAGTAATAATTTTAATAATACTTTTGTGAATTTTAATCTCCATGAGATTATTCTGTGATCCAGGGTGCCATTGTCTGTTCAGTTGGTTTAATTTACACCACTCCTCAAGTTTACTGTTAACTGGTTCTAATACCAATATTTTACTATGAAATTTATTAACCTGGAATGTAAAACAAAACTGTAATTCCTTAAATCTTATTTACATGTGTTTATTTATAGTCTGCAGTGTAGGGCAGTAAATTGAAAAAAGCATTATGTATACTAAATTAACAAAAAAATTCAGCCCAAATGACTTCCTGATTTCTCCAGAATAACTCATGAAAATCAAATGAGATTTAGTCTTAAATAATCAGTTTTAATTCAGAAAAGTTTGGGCTGTAGAATAATCAAGCCTGAAAGAAGCAGCACCTAAAACTCGTTTTATTGATAGAATGGAATTTAATACATTTTACATATGCTTCATGCAATGAATTTTGCATGTTTAGTAATAACTCTTAATAATAAGGGTTAATAATAAGCAGATCTATATTACTGACATAATCGTATCAAGCATAAAGAGTATTATAAAAATTTTATAAAACAACTTGTGCTTTATTTGTGAAAGTTCTTGTTCTGAATGACACCATTTAGATTTAGCTAAATGTTTTCTTGCTATTGTTTTGATTTTTACTTTAGGTTTTGAATATTGTTACTGGCTTAGGGTATAATCTCTCTTTTTTTAAAGTAGATATACTTTTAAATAATAATTGCTACCTGCAGGTTTTATACGAGGTTCAATTAGGCTTTCATTTCACATCTGCTTATTACTTGCAGAGAAGGAAATAGACTTTATTTGCAATGATGAACACTGTAATTAATGCAATCTTCTCCTCTCCTATCACTTAGATAAAAAATTTTGATATTTCCTCTTACAACTTACCAGAAGATATTAACTCAAATACCAGTAAATAATGTTTTGTGTGTATTTTGGTTTTGCTACAGCATGTAAAATAGTAGTTGGTGCATTTCCCTTTTTTTTTCCCTCCTGCCTTGATCCCATTAGCAGCCACAGGCACTTTTTTTCTGTCAGATGTGCATGATGATGCCAGAAGCATGATGTCTCTGTTGCTGCATGCAGACTGATTATGATTTTTCCAGCATGTAAACATATTCAAAAAGTAAGATATTTGCCATAAAAGGCTTCAATTTATACTAGAATATGTAACGGGTGGGGTGGGAGTGGAACCAACTTTCTAATCATCTTTTATGACAATAAAACACGGAACCTGTGCCAAAGATTCTGTCAGAAAGATCCAATCCTGCCAGGCGGTAGCCAGAGGGGTGGGTTGGACCTCGGGGAGTGACCTGGGTGAGTTGGGCAGTTCTGAGGGAAACGTGGTTGGATGTGAAGGACGACTGTGTTGAGCTTCTGCACCTGCAGGGCCCTTGGAAAACGGGGGTTTGGGGCCAGGATGTGCAATCTCCGCAAGCCAGGAGTCCAATTGTTGCCCTGTCTTAGTCCTTCTGTACCCCCAGCTCCCACGAGGAGCACCTTGGAGGGATCAAACCCTGACATTGCAAGGTGTGGCTCACGAGGGGCGTTGGCCAACTGACAGGAACTCAGATCGTTGCCTACACCAACGGGACTCCAAACTTTTTGAATATTTTAGGAGTAAAATTTTTAAACTCTTCTGTGTCAAATATGTTGTCAGCCAAGATTGGGAGTTCATTTTCTCCTTATATACTTCAAAAACGATGATATACACCATAAAGCATGTGGCCTAGTGCAGCATTCGTGACTTTTTTTTTTCTTTTCTTTTTCTGAATATTATTAGCCTGCCAGTGTTTAGTAAAATCTGGGTATCATGCTGTAGAAGACAATAGATTGAATTAAGGTAACAGATTACTAAGTCTCAGATTTTAATAAAGAAGGTGTTCTCAGATATGCCAGTCTGCCAAGAGGTGCCATTGTGCTTGTTTTGAGAATATGAAGTGAAAAAGACACTTTTGAAAAAGAAAAATACTGGGAGAAATACCTGCACACAGGTCTGGGGAGTAAGCAAAGCAGAATGGGGGCAGAATTGAACCAAGCCAGAAACCAGGCAGGAGACCCCCTGGGCAGATGTTCCCACAGTTCTCTTTTCCTGATGAAATCTGAGTTGTCCAGGCAAGTCCCATTGCTGGCACAGCTTTGACAGTCGGTGCTGTTCACACCAGGACATGGCATCACGGGGCTGGTCTGACACTGGGACAGAGCTGATCTGACACTGGGACAGAGCTGCTCATCTTCTGGCTACTCCTCATAACCTGTTTCTTCAGCCCTTGTGTTTGTCTCCCGGTTTTTCTGATGTAGAAGCAGGACTTCCTCTTTAACGTTGTTACCTCAGGTCCCCGGGCTTGTCACATCCATGTTGTCTTCTGGAGGTTTCTGTAACACTTAGAAAAAGGTACTGTGAACTCATGGATCCTGCAGGAGCAAGGCAGGGTTGGATAAAGCAGGGATTAGTTGTGTTACACCTCACTGCTCTTCCTGATGCCCTCACATGCAAAGGCTCGTGCTCTGACCTTTCCCAAGAGCTCCCGCTGGCTGCTCAGAATCCAGAAATTTATAATGGCAAGGAAAACCTGAAGCATCCAGCCTGAATTTTCATATCTTTTTAGAGACAGATGTTATTTATATAATATTTTTCACAAGATTTGGTTTTCTAGAGAGCATGTATCAACAGAAGGAGAGGCATTAGAGCTGCTTCTCTTTCACTTGTGTTCGATAGCAACTGAAATCCCAACACCCACATGGCCACCAAGATTCCCAAAAGGCAAATTGAAAATTGCACTGCACTGAAGCTAGGGTGGAAGTTTTGGGAACTGTGTTTCCGTCCCTGGGCTCGAGTCCCAGACAGTTCCAGGGCAGCCCCATTCCTGCCGGGGGAGGCACAGGTCCGCTGTGGAAAGCTTCCAAGAGGTTTTCAGGGATCAAATGGGACTTAACTGGCTCCTAGGCAAATTTCTTCATTATTCAGGCATCTGGGTGTTTTTGTGCACCTTTGAGTCACCAGAGCAGGGTGGTGGGATTCCAGGACAACCATTTCACCCACCGGCCAGGCTCGGTGCTCTGAGCAAGGTTGGCACATATGCGAGAAGGAGAGAGCACATTCCCATAGTAAAATACTCCTTCTTAATCCAGTTTGGAGGAGAAATGCAATTTAGCTTTCTGATCCTTCATTCCTTCCAGAAATACAATTGAACTTCCTTTTACGAACTGAAGAAAGTTCTTCTGGAAATCAGCTGTTAATTTAAGAAAAAACTCATCACGTCCGAATGCTGTTGGCCTTTGAAATCCATCCTGTCTTTTGGGGTGAATCCAATTCAGTAATGCTGGGCTTCTATAAAATTAATAAGGTCGAGCAAGAGAGGAACTTGTCTTCTAGCTGGAAAGATGACATGTCCAAGGATGGAGTGGTACCACTTGCAAAGTGTTTTCTGAGCTGGTGCCTCCGCATGCAATCCCAGTTAAACGCCACAGGAGACACATGCAGTGAGCAGGGGGGGCAGATCCTCCTTATTGTGCAAAGCATAGCATTGGAAATAATTAATAATAATAACAACAATCCAATAATAAAGCTTTGATATGAGTAGAAAGCATAGTTACAGTATATTGAGTTTACAGTGGGCTTTCAGACCTGCCAGGAAACTTCTGGAAATATTTAATGTGATTTTCAGTTCTTTTAGTCATTAGCAGTTGTTGTACATAGGTTTTTTGTCTCTTTGCAAACGTGAGTATGGGCTGTGTTTGATGTGCCCCCTCAGTAGGTGGGCACTGAGCTGCCAAGTCGTCAAAAAGTAGAAAAGCTAAAAAGCACTTTTTTTCCTTGGCCCCGCACTCGTAGATGGGATCTGAAATAGACGAGTTGCAGAAATATGTAGGATTTGACTCCATGAACACACATGAATCCCTCACTGTGCCAGTAACAACTGGGAATTAAATAGCCTTATCAGGAATAATCATCATGCACTACAGCCCTCCTGTTCCCAGGAAAACCTTGAGAGGGAGAGGGCCACTTGTTAACCTCTGCCTCAGTTACCTCATCTGTAAAATGGGGGTAATAATACTTACTGACCTCACAGGGAGGGGTGAGGGCTTCTTAGGCAATGTTTCTAATTCACTTTTAATCTGAAAAGAGTTGTGTAAGTATTATTATAATTTTTAATATTAAATCAGCTTCTTGGATTCACATGGTACTGCTGGCTATACCATGCTGTTTCTACTTTTTAATAGAACTTTAGTAACTCTGCTGAAACGGTTTGAAGAGAAATAAAATCAGATCTGATACGTTTCTTACAGAATCTGGAGTCCAGCTTTTGTACCTGGAGTCAGGGTGTGGCGGGGAGTGATGCTTGCTGATGGTGTAGGTCAGCTGCACTTACCTCTTTTCCAGCTCCTGAGATTTTTACGTGCAATTTAAAAACTCCACGTCAATGGAAGTCTTAGCAGAACTGATTACTGGAGGGGGAGATTCCCTTTGGGTAAATAAAGTCAGCACAGCTGTTTTCTAGTGCCATTTTTACTGACTCCTGCTGAAGGAGGAGCTCTGTTCTTTGTGAAGCTGGTCCGTCCATGACAGGTCAATGTTCTATGTTGATATTTTAATGTATTTCCGTGTTGTAAATGTGTCTTTATGCTCTTTTTTTTCCTTGTCTGTGACACCGTAGTTCAAATTTAAAAGAAAACTGCTCCAGAAGCTGTTTTTTTCTTCCACTGATGTCAGTTGACCTAAATAAATAAATAAAGTCTGTTAATGATTTGAGACAGTGCAAGATGAGTAGCAACAACATTGAAACTCAGCTGCCATTGAAGCTCATTTCTCTCTCTGGTTACATCGGACACTCTGCAGCTGATGTTTCATTACTTTTATAATTATTAATGACAGGAACATTTTAATAGAAAGGAAAATGATGTTCCTGATCTTTACAAACATTTTCCTGAAGACTATTTGAATTTCTTTTCTTTCTCTCTGAACCCCATGAGGCAACACTGCCGAGGGCTCCGTCCTTCCAGAGCTTCACACACTGCTGGCTTGGCTTCCAAGGCACCCAGGGAACCACAGATCACTGGGTGCTGAGTGCTTGGCCAAGAGCCCCAATTCACTGAAAATATTCATTATATTATTTGTTAATGCCCATTGCTGGCCTTGGAGCAGAAAAACAATGTTCTTGCAGGGGTAATAAAACTTTAATCTATGGCTCATTCCCTACCAAAGCCTTTCATTTATTCACTCCTGTATTATCAAAGTGAATGTAAAAAACCCCAATTTCAACAAAGTGAAGCTCGTTGGCTCTTTTTAAAATGTGCATTTCCCAACACTCTGTGGTTTTGCACAAGAATCCAGAGAACACCTGAAACTTCTCAAATGACTGTATGTTACTTTAATGGTTTTTTTAAACATGGAGTAATCCCACCTTGAACTCATTAATATTTTTAATATTATTTTAAGACCCAAATGTTGCATTTATACAGAGGAGAACATTATTTATTTTCATATAATTTATCTGCAAGATGCTACCAGAAAATTTGGAGAGGCCATTCATTTTCCAAAAGATTTAAAAAAACCCCAAACATTGGAAGTGCAGTGGGCAAGACTGATGTACAAATTACAGCATCTTTTTTTTGTTTGTTTCATAATTTGCAGTATCTTCAACCTTTGATTGCATGAAATGCTTTTGTTAAGTATTAATTGTAGTTTCAAAGCAAGTGTGTATTAATAAAAACACTGATCATTACTTTTGTGAGAGTGTGGTCTGCCTTTATGAAATTCCCTTTCAAAATTGACTCCCCCAAGGCCAGAGGCTGCAGAGAGGTTGGTGGGATCAGCCACAGAAGTTGCCCAGTCTGGACCTTGATTCTTCATTCAGGCACAGAATTTTAACCTGGGCTTATTTTTAATCCCTGTTAATGAATCAAGAGGGGAAAAAATGCTTAACTGGGGAAAAGATTTATCTGTAAGAGGATTTCTGTGTGCTGACCTCAGCGGTGCTGGGCTGCTCCAGGTGTGGGTGCCACAGGGAAAAACAGCCCCAGGAGCCAGATGAGGTCTCAGATTGGAGGATCTGGTCCGAAGCCTGATGTGAGATTGGTGCTGGAGGGCTGTGCCCTCCTTGGGAGCAGCCAGACCCAAGAAAACTCAAATTTAATTTGTCACTTTGAGTGTGTGAGCTCTAGATGGTTCATTCCACTCTCTGCCGCTTCTTCCTGGGAAGAGGGGCTGTTGCAGTGATTAATGACCCTCAGGGACTCTCCTTCGTAGTGCAATGTCTGGTTTAGCACTCCTGGGGGACAGGACACGACCTTCCAGTCCCACCAGCCACGCTCACCCCACGTCCACCAGCCTCGTTTACACTGACATGGCTTGTTTTGAAAACTTGAAAGCAACATGCAAATATTGTGACAACTTGTCAGACAACTCCCTTTCCTGCCTGCTCTCACAGGATTGAATCTCATGCTAATTCAGTTATTGGGTTAGTTTAGTCTGTACAAGTCTGGCTGAGTTTGCCCAAAGGAATGGCTGAAATTCCAGGTTTTTTCCCAAAGAGTCAGTGTTCCCAGGCTCCTACACATCTGACATCTAACGTGCTCAGCTTCTGAAGCGCATGAACACATCTCAGACCTTGGGATCTTTCTGCAGAGCAGAACAGGGGCTTTGGGGAGACATCACTGCCCTGAGCTCGTGGACACCCTCCAGGGCAGCAGGCAGGGTGTCCCCAGCTCTCCATTCTGCCAGAGCTGCATCCCCAGCCCCTTGGCTGGGCACGATTTGTGGCCAAACCCCCACAGTGCCCGTCCATGGGGCCGCTGGCTTCTGGAGCGAGAGCCTGGACATGAATGAACCTCTGAACACTCTCCTCGGGGAAAGACAAGCCTGGCAGAGGCGTGGGTGGCTGAAGATGGACTCACAGGGGTGGGAGAGCCCCAGGCCACCCCATGGCCACACTCTGCACCCTCCCACCTCACACTGGTGGTCTCATGAGCAGGACAATCCCCCGGCTCCCAGCAGGATGAGTCAGCTGTCACAGCAGGGTAGCGAGAGCCTGCGTGGGCTGCTCTGGTGTGAGGCTCAACACTGTGACAGGGTGGGGAAAAGGGGAAAATATCTATAACAGTGCATCTTTGTTTGACTTTTTCTAAGCAGGCAAGATGAGGCTGGTGTCTCTGGGAAAAATGAAGAGTTAAAAGCTTCTGCAGGAGAGGCTGAAGCTCTCCATGCCTGCTACATCCATGCGTGAGAGCATCTCCATCAGGAATGCTTCCAGCATGATAAATCACACCAAGTGTTCATGCCTGCCCCCCCCAGTCCCAGCCTCTCTTTAGAGATTTGGGTATTTGATTCAGAAATCTCAGAATATTTTTGCAGAGCTGCTGTGTGAGCTGCAAATAAAACCAGCTCCTCTGAGAACTGCTTGGGTAGCTGAAATGATGACTGCATTAATTACCACGAGGTAATTATAATCCCACCTGCTCCCTGGGGAGCCATGGTAAAGCAAAGGCAAATCAATCAGGGGCCCAAATCAGGACAGCTGTTGCCATGTGTGGGTGGCTTGTCCTCAAAGGGATGTTTTTCCTGGCTGCATCTGTCGCTTGTCACCTTCCCAAAGTGGTGCTGCATCCCCAGAGAAACTGGGGATCTGACCGGGAGACCAGTCAGCAGCAGGGCTGGACCCACAGAGTTTCCTGCAAATGTTTATTTTTTGCTTTTTGTTTTCCTGCTTTTCCAAAAGAAGGGCATGGAATGAGGCAGATCTCATGGGAAATGAGTCAGTGCTGTCTCCTTCTCCGGGGACTTGCTGCATTCGCTGCCAGGGTGACAGTGTCAGACACCAGCTACCACTTCCAGTGCTTGTTACTGGTCCCTGAGTCAGTGCCTGCCATCCTACCCCAGGAGAGGCTGTTGCACAGAGTGATGAAAGATAGGAAATAATTCCAAAGCCAATTTAAAGCACCCTACCTGGGTGAGGAAAAAAAAAAGCCAAACAAATAACCCCACAGTGGAACTTTGCTTAGAAATATTTTAGATCTTACCCTTGCCCATCAAGGCTGGCAAAAATCACCCATCTCTTCACATGCTGGCAATGAATTTTGTGTGCATATGTGTGTCAGAGAGAGAGAGAGAGAGAGAGGGGGAGAGTTTGGTCCACATCTGTCCTGTCTTTCTTGTTTTTCCTATTTGAGGACTTGATCCTTCCCCCCTTACCTTACTCCTCTATTCAGAACTCTCCATAAAACTCAGTGCCCATAACAGGGAGGCTTCCTAATCCATGTAAAACATTCTGCAACAATTTATATAAAAGCTTATTAAAGCATCAACATTTTCAGTGACACCTCCAGAAAAACACTCTTTTAACAGGATTCGTTTGCTTCTCCTTCAAGTGTAACCGTGTCTGGGACGGTGATTCGGTGATTTCAGGAAAAATCCATCAGAAACAGCTATAAAAGCAACCAGCAAGGAGTGCAAGGGCAGAAGGAAGGAAAGGCCAGTGGTGAGAGCATCCCAAAACTCCTTGGATCAGTTCCTGGTCCTTTTGGGATAAGCCATTTAGCATTCTTATGCCTGATTGACACTAACATCATTAAAAGACTGGTAATGAATTTCAGTGCTGTATAAATCACATGGAAAACTATTACCCTTAATACAAGCATTACGAGGCTTTAATAATTAATGTCATCTAAACTTCTTTCCAAAACATGACCTTTGAAATCGGATTGCTGTGGCCAGAGCCATCCCTCATCCTGCAAGCAGCTGCTTCCCAGCCAGCCTGGGTGGCTGTGGTGGGGCTGTGCTGGGGAACCTGGATGGGTCCAGTCCCCAGAGGGAACCTGTGAGTTGGTGGAACCTCCACTCCTTGTGCAGCAGGATAACAGAAAACACCAGGACTGAGAGAAAATAAATTCCAGCTTGTCTCGTTGTAGGGCACCACCCTACACGGTGAAAGGGTGGAATGTGGGCACTCCCTGCCCTTTCAGATCCCCTTCCCTCCTGTGTGGAGATGCTCAGATTCCCAGGCAGCCCGGGGTGCTGGTGCCTGAAAGCCCTGGAACATCACAGGAGCGAAAGGCTGCACCTGGCAAAACTCCTGAACTGGCACATCCTCCTCTTTTATGAGCTCAGTTTAGCCCTGTGTGTTACAGAGGGCATTTTATTTTAAATAAAATCCCTAACTTCCATTCACACGTGTGCCTTTGTTGTTCCGTGAGTCAGAGCCACTCGGGGAGGCTGCGAAAGGCTCCGCACATTTGAGTTTTTTTAGGCTTTCACACAGCATGTAGGTGCTGGGTTAAAAATAATGTGGCACCTCTCCTTGAGCTTCCTCCCAAGCAGCGGATCCAGGCAGAGGGATGTGCAGGGTAAACAGCAATGGAGCTGCAGCTCCAACAGCCCACGGAGTTAATTCCTTTGATTTAGTCATGGTGCAAGCGGGATATGAAAACCCTCCTGGAGAGAGGAGAAGGGCTGGTGTTCTTTGGTGCCACGAGTTTTACGTCTTTCCCTGTTTTCAGTGTTTGAAAAATAAAACAGTAACACTGCTGGGATAAGGAGCAGAAGTTGTGCTGGCTCCTTCCACACCACGGGACCTGGCTGGAGCAGCCCATCCCACCTGCACAGGAGCGAGCCATGGGTGCTGCAGGTGTGGATCCCAAATCCAAGCTGCTGATACCAGTTTTGCTGTCCAGGGTGAAATACCTCACAAACACCATCCGTGAGAAACAAACATCTCAAAAGTCTCCCTGAGCAAGTGGTTCCCAGCCTCTGGAAGCTGCCCTGTGGATTTCCTGAGCTTTGTGCCGGGGCCGCTCTGCATCTCTGCCGTGCTCCGGCGTCTCCCCGAGCCTCCCCCCGGCCGTGCTGCCCATGAAATGACAAAAAATAGCAAGAGCCGAGGCAGCTAGCATGGAGCATCCATCACCTCCCACACAAGTCACAGCAGCTCCAGCATCCCAGCTTGTTGCATTTACCTGCTCACTCTCCTTTCCTCGGGCAAACACTGCAGCTGCTGGCTGAGACAGACCTCCCCTCCCTGTGTCCAAAATGCTTCTCACAGCCTGGTGTGCAGGTAAAGTTGCTCAGTAGCTGTTGTCTGACACCAGACCAGAGCCATGGGTGGGCTCAGGGGTGGCTGCCCTTTGCTGGGTGGATATGCTGTCCGGATATGCTGTCCAAATAATTCAGCATGGAGCAAATTTGAGGGAGTAGGAGGGGAGGCAAACCTGAGGTTTCCTACCAGCTGGTGACCCAAGCTGACAGGACCAGACCTTTTATTTCATAATAACCTGAGTGCCTTCAACCTGAGTGGCTTCTGCTTAAAGGGAAAAGACCAGGGAAAAGCATCCCTGCAGATGTCACCTGTCAGAATCAAACTCTTGTAGCTGAAATGAGCTGGGCCCACCACCATCCCCCACTGCACTGCTGACAGCCCAGGGAGAGCTGCTGTAATGAATCACTTCTGTTCTTAGCCACTAATGAAGCTCAAATCCCTCCTCAGTAATAAGGTTTGACCTTGGGTGCATCCTAAAAGCTGGTGCTGAGGTGTCCATGGAGCTTCAAGCTTCCACGCTGATTTAAGTGTGGTACAAAAGGCTGCTGCAGTGGTACAGGCTGGCAGAGCTGTTCTGGCTGGGGCAGAGTCCAGCCCTGCAGGGTCTGGCACAGCTGTGGAACATCCTGTGATGGGCAATGTCCCACCCAGCTTCACTTGCCCCACATGTGGCTGTGGAGGAGAACCCACAGGAGGAAAGAGCCCAGAAGGAACAGTGAAAAGAGGGGATGGCAAGGTGATGCTGCCAGCTGGTGTTATGTGAAACAATAAACAAGAACAGCTATTGCAGGTTTTGGCAAAGTCCTGCCCCAAGTTTGGGGGGATGCTGAGAAGATGTAAAGCGCTGATTGTCCTGTCTGGGACAGCCATGCCAAGCTTCTGTTCAAGAGAAGCATTTTCCACTTCACTGGTTTTTCCCATCATCAGGGAAATACATTACGGGGAGGAATTCTGGAGAGCCACTAATGAGGTAAGAGAGTTTAGCTGGGCTGCTGGGGTTTTGGGAGGCATCACCAGTGCTTTCTTTCATCCTGGCCCTGGAATACCTGTGGGAAATGCTCCTGGTGTGAGTGTTGGCATTGGGGATGTGCTTTGCCAGGGCAGAAGTTGCTGTATGGGACAAGCAGTGGCAGAAAACCCACCCGAGTGTTTCAGTGCAAGTACATTCACATAGAAGCACAGGGGAGGGGAGGAAACTGACGCTCAAAATGTGTATTTCTAATTGATTACATGCATGGCTGCTGGGGGCCTCTCACACTGCAATGGTTAATTATGTCACTGTGGGAGCCATAGCTTCATTTGTGTTGTATCCAAATGATCCTGCTCAGAGCCCAGGCAGCAACAGAGCAGGTTGTCTGTCTGGAGAAAAATGAAGGTCTGCTTTGTTTGGGATTTCTTTAACAATATAGAGAAAAGAAAAATGATGAGCAGCCAATTACCATGTTAAAACCATCTACCCTGATAGCACATCAGGTTCTAACAAGCCAGTTCTAAAAGCTTTGTGATTTTATTGGCAATTCCCTGCTCATGATCTCCATCCCAGGGAAGCCTCTTCCCCCTGGGAGTCCCAGAGGGCATTGCCCCTTTGGCTGCCTTTTCAGTACAGAATCCATTCTGCTGACCAAATCCCTGCTTTGTCCTTACTGTAAAAACCCCAAGGGATTTGCTGCTTTAAATTATTCGTCAAATGTGAAGAAGAGCCCAGGAAAACATGCTGAATTTACCATAATTGAAGTGTAGCTGAAACTTTGTGTGAAAGAACTTACCTAGTGCAGTCCCTCAAGGACAAATAACCAGAAACCTCCTACTGGGAGGCAGTTTTCTACCAGTCTGGATCTGGAACTTGCCTATTTTGAGCTCTACCACATTCTGGTTGAAGAAATCAAAACCTCCACATCTGCATCAGCTTCTGTTCTTTCTGTAAATCAAACAGAGCTCAACAAGCCCGAGCACACGGCTCCATTGATTCCAAACAAGCCACCCAACAACACCTCCTCCACATCTCATATCTCACTTTATTTTGAGTTATTCTATTTAAAGCAGTCATGTTTTTCTAACTGGGGACGCCTCGGCAAAGACGCAGCACGTTTTAGCCGGAACGCTGGGAGCTGGGGACCGTGGCGTGTGTGCCAAGCCCCTGCAGAGACTGAGCTCTCCCTGCAGAAATTTCCACACAATCCCGAGCTCCGGGTGCTGGGGTGGTGTCCATGAGCTCCCTGTGCCCTGCTCCTGGGCTGGCACCTCCTGCAACAGGAGTTCCCACGTGGTGTGGGACCCTTTCCTTGTCCTTCCCGCTGTATCCAAGGAAGTGTCCCATTGCTGGACACCTCCATGGAGCTGCATCCTTGTTCTTGGCTCTGCCTGTCATTTTCTGTGTGTTTTGGCTGAATCACCCAGCCTGGCAGGGGCTTCCAGAGCCCACAGCATCTGCCCATGTCCCTCTCTCCTTTAGCCCTGGCTCTCTCCCTGCCGTGGTCCCAGCCCTGCCAAGCTGCCTTTCTCCAGCACACTGGCTTGCTGCCCTCCAATCCTCCCCGCTGTCTGCTGTGTCCTTAGCTGTGGATTTGACACTGGTGGCTGGAACCAGTTTTCCCTTCTCCAGCTCCCAGAGGAGCCGTGTCCCGGGAAGAGCAGCCCACCCAGCGCTCGGAGCAGAGTTTTCCAGGTGTGGGGTGCAGAGGGGCTGGGGGTGCAGGGAAGGGAGGAGGCACAGAGGGGCAGGAGCAGGGCTGGCTCCCACCCCTGCCCCAGTGGAGAACGGGAGCCACCAGCTGAGGGACTGGGGACAGATGCATGGAAGCAAAAGAAGGGAAAGGAGGGAAAGACGGGANGAAGGAGGGAGGGGAGGGGGAGGGAAGAAGGGGAGGATGGAGAAAGGGAAGGAGGGATGAAGGGAGGGAGGGAACGAGGGCATGGAGGGGAGGGAGAGGTGGGCTGGCCCCGCCGGCGCCATGTGATGCCCTCTCCTCCCCGGGCTCTCCCGGCGCGGCGCGGAGCGGAGCGGAGCGGAGCGGAGCATCCCCGGGGCCGCCGGCCGCGTCCCGGCGCGGAGCAGCGCCCGCGGGGCCGGTGAGTGCCGGGACTGGGATGGGGAGGGGAAGTCTGGGGCTCCTTCCCGTGTCCGAGCCAGGCTGACCCGGGAACGGGGAAGAAGCCGTCCAGGAGGTGGCTTCATGGGGGGTTCCGAATTGGATATAAAGCCCTGAAAGTTTAAGGCCGAGGGAAGAGGGATCTGGGTGCGGAGCCGCAGGCTCAGGGCAGGTATCCCTGTGCTTTCCATATTCCCGTGGAGTGGGAACCGGCCGGGGGCGGCGCGGGCACCGCCCCGGGCAGCATCCGCAGCATCCCCAGCGCGGCCCCGGAGCGCAGCGAGCCCCGGCAGGCACGGCCGGACCCGGCGAGGTGCCCGGGTGCCCTGCTCGGGTGCCCTGCCCGTGTGTCCTGCTCGGGGACCGGCACCGCTCGGGTGGCGGCTTTTGACTTCGCCCGATTCCCGGCGGAAGGACTTAGCACGAGGAAGCCGGAAAATCCCGGCGCTTCATCCCTGAGCTCTTCATCCCTGGGCTTTTCCCCGCCAGGCTGCTCAAACAGAGGCCATCTCTTGGGCACTGAGAGCATCCCCGACCTCAGCGGCGAGTTTTGAACGTTTTGCTGAGGAACGAATGTGTGTTTTTCCCAGGGAATAAAAAAATCTGCGGGAAGTCAGGCTGTGAATGTTTTCCAGCGTAGCAAACCCCTTGGAGAGGGGAGCGTGAATCGAGCGAGGCTATCTGAGAAAAACCTGACCTGGTTCTTAAGTGAAGTAAAGTGCCGGTGGGGTGAGGGGAAAGGCTGGATCATGTGTTACCATATGAACAGGGAACGGGGACATGGAGCCTGTCCTCACTCCTGCACGCGCTCCTTATTCACAGCCTGGGGAAGGTGGTGAAACGTGAAGTGTGAAATGTGGTGAGCAGGGAGGGTCTGACACGTCCCTTGGCTCTTGATAAATTGCCGGGCATTTCATAAAACTTCATCAGCCCCTGATGCGGGATGCTTTTTGCAGCTTTTAGGGTTGGGCTTCCAGGCACGGAGCAGCAGGAGCTCCTCAGGGGTGCCCGGGGAGCGGGTCTGACCTCGGCACCGCTGTCACCACTGTGTCCCTTGTATCCCCCAAATCCCCCTGGGGGAGAGGAGGCCTCGTTGGAGCTCGTCGGTGCCCGCATGGTACAGGTGAGCCTTTGGAAGGGGCAGCAAGGGTGTTGCATTCCCTGAAGATATCCCTGCTTCAGCAAGAGAACTGCAACGGACTATTTCAGCTAAAAAAGAGCATTTCTGCTGAGTTTGCTGCAGCAGCAGTGAGTGCTGGTGGCATGAGCCAGGCTGGCAGCTTTGCTGGAGGAGCATTCCCCTGTTTCCATCACTGCTGCTCTTTGCTTTCACAAGTGCCTCGTGTCTGGGCTCCTTTCAGAGGTTACTCTGCCGCTGTTTTAGCAGCACATTTCAGTCTGTCACATCATGACCCACATAAAAAGCCAAAGGGCAAGAGACCAGCTCCCAGCAGCCCATCCTGTGCCATCACACCTTCCCCTCAGGCTGCCCCATGTGACATCCAGGGGACAGAAATGCCCCTGTGTGGGAGTTTCTCCAGTCCCTTGCTGTATTCTTGTAGCTGTTGAATATATTCATTGAGCTGAATGAATTCCCACCTGGCAGCATCGATAGCACAGCTTTTGCAGCTTCAGCTTTATTTATGGAGAGGGGAGGGAATATAAAATACAAAAGCGAAATAATGCACAAGCCTGGAGAGATTTCAATGGTATCACCAAGCTGTGCAAGGCTGGAGTGAGCACCAGGAGCTTTTCCTATACCAGCTGGGAAGATTTAAACCCCTGGGTTTAACAGGGCATTTTAAAAATAACTTTCGACCTAGACCCCATCATCTAGTTATCTGGGGATCTTAATCTCACTGAAATTAAAGAGAGTTTGGGTTCTAGTCGTGTTCTAGAAAGATGGTTTGGAGTCAGGGTGACACTGATTTGTAAAGGTGTATAGTCACAACTTCTGGTATTTGTAGTAAAATATTTACTGGCAAAATGGGATTTGTCAAAGGACAACACACATGCTATCATCAGGCTCAGAAAATGGGTTGTTACAGATGAGTAGAGTTTGTGTGGGGTCTTTTAGGAAGACAGGAACTACAGTTTTTCTTTTGTTAATGAGGGAGATATCATTGCTGATCAGTGAAAACCCTCGTTAGACCAGTGTCAAGGCTGCACTGAGGGTGCTATTGGAGCAGCACAGCAGATGCACCCACTGACCTGGGACAACTTGTGGATAATTCATTTTCCCCCCCCAGTGCCCATCCAGTGCTGCTTGATGACATCCCCATCCGCAGGGAGCAGAGGCTCGGGTCTGCCAGGCCAGGACCTGGCTCACTCTCAAAACCCTGCAGGTGGCCCTGGCTTCTTCCTGGGAGACATGAAATGATTATGACAGATGCTCCTTTTCCCTGCAGCAGCTCTGGCTGGGAATATCGGGTCGGATGTAGGTGGCAGGAGAGGTGCTGGTGCGTGGGTGCCACGGGAACGAGAACCTGGTGGTACAAAGCGAATGGGAGAGGAGTGCAGGCAGAGACCAGGCACACACAGCCCGGCCAAGTTTCACCTGGGAATAGGTGCTGACCTGGGGGAAGGATGGAGAAGAGTGAGACCAAGTCCATTCCCTGCCTCTTCCCACAGACTTTCCCAGGATGTGGCTGCACTTCCCTGTGCTGAGCAGGACAGCTAAGCCCGTGGCCTCCTGACCAGCTTATGGTACCTGCGCCTGTTCTCAGGCTGCTCCATGTCATGTCATGGTTTTTCGTGCCCTGTCTGCTGGGACATTTACTGTTAAATACTGGAGTTGGTAACAAATCTTGCTAAAATCTGGGTGGTAGAAAGTTTAATGCCTCTAGTGATGTATAAATACTTGTTATGTACATTAATGTTCCTGATTATTAAGCCCAACAAGCTGCACACAGCAAAGACTTTTCCTATGTGAAAATGGGACCAAACTTCAGTGGCTGCTCAGCATCAGACCTGGTGAGTTGTACTTGAAGACATCACCAACAGCTTCCATGGAGCTGTGTCCCAAAATGCTTGAGCAATGCCAGATGCAGCAGCTGCTGGCTTTGGTCACTGGGTTTAGTGGCAGCCACGAGTGTCACCGGGTTATGAAGTCGTTTGCCCAACGTGTGGATGACGCAGCCCCCGTGCACTTTCTTTATGCCATTGTTTCGCTGCTCGAGGCTCTGCAGCACAGCCGGTTTCTAAGCAGGGAGGAGGGAATGCAATCTCCCGGCTAACAAGGCCCTGCTCCCTGCTATCCATCACCTTTAATCACGCCGAGGGGACGCAGGTCTCTGCAGCAGTGGCCAGCACGTGCTGCCTGCCCAGTGTGCCACTTGCCTGCAGCCCTCAGTGCTCGGAGAGCCCAGGGCCCTCAGGGGATTTCTGCCTTTCTCTCATTTATCACTCCGAAAATGTTCATGAAACCCCTCCAGTTGCCAGCACTGGCGAGAAGAGCGGGAGTCAGGGAAGAGCTGTGGCTTCCTGCCTCCCCAGCTCAGGTACCCACCGACACGGGGGAGTGCAAGAGCTTTAATTAGCTCTTGATGCTATTTTTACCTCCCAGCATGCTTAATTTAGCTCAAGCTGTCATGCACTGATCGTTAAGGGGAAAAGAAGGAACCGGGGGTGTTGGCCCCTCTCTGCTGAGCAGCCTCAGCTCCCGAGCCCGGGCTGTACCTGGGGCTTTTTGTAGACATTCCGCAGCAATGAAAGTTTATAGCCCAGAAATATTTCATGCACGGCTCTTGAGGTGCTTACACTGAATTTGGGGACTCTGCTCACACCCATTTCAGTTTAAAATAACATCAATATCTTGCAGAAGAGGTGCTTGAGTACTTCAATAGTTACCTGCCTTGCTGCTGGAAGGACACAGAAACCTTGAAAGGCTGCAAGAAAGAGAATTATTCTCCCCTTTTAATCTACAAGGCTATTGTAGGACTTTGTGCCAACTTAAATGATACTTGGAAGTGAAAAAAGACCAGCTGTTAAAGCTTTAATAGCCCACCAGAGCAGCCCAGCCTTGGTGCTGGAGTGAGTGCATGTGCATAGCTGAGCCAGCTGCTCTCCCTCATCCCTGGCTCTGTCCCTGTGCCAGGCCAGGTGAGCAGAGGGAAGCACAGGGATGCTGCAGCCTGAACAGGGTCACTGGACCGTTGGGTTACTGCAGTTCATGTGTTTGGGATCTAAAGCACAAGCCATAATGTACCTCAGGCAGAGGTTAATGGGCAGGCACCGCTCCCACGGCAGCGGAGTTTCTGCAGCTCCTCTAGCACAGGCCCCAGCTGGTTTGCTTTGCAGCATTAGATATTTCCTTCTTTTATTCTGCTTTTGCAGCTCTTTGTAGGATATTGAATGCAGCGGTTCGACTCAGGTCCCTGACTGTGAGCACTCTGACACACTGTGAGTAGGAGAATTCTGTGTCAGATTTGGTGGGGAGAGAGGACATCGGGAAGGGCTCTGCAAAGGCCAGGGCTCAGCTATTGTTAGGGTTGTAAACTTTGGACAGATATATATATAGGTTAGACCTGGAGAGCTGGACCTGGGGGTGTGGGCAATGCTGCAAGCTCAGGGCTTTAGCTCCTGTTTCCCTTTTGAGAAATGGACTTTGTGTAATGCTTTTCTACAACACCCCAGGGTAGGAGCTGCCAGTATGTGGATGCAGAGACCTGCCTGCCATCTGCCTGTCCCTGTGTCCCAGCACCCTGCAGCCCTCCTGTGAGTCGGTCAGAGGGGGAGAGCTGAGGCTGTGCCCTCTCTTCAGGTCCTGCCTGTTTCCAAAGCCATCCCCATTCCAGCTCCTCCCAGACCATCCAGCAGCTGAAGCCTCCATCGAGGACCCTCATCCTTGCAGCTGATCTGCCAGAACTGCTCTTCCCACCTTCAGCCCCATCACAGGGGCTCCACTTGCCAAAGCATCGCTTCAGCTGGGGTTAACAGAGGTAAGAGCCTGAAACACCAAGGAAAAAGGAGATACGTGGGTGGGATGGGTTCTAAAAAAGTTTTGTGGGGGATATCTGTGGATCCAGAAGGACCATGTGAATGAGACTGACTGTACACATACGGGCTGTGCCAGCAGCCTGTGAACCAGGACCATCAGGGCTGTTTGGTCAATGATTTTATTTGCTGGAAGTTGCTGGCTTCATCCAAAGCCATTAGTGTGAAAGAGCTGGAGCAGAGCCATCACTCCAACGAGTGCAGCAGCGTGGCAGAGGTGGCCTGTTTGGGAAAGGGTCTGGTTTGAGGGCTGGGGTGGGAAATAAATCTCATTTGCTGCTCCTTTGACCTTGGGAATATCATTTCTTCTCCTTATATTTGGTGCTGGAGCTGATGTGGGCCCAGTTATCAGTAACAACTCTCTCTGCACATCTGACCCAGGCAAAGGGGCAGGGTTTGAGCAGTCCACAGCAAAAAGGCTGATGTGGGATAAAGAAGGAGAGGGAAGTGGGTCAGCCTTGGGGATTCAATTTATGGTGCTTTCTATACAGCATTTCCATCACTCTTGCGCTGCCATAGCAGGATTTTTTCACCAAACTGTAAAAAATAACTCTGGCAAGAAATGAAGCACAGGAAGTGCTAGGGAAAAGAGGACTTCTGAGAAAAATTATATAAGTCAAGTTTAAGAGAGAAAATACCAAGTAATCTCATTCCCAAAATCAGTTAGTGGTGAGCCTTGCAGTGTGTGAGCTCACACGTCGTTTCTTACTGATTATTTATCAGGTGTTCCTTGTGTGTGATGACAAGCACAAAACTAATAGGTTTGTTATGGCTGTGGCTCAATCTAGGCTTAAATAACTCATAACCAGCCTTCTTTTTAGTCATTTATTTATTTTTAAACCCTCCCGGGAGAGCCTGTGAGCCCAGCATTCCCATTGATCCAGCGCTGCCGTGTCTATCCGTCGGTAATGGCAGCACTGTGCTGCTGCTCCCAGCTGAGGGGAAGCTTTCAAGCCCACTATTGATCCTTTTGAAGTTTGTTTGCTCGTAGTCACAGTTACAAGCCCTTGTTCAAACTGCCATGAGATGGGCTGTTTTATTTCTTAATATCAGGCTAAACCTCCTCCACATCAAAAATATTTGTTTCTGCACTTCATTTTTCCAATATATATTTTCTCTCTCACAAATCGAGCTGACGTTTCTGCATGACACTAACACAGCTCTTAAAGCTGTTTGATTTCTGTCTCCCCATGTGCCAGGGCAGGTGGTAGGTGCCAGCAGCCCAGGACAGGGCACCTGGGAACCTGTGGAACAGCTCTAACCCATATTCTCTTTGGAGATTTCCTTCTCAATGTACCAGTGCAGGATTCACTGCTTTTCTCTGCAGCCATCCTTGCTCTCTTCAGCTATTCTATGGAACCAGAGCAGCCCTGTGCTCCTCTCCTTCCTGCAGCACACCTTTTCCAAGCTTCAGAAAGGACTGTTCCTTCCTAAGCAGTAATTCCAAAACCAAAACTATCTTTCCCGGTTGCTCAGTTTTCCAGGTCAGGTTTGTGGAGCTGCTTCTCCCGCGATCCCAGATGGAGCTGAGGGCACTGCCCTCACCATCGCCTCCTCTTCCTCTCCTCGGCTGTGGTTTAAGTCATCTCCCCATGTGCTCCTCACACTGGTCCAACCCTCTCTGCCAACCCACAGAGCACCAGCTCAACTGCCCTCAGGCTGCATCCTGCACACCCTGTTTTGAGACTGAAGCATTTGCACCCTTTGGGTGCTCTATGAGCTCAGTGGGATCGTTCCATTTCACCAGGGTTATTAATGACCAAATCAGCCTTTTCTGGATTTGCCCCTGAGGGAGCCAGGGTGAGTTGTGCTGTCTGAAGGAGTGTGACAGTGCAGTGGTGGCCTCAGCACAGTCCTGCCTGCCTGAGCACTGCCAGCACTGAGAAGTTTTGTTCTGAAAGAGTTGCTCTCCTTGGCCTATTTTATTTTTTTTGCCCACATCCATGGCCTGCGTTGTGTCCTGAGGAAGGGATCACACTGCTCAAAGGCCCTTTATTTTTAGCCAGCCCAATTTCTTGTTGCAGCTTAGTGGGAGCTGGTCCTTTCAGTTCAGCTCCATCACAGCTCACTCTCTCCTGCATTTGATTGCTCCTACCCAGGTCCCTGATGTTCTTTGTACATCCATTGCTCACTCAGTGGGTTTCCTACTCCCCTTTCACCTGCTTCATTCTTTCTCCTTTATGTTCTGCTCAGCCTTTCCCACTACTCCAGATCCATGGCTGAATCTCTGATTTCCTTTGGCCCTTGGCTTGCTGCATGGACCAGGCATCCACAGCCACAGGCCACCAGGCTTGTCCTGGATCTCAGCACCCCTCCACACACAAACCCTTCCCTCCCGTCTGCTCTGATAACCTTGGCAGTGCTTCCCTTCCTCCCAAATGTCAGGAAACTGGAAATGATGCTTTAGCCACATAAAAATCAATGGCTTGGCCCTGCTCCTTCTGCCTTCACCCAGGGCAGGAGGGAGCTGCTCTTTTCCAGTGAACTCAGAACAGTGATTTATTGATGTGATTCATCCTGTCCAGGCTGTTGACCAGTGATATATTCATTTTTCTCAGCCCATCCACATAGCCCAGAGCAGTGGCTTGTGCTTGGCATTGTGTGTGGGCTCAGAAATCTGCCCAGGATATTTTCTTTCTGTGACTGTGGAGCAATAGGTAAGGAGTAACTCCTAGACCTGGGTGAACAGCATTAGAAACAATGCCAAAACTCATTTCATTTCCCAAAGGATTCAGGCCCAGCAAGGGCCATGTGCAGTTTCCATCAGAAACTGTTGCTCCAAGGCAAGGAAAAATTCATTACAAGGACTGCAGATTACATTGCAGACTGCCTTTATTATTCCCTGGACTACTACCAGAAGGCACAGTGTGATCGAAGGAGCAGGAACAGTTCTAAGGTTCTATTTCTTGGAAATCTTTGGGGCACAATTCACTTAATTTAAAATCCAGGTTCTTTTGGAAACCGAACAGCCATAGGAAGCATAACACAATTGATAAAGGTCACTGTGAACAAAAGCCTTCCTGATAATCAAGCCAGCTCCTGTTGTCTTTGAAAAACCTCTCACTTGGGAGCCCTGTGAATTCTCCAGGCACTGGACCTGGGGAAGGTTTGTTTCAAGCAGATGTTCTGCACCATCCCTGCCCCGTCCCCATCACATCAGGCTGGATTCTATGTGCCAGCGAGGCAGTAACAGGCATCAGTCTCTAATGCATCCGTGATTTCACGGGAATTGAAATGTGAGAGAAAAAAGGAATGAGGCAATTGGAGGTGTAGCTCTGATGCCCGACCCCTGTCCCTGCTGCTCGTGTCTCACCAACAGAAATGAGACCAAATGGGTCTATTTTTCAGGGCCTGATGTTGGCAGACAACAAATCACAGGAAATACTTTGTTATTTCCCTCTGAGTGGCTTTATCTGCACCTTCACGTGCTCCCTACTATGATTTTTGGCTCATTATTAACAAAAATGTGCAGGGAGGATGGTTGTTGATGATACATGAGCCAAGAATAGATTCCGATTCCTTTTACCATTTTGGCACCAAAATGCCGAGAGGGATGAGACACCCTGTAGTAAATGCTGTTCATTTTGAGGCAGCAACTAGAAAATATGGCTCTGGCTGAGCTAGGGAAAAGAATGGATGAGCCAGAGGATCTGTGTTTTGGCTGTTTGATTGCTGAATCCAGTGGGAATCTATAGAGATGGGAAATGCCATATTCCCTGGGAAGTGGCAGCTGCAAGGCTGATCTGCTTCCCCATAGCCACCAGTGTCTTCTTTAGCTGCTGCCTCCTAATTCTTCAGGGAAAAAAGAATCTGAGCATCCTTTCAGCATTTCATTCCTCGCTCCCCTAGCAGGGAGGTATTCCTCTTGGGAACACATCCTACTTTTCTTTAGCTGAGGGAAGCATTAAATAACAACATTGAAAATGAGGCTGGTTAGCAAAGCCAAAGGTGGAGGGAAATCTTGCAGGAGTGTGAGCTGGAGCACTTGCTTGGGCTGTCTGGAGACAGCAATCCCCTTCCTGTAGGCTGGAACCTTCTGGGAAAAGGCAAAGTGTGAACATAGGAAGAGCCAAATCCTTAATTTCGTATGGAAGGGAATTGTCAAGGCTGTTGCAGCGCTTGAGGGTGCGAGTACATCTGCTTCCTACCAAGATGCGCTTGCCTGCTTTGGACTCGGGGTCAGATGCCATAATTAAAGACTCTCTCTCCTTCTCTGTCTTTCACTCAAGAATCTGATACTCTTCCAGCAGCATTCCCTGCTTTCCTCTCTTATTGCTGCCCAGGGCAGTGAGCTGGAGGAGCACACAGACCTTGGATATTTCATCTGTTCAGTTGATGCCTTTCTTTGGACTCCACAGTAGCTACAAGTTTCCTTCATGTTAATCTAAATGAAACTGCTGCAAACCCAGCCCAGGACGGGTGTGGGGAGCTGTGGATTTGGGAGACAGAAGTGCTGGGGATGGGCACTGCAAGAGCTCAGAGCTCCCCAGAGTGCTGGAGCAGCAAGAAACCTCTCTCAGCATCATCTACTCACTTTCACCATGAGGGAATGATGGCACAACATTATCCTTGGAGGCTTTCAGGTGTGAAAGTACAAGCTGTGAGGACTTTTGGCATCTCTGAGAGTCACTGTAAGCAAGTGAGAATTAATATATTTGCATCTGAGGCACTAGAAAAAAACACCCTCCTCCAGTCTGCTCGGCCGTGTTGGAACAGGGAGTTGTCATCTCCTGGTCCAGGCAGAATTTGTGTCTCCTGATTTAATCACTAAACCCACCACCTCTACTGCAGTGGTAACAGCAACAGGCCTTCTCTTCCAAGGAGTCTGTTCACCAAGGGAGCACAGGAGTGATGGAGCCGCTCCTGAGGGTGTGAAACGAAGCTAGTGCAGTTCTAAAGGGAGTCCAAGGAAGATGCAGCCTGCTTCTTGCGTCAGTAGCTTTTGTTGTCCAGCTGGATTTAGATATTTTATCCTTATTGCTTGCAGTGCTGAATAGCAGCAAAATGTGCCTTGGAAAATATACACGACACGGCACTTATCTGTTCTGCCTTTATAACAGCAGTCAGGAGCACTGTCTGCTCCTTGCTACTCCACACAAGACCATCTCTTACACATATCTTTTTGCTTCTTGATCTTATCCCTTTAATCTTTTGTTGCTGCAGGTTTTTTTTCCCTCCATACTAATTTCACTTTTTCTCCACTGCACCCAGATCTCTGATTTCCGGTGCTATTTTATCAGTCTGCAGGGCACAATAGGGACTGCTAATTTCCCCAAAATAGCAAATGTGCAATAAAATAATGATAATAAAAAAAGATGCTATACATAAGTGACGTGGGGATGAGGGAAGTTTTTCCTGCAATGTTTGCCCAGGGCCTGGCTGCAGCTCTCTGTCCCCACTTCCCTGCCTCTCTTCAAAGCACAGGGTGGATTTGGAATAGGGAGGGTACTGGCAGCTCTGGCAAGACCAACAAACCAAAAAAAGGCAGATTATTGTGTCATGCCACTCTGCTTCAAGGTGTTTGATAATGTCATAAACATAGCATGGCTTTTGCAAAATTAGCATGATCTCCTAGTGGGTAAATCTACCCTGGAAGCGGAGAAAAGGTGATGTTGGAGGGGAGTGGGATGGTAATGGGAGCTGCTCAGGGCTGGGGGCTGGCCCAGCAGTTATGAGCAGCTTTGTTGATCCCTAAGCGCGGTGCCCGTGATCCTCAGCATCTCCTTTGCCGTGGCCTGGCAGCGCTTGATAAGGCTCTGCGGGTAGATAAGGTGCTGCGGTTCAGCTCCATCCTTGGCGGGGATCAGTGCCAGCTCTGGTGGAGCAGCAGGAATTCACCTGCAGTAAAGCCAGCACGAGTCAAGGAGCTGCTCCTGGCCCGTCCGTGCTGTGCTGTTCCTGCATCCCGAGCCGCGGGTTGGCGCAGGGCAGCAGCCGGGTGGGATTTGGTTCCAACTCTCCGTCTGTCAGTGATTGTTCTAATGGCTCCCTTCAGCTCAGCCTACACAAACAGTTCAGGGCAGAGCTTCGGCATCCCTGCTCCTCGTGCTGAGGGCTCCTCCCTTGTCCCGCAGCCGCTCCCGGGCCCCTGATGCTGTTGGGAATGAGTGCCTGCAGCAGGAAGGCGCTGACCCTGCTCAGCAGCGTGTTCGCCGTCTGCGGCCTCGGCCTTCTGGGCATCTCGGTCAGCACCGACTACTGGCTCTACCTGGAGGAGGGCATCGTCCAGCCCCAGAACCAGACGGCCGAGATCAAGCTGTCGCTGCACTCGGGGCTCTGGAGGGTCTGCTTTCTGGCAGGTATGGTCTCCCAGCCATAAACATCCCCTTGGTTTGTTGTGTCAGTGCCACGCAGCAGGAAAGGGCCAAGAAAAATGGGATTTTTAGAGTCTCTGCCCATCCAAACTCAGGCACAACCTTTGGCACGCAATGTCATCGCCTCATGCCCGAATTCAACAGTCCAAAGGATAAATGTGCCTTTGCATACAGGCTTTGGTGAGTTTGCTGCTGCCCTGCCAGACCCCCCACCCTGTTCCAGAGCTGCAGCCACAATGCCCTGGGCAGCAGCTAAAAACTTTCCATTTCATCCCTGCAAAATTTAGATTCAGGTCAGCTGGACCTTTCCCTCTGTCTGCGCCAAGTTTGATGAAGCAGCTTGGCTGCAGGGAAGAGTTGAATAGAACCCAAGGGAATGGGAATCTCAAAGTGACCAACCTGAAATGTCACAAAGTTTCAACTGCTTTGGAGAAGTCAGGGGAGAAGCGAGGAGCTCTGATATCACCCCTGGGGCGACCTTAAACCCTCTGGCTTCAAGGTTCACATTTTTGTCTGTCTGCCGCAGGTGAGGAGCGTGGCCGGTGCTTCACCATCGAATACGTGATGCCCATGAACATCCAGCTGACATCTGAATCCACAATCAATGTCCTGAGTAAGTGGTTTGGTGGGATTCCACCCTTTACATCCTGCAAAGCACCAAGGGGTCACTAGGGACCCTCCCCAAGAAATCCCATTAGTGTCCTTGCCAAAGAAGCTCTGGGTTCCTTGACAGTGCTGCCATGCAAGGATGCAACTACATTTTTTACTATGGGAATTACCCAGTGTGCTCCTAATTTTTTGGGGACATCCCTTTCTAATGGCAGGATGCCCACGGAGGCTCTAAGCCATACAATTTCCTGTCACTGGCTATTTGGCACTAACGTTCATCGAAGTGTTTGGCTTTTTAGTTTCCTCTCCATAATTTGCAGCTGTATTTATTCCCTAGCAATTTTACGCATTATATAGCAGGATGAATTAAGGATGGAGTGTCACAACTCTCATGATGAATTCTGCAGTCATTTCTGATTTAATAAATAGAAGTGTTCTGCAAACACTTATGCAGTGAAGCTAGAGAAAAATGCAGGTTCTGATGGTTTCCTATGCAACACTTCACACAGGAACCCTCACAAATGCAAACACCATGGAGGTGGGACACTGGCACAGGTTGCCCAGAGAGTCTGTGGATGCTCCATCCCTGGAAGTGTTCAAGGCCAGGCTGGATGGGGCCTGGAGCAGCCTGGGATAGTGGAAGATGTCCCTCCCCATGGCAGAGAGCTGGAACATAAGGTCCCTTCCAACCCAAACCATTCTGTGGTTCCATAATTCTGTTTTACTCAGCTCATTAGCAAGGAGAGAAACGCAGACACAGCATGGTCCGAGCAGGAGGATTGGAGCCCTCTCACCCAGCTAATCCCATTTCTTGCACTATTTAGGGAATACTAACCTGTTATCACTTCCCTCTGCTCCTTTCTCAACAGAGATGATCCGCTCAGCCACCCCCTTCCCTCTGGTCAGCCTCTTCTTCATGTTCATCGGCTTCATCCTGAGCAACATCGGCCACATTCGGCCTCACAGGACCATCCTCGCCTTCGTCTCGGGGATATTCTTCATCCTGTCGGGTGAGTTTTGCAAGCCAGGTTTTTTCCTGACAGCCCTTGAGCATGGAGCACATTCGTTTTGGTAGCTGCTGGTGCTCTCCTAACCTGCCCTGGTGGCTCCTTGTTGGAGTCATCACTGCCAGCTCAGCCCCACAGCCTGATCAGCCTTTGTGGGATGGATGCAGTGCTCATTTGTGGAAACGCGGGGAAAGGCCCCACCACCCGAGCAGGAGCAGGTGCTGGGGGAGAGGGTGCTTCTTGTGGCATATCAGTTGCAGGAGAGATCTGAAACTTCAAACTGCTCACTTGGGCTGTGTCTACATGAGGAAAGTGAATGTTTTATTAATGGTGTTGTACGAGTGCTAAACAAATAGCTGTGACAGCCCAGCTTTGAAGCAGCTCCTACTGGAGCCAGCTCCCTCCTCCCAGTGCACACAGATTTCCCTGAGCAGGGAATGTTTGACTGGAATGAGAGGAGTGGCCTGGGTTAGCGCAGCAGGAGTGCAGCTCCTTTACTCAGTTATTACAAGCACACTCCCACAATTTTTTTACTTTCCCCCAAAACCAGGCCTTCAGGAAGGTGCTTCTTCAGTACCTTCATCCCTGAAGTGCTCCTCACTGTCCTTCTCCAGGTCTGTCACTGGTGGTGGGGCTGGTCCTCTACATATCCAGCATTAACGACGAGATGCTCAACAGGACCAAGGACTCGGAGTCGTTCTTCAATTACAAATATGGGTGGTCCTTTGCCTTCTCTGCCATCTCGTTCCTTCTCACAGAGGTACCACACCCCTGTAACGAGTGTATCCCATTCCCAGGGATGGGCAGACTGAGGCTGTTTGGCAAAAAGAGGGCTCAGATGGGGTTTAAGGGAGGGATGTGAGGGCAGAGGGGTAATATATAGCATGAAGGGGAGGTAGCGGGGGGACAGACCCAACCTGGAGTACTGATGGGGCATTTGATCACAGTTTGATGCCGAGCATGAAAAGCAGAGGAGGAGATGTGGTTGTGCCACATTATTCACTGCACAGATCCAAGGCATGGGGCAGGGAAGCGACGGCCCTCGGGTGCTTTCGAGCATCAGCAGCAGTGCAAAAAAAGGCAATTTCTATTTTGTCCTGTTTGGGTAGTGGTGTAGAAGGCAGCCATGGGCGGCGAGGGCCTCAGGCCGTGTCTCTGTCCCGCAGAGTGCCGGGGTGATGTCCGTGTACCTGTTCATGAAGCGCTACACGGCCGAGGACCTCTACCGACCCCACCCCAGCTTCTACCGGCCCCGCCTGAGCAACTGCTCCGACTACTCAGGGCAGTTCCTGCACCCGGACGCGTGGGCGCGGGGCCGCAGCCCCTCGGACATCTCCAGCGAGGCGTCCCTGCAGATGAACAGTAACTACCCAGCCCTGCTCAAGTGCCCCGACTACGACCAGATGTCCTCGTCCCCGTGCTGAGCCCCGCCAGCCCCGTGCCCGCTCTGACGGTCGCCGCGTCCCGACTCCGTTTGTTGTTTTTATAGGCCACTCTTTAAGGCCAATTCTCTATTTATAGGAGCGTAAATATAACTACAGAGATTGGTTATATAACCAATAGTGTAACCTAGAGAATTGGGATATTTCCCTTTCTTTGTTTTTAGGGTTGTTTTATTCCTCCCTGCATAACTAAGGATCTCTCCAAAGTCCTCTTCTCTCAGCTCATCCCGCTGAGCAAACAGCAGTTCTGCCTGAGGGATAAATCCAGGGCTGGACTCGAGAGCAGGAAAAAGAAAACAGAGTAGAACTAAAGAAAAAAAGGTGTATTTTTTTGGTGTAGGTAGGTAGGCTGCTAAAGTTTGTGCATTTGACTGTATCATTGAATTCTATATTTACTGGCCTGAGTGCCAGCAGGCATAAAAGATCTGTGTAACTTTCCAAGAAATAACCAGCATTAGAAAAATAGAAATTTCATCTTGACTGAACACCTACTGATTGGTATCTCTCACTGCTGGATATCACTTCCAACCAGGCTGGAATGGGAAACAGCCATCCTTCGATGAAACCTCAGCAGGCTTGGACACGAGCAGGTTGTTGTTCCTCTATGGCCACTTGCAAACTGTTGCTTAAATACCCCATGTTAGACTGGAGGCACCCTGGGGTGCTGCGCTGCAGGGGTGCCTCCAGCACCCAAATTTCCTCTGCCATCCTATGGACAGGAGGTCTGAAGCGTAAATGGGAGGATTTCAGTGCAGCATTGAGTGGAAAAAAACCTGAAGCTTTCCCATGGGAAACATTAAGTGCAGGATTTAGGCAAAATTGTGGCCAGAACTTATTTCAGTGAAAGGCAAGATCCCAAACCGGTGTAAAGTGATGTAGCTGAGACTATTGATACAAGTCCACTGCAGCAAAGTAGTTGGCTCATATTACATTTTGGCAAGAAAATGGTATTTTTTCTGCTTTTTGTGTGCGTGTGTGTATATAAACTTTATTTTGAGGTTTTAAGTTTTAAAATTTCATTTGATGCTTTGGCATTTTGGCCTTAGCCAGCTGCCAGGGGAGAGCATCACTGGTGGAAAACAAAGGGCAGGGAAGGAAAAGGCTGTGATCCCTCATGCGAGCCACAGCTTGTCACCTTGCAGGAGAAAGAGCTTTGTCCAAACTTTACCTCTGTTCTTGTTATTTTAAACCTTTCTGAAAATTTCCTTTCTGCAAAACAAAATCGTCTGGGGATTCGTGGTATATTGTTTTGTCTTACTGTTAATTAAAAGAAATAGAATATACACAGTTTTAACCTCATTTGTAGCACATTGCGTAATGAATGTTGCACCTCTTTGTTGTTATTATTTAATATTATTGTTTATTATTTGCTATTAAATATTAATTATTTATAAACTCCTCGAAAGTAGAGGCCAAGTCCTGGTGCAGCACCAATGTTTACATGCATTACAAGACCCATTCCACAGGACATCACTGCAGGAGTGTATCCAGCCAGCTCTGGAACAGGATCATCCCTCTCCAGTTCCTCCAGATAAGCAAGTAAAGCATATCTAGCATATATCTGGGTAGATGCCTAATTTGCAAAGTTTTCAGGTCAGGGCATCTTTTTGTAGACACTGTTCTATTTACCCTCAGTTTCTGTATGACCCTCAAGCATTTGTGTTCTCACTTAAGCCCCAGTTTTTAAGTGACAGGTTGGCCGCTGGGAAGGTTCAGGCACTACAGCACAACCCAGCCGCGCCATCCAGTAACAAATCTGCAGTTCCTCACCTGGCCCAGCCTGATAAACCATCAGTTTTCCATCAGGATCTCCATATTCAGAGTGAATTTGGCTCCAGAAAAGCACTGGAGTTCACAAGCAATAATTTTGAGTGTCCCAGGGCCTGGTCTGGTTTGCTGGGCTTGATGCTGGTGATTTTTGGTGGCTCAAATGCTGTTGCCTTTGCATGATAGCCTTGATGGGTCCTTATATTCTCAGTCCTTTTCGGGAGGGAGATGTTCAGGATCACCAAAACTGATGATGCCCAGAGGCACAAGGGCCCTCCCACGGCCACGCTCCTGCACACTGGGAAGTCATCCTGTGGGTTAATCCTGTGCAGCACCATGAGATGTCCCTGTCCCCGAGTGGAATTTTCCTTTGCACTGATTAAACACAGAATTATTGATTTTATAAATTAAAATGTTTGCCTACACAAGTAGGAGAAATTAGAAAAACTTCATGTCTTCCTCAAGGCCCCAGAAGGTTTAGGAGAGTCTAGGGGCAAATTAGAAAAGTAATTATTTTAATTCATTGGAGAGATTCACTGGAGAGATTCTCATCATGTCGCTGCATTTGTGAGCCTGGGAGTTCACACATTCACCCAGTGAGCACAAGTGCAGGACTGCCAGAAGAAATCTGTTAAAGTAAATGTTTGCTGCTGCTTCAGTAAATGCATAGTTTGGGTAGGAAAATGTGGTGTTTGCAAAGCACTGGCAGCAATGGTTGTGCCTCTGGGTGCTGTTCTGTCCCATCCAAAGTGCCTGGAGTGGCAGCAGCTCTCTCTGTGTATGGCTGTGGGCCTCCTAATGTGGTTATCACACCTTCATGGACTGTGGAGAAACTTTTCCAGAGTCTTTGATCCTGGGAGATGTGGCCCAGGTTGAGGGATTGGGATGAGCCCAGCCACCCTGCCAGGCCCACCTGTCCCAAGAACCACCCTGGAGCTGCAGTTCTCCAAGCAATAAATGCTTAGTAAATGCATGCAGCACCCCCTTAGGACACCTAATAATCACTTTGTCACTTTTTCTGGTCACCTGGCATGGTTTTACCCCACATCCTTCCTTCTTGAGGAACAACACTCCGTCACCTCCTTCAGTCTCTCTCCCGCCCGCTTCAGTGTGTTCTGTGTCTGTTGCTTTGACTGCAATAAATAAAAAGTGGAGTTCGAGGGTAAACTACCAATTAAATCAGAGGTTTTACCCCCATGAGTTCTTAAATTCACCTGATGGGATGAGCCAAGCCTCCCCCAGGCCCGTGGGAAGATGACTGTTGTCTGACACTGCACAGAAAATGGTTTGCACTTAGAAGCAAAAAAATCTTGTTTTGCATGAATGACTATTTGGTGTCAGAGTCTGTGTGCACATGGCTGTGTCTCCTTGAACTACTGCATCAGAGTTACTGGGGTTAAGGGTTAAATAAAGTCTGATCCAGGTGCAGTTCCCTGCTCCAGGTGCTGCTCAGGCCTGCAGCAGGTGAAGCACTGCTGTCCCTGCCACCAGTCTCCCACGCACACACCTCCATCCCTCAGTCTGGGTGTCCTGGAGATCCAGGGCAAGGGGAGGGATGGATGGTGATTGAGGGAGTGGCACGTGGGAGGTGAGTGAGGCTCAGGGGGAGGCTGGCTGGGGAGGCGGATGCTCTGAGATCTTCTCAGGGAACTCCCAGGAGCTGCCCTCCCGCTCTGTGTTTGGGGTTTTTTAATCAAATCACCTTTCTGTAAGCCCAGAGAGGCATTTTGTGGCCTGTATCTCCCGAGACATGAAAGCTCCTCTGCCAGCATCCCCAGGACTCTTCTCGTTCCCCCCTCACACCACAGCACTCCCATGGCCCCACGTGTGATGCAGCCCTGGTGGGAACCATTTTCCCATTAGTAGCGTCCTGTAAACCCTTACTGAACCATGTGGTGGGGATGCAACGTTCATTAAAGACCAATCACGAGCAGTAATTAAGTAGCCAAGGTTGTGCTGGGTCTTATTCTCCACCAGTTGCTGCTGGAGCAGCTTGAGACTCCAGAGCCCTTTCTTGCACAGTGAAAGAAATATGATTATTTTTATAAAATGCTACATAGGTGCAGATGACCTGCCCTCCAGTGCTGCTCCCCTTGCAGCTACAGTGGCTGTGGTTACGAGGAGCCACTGGGATGGTTCAGGTGAGGCAGGAGACCCTGTGGGGCAGTAACCCCACTCCAGGCAGGGATGCAGGCTAAGAGCCCTGCTGAGCTGGTGAAGCTGCTGCTGGGGTGAGATGAGATTTGGGCAGAGGTTTTGGGGCAAGCTGGTGCTGCTCTTGCCCAGGAGCAGGGCATGGAGCTGTTGGTCAGGCAGGCAGGGGGAGAGCAAATCCTTGTGCTGGGGAAGCCCCAGATAAACTTCGCTGTTGCATCATCTGGACACAGGGTTGAAGACCTGGGCTCTTTATCAGCTTCAAGCAGACAGGACCCAAAGGTATTTTACTGGGGTGCTTTCCAGGCACACACCACTGTAGCAGGGTGAGGAGCTGACTTGGTGTACATAGTGTGGGGGTTTCTAGCTCATAGGGCTCTGCTCTCAAGTCCTAGTGTTGCATTATTAATACTGTTTGTCAAGGTTGTGTATTCATTTTCCCAAATGTGAGTTGGCCCCATGGACTATTCAATGTGTGCTAAGAAATTAAATAGTCTTATTCCTCTCTGCTGATAGCTTGTTAGCTGTGCAGAGCTGGTGTGCCTGTGCTGGGGATGCTGTGTGAGCAGGCAGAATATTCACCTGAGTAAATACTCCTCCACTAATGAGAAGTAGCTGAGAGATATTTATTTTCTTCGTCTTCCTTCCTCATGGGATTTATTTATTTATTTATTTTTTCTCCCCAGTTTGACAGTCAAACCTATCTAGAAAAAACAGCTTTTTCCTTCTTGTTTTCCTTGTCCAGTTTTGGGGTCTTGGTAGGGTCTCCTTCACCCCCACTGCAGCACCCTTTGCTCCACCAGCTCTTTGTGCCCAAGAACCACATCAGTTCTTGAATTCTTCTTTCTGCAAACTGGCTGCCCCACAGCTGTCCTGGACACAGGCAAGCTGTGACTCCTGGGCAGGGAGCAGGGTGTCCCCAGTGCCCTGGCTGCTCCGTGGGTGCCACCATGGCTGGGACGCTCCACTGGCCTTTCCTCTGTGCACTGCAGGGTTTCTGTCTATAGCTGTTGTGTAGATGTCAAATCCCAGCCTGTTCCCATGGATACAGTAGAATGTAGAGAGAGAAGAGCTGCCTCCTTGCTTTATCTTCATGTAGGGTTTTATAAACCTCAGATTTTGGGTTCTGGTGGCCTCAGTGGGCAGTGGCTATAAAGAGCAGGAGGTGGCTGCAGCAATTACCCTGTGTGTCTTTAATTGCAAGCCAGTCTCCCAGATGTAACCCCTCTTTTCACACCACTTCATCTTTGAATCTCTGGTCAATTCAGTCTTTGTAGAAGAAAGATTCTTTTTCATTATTATTACAATTTGTAACACAGGAAAGCACTGTTTCCACCAAAAAAAAAATAGCCCCACTCCACTGTGTTGCCAGATTCTATCCCAAGGGCTGGATTCAAGGAATAGATTGACTCTAACTGGGTATTTTCATGTCTTGAGCAGTTTGCACTGTGACGTTCTGGAGGCTCTGTCTAGCATTTTTATTCAAACCGCCTCAGAACTCCCCAAGCCTCACCCCTCTCTCCATTTCCAGTGAAAGGAGAAGTATTCACACAGAAGTTGTGATTAATATGCCTTGAAAATACGCAGCACCAGCAGTCAAGGTTATTCCCCAAAAAGCCATCATTTTTGTCATCGGCTTTGGACAAACCTCCTGGCTGTGATGAGACGCACTGTGAGGAAGATGATATGGAGTTGGGCTGCAGGCTGTGGGATGTGCCTGCTAAAGCACACAGCAGCACAAAGGAGCACATGGCGGCACGAAGGAGCACATGGTGGCACAAAGGAGCACATGGTGGCACAAAG
>VXBT01005501.1:920045-943582 GCA_013400235.1 Oriolus oriolus | reverse complement strand
TGAGGAATCCTGCAGCTGTTGTCACGAGAGCCATTGTTCAAGGATGTGGTACAGAACAAGTTATCCCTTCTCGCTTCAGCGCGCGAGTGGCGCCACGGTGGTTTACACCAATTTCCTAAAGAATGCACACCAGCCCTCAGCGGGAGCACCTGCAGGCAACACTTGGCAAACATCCCACCTGAGCCAGGCCAGGACCCCTGTGTAAAAGTCCTCCTCGGAGCAGGGGAGGTTTTTAGGGTCTTTCAGTCTCTTCTTCCTTGTCGATGATCGTGAGGCAAATGAGGGAGTTTCAGACCATCTCTTATACAACCCTGAGCCCCACTGACCATATTTGGGAACACAGGAGGCTGAAAATGCAGGTGAAACTCTTTCTGGAGAGGCAGCAGAGGGGACTGCCCTCTGGAAATGATGCAGCTCCTGCAGAAAGGTTTTTGTTTGGTTTTTTTCAGAGCTCACAGTCTTCTCCCAGGTGTAACTCGCAGAGGCTGTCAGGAATTTAATCAAGCAAACACATTTAAAAACAACAACAAGACAAAAACTAAACCAAGAAAAATACTAGGGTAGGCTCAGATTTAAAAAAGGTATATATGAATACAGCTTAAGAGCAGAAAGGGACAGCTAATAGGGGCAAAAAAGTGTAAAGTCATTTTTTTGTGACAAAACCGTTGTTTTGGGACCAAACAGTGGCCAAAGAGGAAGGAAACCTTCTTCACATCCGGGCAGTACTCCTGCCTTGGTCCTGTAGTGTCACAGCCCCAGCTGCTCAGTCTACTTTAAACCAGACATGTCTCTGCACCAGCAGAAACCCTGGGGCCGCTGGAGGGGTGTGAAAAATGTTGTAAGGGAGACACAAGAGTGAAACAACCACCAGAGCCTGGTTACTGATGGGCCTATGGGTGGATTCTCTGGTGTCTGCGGGAGATGCATTCCTGCAGCCATCCTTCCTCCAGGAGGGGCTTTAGCAGCCTCCTCCTCTTTCATCCAGCTGTTTGCAGTGACTCTGTAGCACTCTTACATTGTTCCAGCTGGGATCCTACATCAAACTGAAACAGCTCAGGAGTTCAGAAGTTGCAGAAAGACTCTGACAGGTCTCTGGACCATCACACACTGCCCACACAAAGCAGGTTTTCTTTGGAAGGAATGGCTGGGGGTAAAAAAAAAAAAAAAACAACCAAAAAACCGGAAGTTTTATAAACTCTTAGCAGATGGAGAAAAGGCAACACAAGATGAAAGGGCAGAATGAAAGACCCCTGGAGTACCACCAGAGTAGTGCTGTGACAGGGGAGATGCAGCACCTTTGAACAGGCAAAGCCAAACAAGAATATGGGCTTGGAAAAAGGAATCAGAAGGCAGAGAAGCAAAGGTGCTGCTTAAACCTGCATGGAGGAGAGAAGGGAGATAGCACCCAGTCTTGTGCTGGTGATGGCAAAAAAGTGAAATCAGAGATTTTCTGGAAAACAGCGTCAAAGCCATGACAGCAAGTATCCAGGTAAAATACCCAGGCTTTCCTGAAAGCCTCAGAACCAACTGGTGGTGGTTTCACCCCTTCCTGCACAGATTCCCAGCTCTCTTTCCCCCACGTGGAGCATCTTGGAGCTGGATAGTTGATTTTGTTCTGTATTTTCATCTCACTGGTGGCTGGGAGTACCAGGCCTGGCAGGAAACCCTCCCTGTGTGTGTCAGGACCCCGCTGCCAGATGCTGTCACATGTGATTACTGAACATTTCAGTGGACCCCCATTTTCTGCTGTGTAGAAATGCTGGGTTTATGACATTCAGTAAAAGGGATCTCGCTCCTGCCTTTGCTTAGGCATTGAGGATATTCCACGTTTACACTGCTGGACACGGGAAAGCAGAATGCAAGCAGATGCTCCACAAGGGAAAGAGCCTGACATGGGGAATGTCCTGCCCTTCTCTAGGTCCATAGCTCCAGGGAAGGAGCTTTATCATACAATAATGGAGCAAGTTTTTTTTATTCTGGTGAAGAGATGTGTCAATAAACACCTCTTTGGTGTGATTTCTGCCAGCTGAGCTTTGATTCGTGTGGCCTCTGCAACTACCTCGGGGATACAGCTACACAAAACACATGGATTTTGTTGCTAAGAGTTGAAAGCCTCAGTGTGGACAGAAAAGCCTCAATTAGGACAGAAAACATTCAATAAATGCTGTTCTAATAAGAGCTACCTTGCTCCAGGCAGGCTGCAGCACTGGGCAGCTCAAGGTGGGTTGCTCCTGCTTAACCATGGACAGCCCAGACGGGGGGATCAGGGGAAAGAGTCCCACAAAATTACCAGGCAAAGGCAGGGAAAGAAGGAAGGAAGGCAAGGAAAGAAGGAAGGAAGGCAAGGAAAGAAGGAAGGAAGGCAAGCAAGAGGAGGGAAGATGGGACAGAAAATGTCTATCCTGCACAAGGGCAGGTGAATGCATCCTCCTGCATCTGACAGTGGCTCGCTGAGGACCAGAGCGAGGCAGGAGTAGAGAGCCCAGAAAATTCCTTATAAACTAAGGATGTGCAGAGAGCAAGAATCCCCCTGAGTTTATCTGTTATAATTTTGAAAAGAAAACAAATGAAAGTGTTTTTTATTATTAAAAGAGCCTGTCTGAGGAAGCCAAAGAGCTCCTCAATATCTGCTTGAATTATTGAAGGGAATGAATCATTAAATGCACTTTGAGATACAGTCACAGGTACCAGGATAAATCAATCCCCCAGAAAAAGAAGCATCAGCTGAGGGTCTTACTTTCAACTGCTCTTCAGAACAATTTCAAGGTGTGCAGGTCAGTGCTGCAGGAGGGCACCTGCTTCCCTTGACACCAATAACCCCCTGCAGCACATGGACCTCGGGCCGTGGGGAAAGCTGCTGATTTTGGTGCATCCATGGAGGAGCCTGGAGCTGGGCTTGGGAGAAACAGCACTTTCTCTTTGTAATGGTGCTAAAGGAAAAAAAAAAACAAGCCTCAACTCTCAGCAATAAGAGAATTAGCCTGACAGATGGCTTGCAGAAAAAGAAAAACTGTCTCGGGCTTTGAGATTTGTGCTGAGTGAGCCGCAGAAAGGAACTATTGCAATTAGCATTTGTGCCGAGTAATTGAGGAGCATTGAGAGAACCAACCCAATTTGCCACCATTGTCGAGCCTTCATTGTTCTTGATTTTGGGGGTTTTTTTCCATTTTCCCTTCAGTCACAAGTCTGGGGACAGAAAAAGTGCCGCTTTGGGTTTTGTCTTGGTGGGGAGGCAGGCGGAGCTGGGCCTGGGCTGAGTGCTCATCCCATGGGCAAAGGTAGCGCAGCTTTCCTGGGAGCACAGGATTGTTCCTGCCTCGTTAGGCTGGTCCATCATGAAGCAAACGCTGTGATTCATCAATATGGCTAAAGGCAGAGGGTCTGGAGCCGTGTGGCCGTGTGCAGCTGTCATTTTGCATTGCCATAACGCAAAGCTGGCCCGGCCTTTGGGATGGAATCCCTCCTGGCGCACACGTGCTGCAAGCCATGGCCCTGGCACCCATCATTCATCTGTCTCCTTCTCTTTGGAAATCAGCCTTGAAATGCCAGTGCTTCTTCTGCTTCCCGTGTTTCTGGGCTGTGGCTGCGCCCCAAGCTCCAGCACAGGGCATGTGGGAGTGGGGATCAGCCCCAAACAACCCCAAAGAGCCCCAAAACTCCTCTCACTGCTCCTTACGTACCAGACCTGCTCACGGAGAAATGGGGGAATATTCTTCCACGTGAGTTATATCCTTTCAGGGACAGAAGGTGGCAGACGAGTTTGCTCGGAGTGCCTGGAGAAGGAGCTGTGATATTACTCAGAAGTTTAAGAACACTGAATTTCTAGGTGGCTCCCTCCCCCCAGCCAAGGGCAGCAGCCCCACGGTTGCTCTCACCTTTACAGGTGCCTGGCACAGGCTCTGCTGTGGCACTGCTGGAAAAGCAGCCCCTCACCCACAGCTGAGCTAAGCTGGGGCACAGGGCTGGGTTTGCTAAAGCCTGAGAATTTCTGTTGTGAAACATGTATTGGTTATTTGTTAACTTTTAGTGGTTAACCTACAGATGTAGCAAAGAACAGGGCAAAGCAGGATTTAATAAAGTCTTTCAATTTATGACATTTTTCTCAATGTTGGAGGTTTTTATGTGTTGCTCATGTAGCCAGCACCTAAGAGACATCTGAGAACAGAGCAATGGAACTAATCCTGGCATGGCCCGTGTGTCGTGAGCCGGGGGGGGCCGGGGGGATGCTCACACCCCAGCTGGCTATTGCGACACACCAACAGCAAGGAGCCAGGAAGGGTCTCTGCATAGGATTCCACCAGGAAGTTTTATTCCATCTTCACTAGGGAAGGGCAGCTAAAGGCAAGACGAATAGGCTCTGAGGGGTCCAGGTTTTATACGGGGGCAGGGAGAACATCAGGGACCAACGGTTTGGGGGCACAGGGGCGGTACATGGGCGGGGCTGGGGTAGGGGACCAACAGGGAAACTGAGGCAGGGACAAGGGGACAGGGNCAGGAAAATCTGCTTTTTGGTTTTTGGGTTTTGTTTTTTTTTTTTTTTGCCAATGCATCTGTGCAATCTGTGCAGGACAGTAATTTTTTCCCAGTGCAGAAAAGGAGAAGAGGAGAAGACATCACTTCCCCATGGATGGTTGCTCAAACTGCAGCACCCACAGCATCACCTGCAGCAGAAGGTCTCATTAGCAAGAAAGGGCACAGCGGAGGCAGCACAGGAGGTACCTCTCTCTGCCTGCTGCCTCTTCCAGCCCTGCTCAAAGCCCTGAGCTCAGCCAGGCTCAGGTACATCCTGTTGCCCTGAGCTGCTTGCCTGCCTGCCCTGGACAGCAGGTTTGCTCCCAGGCTCCAGTGGGTTTTGTCCCGTGTAATTTGTGCCAAAGAGGTGGGGAGTGTGGGGCTATAAAAGCTCTGCAGTGAGCCCCGTGGCCCTTGTAGATGGGGACCTGCCTCCCTGGGTAGAGGAGGGCAGCGGCTCAGGTAAGAATCCTCTTCTCTGCTCTGGCATTGATGCTTCCAACTGAAATTATCTTATTTTTAAACCTGATTTCCTCAGGAGCCTCTGCAGGCATCAGCAGAGGTTCCCTGCTATGCCCAGCAGTGTTGAGGAACCTACTGGGGCTGCAGTTTGAGTCTCAGGAGAGGCTTCTTGACTAGAAAAAAAGCTTGAACTGGGGTAACAAACCCTGGATCTTGTGGTCTCAGCTGCTGCAAGGTCTAGGCTGTGCTGGAGTGTGTCATGGGCCTGATAGGAAGGAGGGGGGTTTGTTGGTGTGAGGCCTGTTGGCTTTAAAAGTCATATTTTAATGTTTCTGTCTTTAAAAAAATTAAAAAGCTCTCCTGATATGTGTGTATATCTATCTATCCATATATATATATATCTATATATTAGGACCATGTGGATAAAGACAAGAGGCATTGCACCCTGAGCAGGAGAAGGATGGGGGAGACAGGCTAGAGAAAGTAATTATGGTCCTAGGGAGAAATGCTTGAATTAAAAATACCAATGGGTTCCTCCAGCTCTCAGTCAAATTCTGTGATCAGGTGGTAAACTCCTGAGTGGATAAACCCCACTGATAATTCCTTGATCCATCTTTCACTGCAGCAAAGCTCGTGTTGCAGCAGGGATTTTCAGTTTTCACCTAATTGTCAAGCTGCGGGTTGATGTCACTCATCACCCTTTCCCTCTGCTCTGGGACAGGTCTAAACTGTTGGCCAAAAGTCATATCTCAGACAAATTCCAATTCTGAGGAGGGTTTGGCTCAGCTGCCCTCTCTCAAAGCAGGGAATTGCAAGCTTTCAGGTGATGATAGACAACTTTGGTTGTGCTTTTTTTCTATAGCAGGATACTTTAGTTTGTTTATCTGTGTCTTTATCAAATTCAGAGAAGAGCCTTGAGCCTGTGGTAGAGCTGGATCCTTTGAGACCTATGGGGAGTTTTTTGACCAAAAGCTTCAGTTTTTCAATGCTTGATCATTGACATTATGGACAAATAAAGGTGAGCAGCAAACCTCCCCTACCCAAGTTAGAACAATTGTTGGTAGTTCCAAACTGTAAAATGAAAGATAACTTTGCTATATTGTAACTCTAGAAAATGAGTAGGCCATGCTCTATCTAGAGACAAACAGGTCAGCAGCAGGGGTGTATCTTCCATTCCCTGCTAACTTCCAATTTATAAGGAGCACCTTTAGCTGGGAATTGTTTTCGAATGAGTTGCAGGAGTGCTGGCAAAAGGAGCTGTATTGCATTAATGTTCTCTTAAAGATTCAAAACTGTTACGCAACAAAAAATTATCAATTCATGCCACTTCTTTAATGGACTTCCTAATGTATACTTTAAAATTTTTTTTCTAAAAAGTGGATTGCAGAGTTTTCTTCCCGAGCTGTCGAGGCTTCTATCAGGAGCAGCTTCAAAGCCATTTTTCTTTTCATATGCTTGTCTGGTGTGTCTAACTGAGCATGATTAGTTTTTCCTAAATGAATAGATAATTTTGCCTTATTTATAAGTAGAGCACCAGGATTTTTTTGTCTGTGACACTCTTGGGCTGAATCTCAGGATGGCTTCGTGTAATGCATGTTCATTATTTAATGAAATTGGTTTTGTGGGGTTTTTTCCTTCCACCTGGATTTGTTTCCAAGTCATATACTTTTGCCATAGAGCATTCAAAAACACTTGAAATATTAATGAGGCAAGTAATGGCCCATTTCAATTGAAGTTTGCCATAATATGCAAGTAATCCTTCACAGGTCTCTGTTTTAGTAATGATGGTGATTAAAATGTCTCATTTTCTCGCCAGCCAAGGATTCTCGTTGGGTTTTGGGGTGTGACAGTTTTTAGCTACACAGTGGCTGAACTCATTACAAGTGCTGGGCAAAGGGCTTTTGGTGGGTGAGTTATTGATATAAAACTGCTTTTCAGGCCACACACTCACATCCAGCCAAATTTCCAAGGCCCTCAATAAATAGGTTGGATGCTGGAAAAACCCAAACTGACTCTGAAGGTGGTGAAATGCTTTCACGGCCATAATGACTTCTAGTCCAAAGTTTGAGGTTTTGCCACCCCAGCTTGGGCAGGTCTCTGAGCTTTTCCTGAGGCCAGCAGGGAGTGGGGGTTGGATGGAAGATGAGGCTTTGACTTCCCATGCCAGCCTCCCTGTGCACTGCCCAGCCCAGCTGCTGCCAGGTTGGCACTGTTAATAGATGGCCCTTGAGAAGATGTTGCCTTTGGAGAACTTGACTGAAGGGTCAATGTGGAAAAAAGGGAGCACAAAAGCTGCCTGTGGAGTCCAACATCACTGGTGGGATGGCTCCTCACTGCAGTGGCCAGCTCAGAAATGAGGGCAAGAGCCCCAAAGGAGGATGAATGACTACAGAGAGCTCCATCTCCTGCTTTTACAAGCAGCTGTGTCAGAACTTTTGCTGAAGTCATGACTTTCCTGGAGTCTCAAACCTCTCAAAGCTGCCTTCCAGGAAACGCAGCTTCCTTTGTGACCCCAAAGGAAAAAAGAGGTTTTTGATTTTGAAGATGTTCAGAGGCTCAGCAGCTTCACAGTGAATCCGTGAGAACTTTGCATCACCTACAAACCCATTTTCCTTAGATCCCTGGCTTCTTTCAGGACTGTCAGGCTGTTCTGTGCTTAAGCTTTATTCAGACCTTGCAGAGAGAGATCTCTGTGTCTTGGTGTGTTGCTGTGAACAGAGAGCAAAAGCTGGTTTGGGATGGGCTGGAAATGTGCACACAAGTCCTTTCCTGCAGCCCTGCCCACGGGTTAGGTCTGGCAGGGGCTCTGGTGAGGGGTGTCCCAGCCAGCACTGGGTTCTCCACTTGATTGGATGAGAAGTAAATATGGATGGCTTCAAGCTGCAGAATCCGATGTCAACAGCATGAGCTGCTTGGGGAAAATTGATTAAATATTATTGACATAATTCAATATATTGAATTATATGTCAAGCCACAGTTGTTCTGCATTTTGTGCCTATTTTGTGAAGGCAGCAAGAACCCCTGCAGGATCAGGGAGTGTGGCTGGGGCAGCACTGTCCCTCTGTGCTGAACACCCCATCCCTTCTGTGCTGAGCAGAGATGGAAAGAAAAAGGGAAGACAAGCAAGATGTGGATATTCCTGCTCCATCAGGGAAATTGGCTCTGAAAGTAAACAGCTACCTCAGGGAGGCAGGATTAGGTCCAAATCCTGGGAACATAAATCGCTCTGCAGCAAGTGCTTATCTGTAAGCCCTGATGGGGAGAGCCAGGCACCTCTTCCAACTCCCAGTTCTGCTGCTGATTTGCAGTGAGAACTTGAGCCTTGAAGGTACCTGGAGAGGCACATCTATAGGAAAAGCCCCGGAGCTGAGGGTTCTGAAGGAGGAAAACCTATGGGTCCCCTGGAACTCTTGGAAGCCTCATATTCTTGCAGCAGAGATCAGCAGGCATCCTCTCCTTTTCCCAGAGCCACTAGCCCCAGGGCCAAGTGACCTGCCATATTTCCTGCTTCTCCTCTCTTTTTTGTTCTCCATTTGTCACTGTTGGCTGGCTATTATAGAAATCATCGTGGTCCTGGTACGTGGTACGTGCATCACTGGGTCTGCAGAATCACTCCAGGGAGGAGCTGGCGAGTCACTAATGTGTTCGAGCTCGTAGTATGGCTCCAAAATTGTTGTTATTTCTTAAGCTGCCGTAAAAGAGAGGGTTTGCATGTACTCATGGCAGAGATGCAAACACTCCATCTTTCTCAGAACTCCCTACACATGGACCTGGTTAAGGGATGTTTCTGTATTCCCCTATAGAAAGCCAGCGTTGTCCTTCTGCTGGTGGACGTGGGCCTTGCCCTGGTCTCGTTCACACTGCTGTCAGCTGCATGTAACCCCTCTGAAGCCAGAATATAAAATGCAGCTCCTTGCCACGTTTACATATTCTACTCCTTACAGCATAATTTGTCCTAGTTTTTTAAGCACCGAATGCCTTCGTAGGAATTTCATTACAGAGCGCAAGTTTTGTCAAGTGCATTCTGCTAGTTTTGCTGGAGGTTGCTAAGCATAGTCTATTTTTTTCTGAATCCTTTGTACTGATAATTATATTTGCTCATGCCACACAAAAATTAAAATACAGCATGTAGGGAAATGCAGCTTTGTGTTGAGTTGCTGGGAAAAAAGGTTGCTCTTGTAAGGGAAGAACTTTCTGTGCTGGGAAACCTGTCTCTGGTGACACTTGGGGATGAAAATGGGGACAATCTGAGAGTAATTTGGAGGATCTCAGCCTTCTTACCCAATGGCACAGCAGTCAGTGCTGATAATTGATTTCAACCCATCTGCAAGATGAGCACCTGCTGTGCAATATGGCTCTGTAGGATTAGTTCTCCCTACATAGCTGGAGTAAAATCTCCATTGTTGACCTGCAAGACTGGGTGCCTGTTTGCTAAAATCTGAACCACATCCTGCTGTGAAGTTCAGGGTTCTGTTGCAGTATATTTTAGATACTCTGCCTTGACACTTCTGCATTTCTGTGGATTTTAATGGGCTTCTTTCTTTCTAAGGAAATTTAATTCCATTACTAAATAATGCATTTGGCCTCCAACCTGACTTGTGCTAATTACTCACGTGCTGAATGGGCTTTAAATCTTGTTTGGAAACACTATAGGGCTTGTTGTCTTATTAAAAGCACCTAATGTGAGCCGTTCTTTTTAAGAATGCAATTGGTCCCTAATGAAACCAAACAGATAATGCAATAATTTTTCACTAAACTAATTATCAGAGCGGAAGATGCTAATGTGTTCCGCCAACTGTGTCCGTGTCTCCTCGGTTAATGTGCAGCATGGCCACGGTGCTCAGCAAGACTTTACATCCCTGCAAGCACAAAAAGGAGACTGAATTTAGCTCAGGCTGTACCACCTCTGCCTGCACTTAGTGCTAATCCAGTGGGTTTTCTTCCACAGAGGACTCGCAGGGACCTTATTTACACGGATTCCTGAGGGGGTTGGATTTCTGGGTTTTCTGCTTGCAAAGGTCCCAAAGTACCCAATTCTCAAAAATTACATTACTTCAGCTGTGTTGGAAATTGAGGTACCCAAAGTCAATGGCCTCTTGAAAATATCCAGGAGATGTTTCTTCAAGCATTGAAAGGGATCTCTGTGCACAAATGTGGAATCCTGACCGCCCGTGTGTGCAGGGGCTGACAAAATGGTCACAGCACCAGGCCTGACAGAGCTCAAGGAGTGCTTGGACAATGCTCTCGGGTCATGATGTGGCTCTTGGGGATGGTCCTGTGCAGGGCCAGGAGCTGGACTCCAGGATCCTTGTGGGTCCCTTCCACCTCAGCCTATTCTGTGATTCTGTGTATTACTGAGAATGACCTCTCATTTTCAGTTAACTGCAGTATGCAAAAAGGGTGAGCTTTAAAAGTGACTGAACAAATACAGAGGCTGCAGAAAACCTGGTCCTAGATGTGAAAAGCCTGCAGAAAGCCCTGAGTGCTGAGAAAACTGTCCTTTCCTCAGAAGGAGGAAAAAAAGAAGAGTGAAAGAAAAGAAGTGAAGTTTCACCTTGAGCAAATGCCACACGTGCTTCCCTAGCTCTCCTCGGGCAGGCTGCATTGAAAACAGAATTGCAACTTTGTCAAGGACTGGGATTTGCCTGTCTGATTGCTGTTACTTCCCAAAACAAATAAACAAAACACAATTATCTTTGAATGTTACCCAGGCTAATGTGTAGAAGTGGCACTGGGGAGTAAGGAGAGTAGAGGACACCAGGCTAAAGTCATTAATTGGTAATGGAGTGTATGTCTTTGTCAACAAGATGCTCGGCTTGGAGAGCTCAACAAAAAGAAAACAAGCTGCAGAAAAACAAATGCATATCAAGCCTTGTCACTGATATTTATTTAACAGCCTGTCACAAGCAGAAAATGTGGATCAAAGGTAGGAAAGGCAAGGAAGGAGCAGTTTGAGTCCAAGGCATCTGTTCTGCATTGCATCAGGGTTCACTCGTGGATCAGGGTACGTTCTGCCACATTGTGTTACATCAAGCGAGTTGTGAAATGATGGAGCCTAATGCAGAGTGAGTGTTGGGAATGGGAAGAAAAACAACAACCCGTTGTTTTCTTATTCATTACTCGCCATGGGTTTGGGGGTTATCCAGGAACAGAGATGCTGTTTTAAGTGAGGCGGAGAGTTAAGATTGGCAGGCTGTGCTTGGTAAGAGAGCCCTGCAAATTGCTTATGGGATTTGATGTTGTCCTGTCCTGCCTCCGGAACAAATTGTGCTGGTAGGGGGTTTGGGTTTTGCTTTCTTAATCGTTGGAAAAATCTTTACAGAAGAACCCTTCACTCTAAAAAAAAAAAAAAAAATTTGTCTTTTTTTCCTTCTTAGTCTCAGATCCTTTTACTGGCTACACCTTCCTCTTTCTCAGCTCCTCAGGATGGTCCTGCCCCCTCAGTGCAACTGCAGGGTGAGGTTCACTGGGTTTGTTTGGTGGTGACGGTTGTGGCATTGCACTTCTCAGGTGGGAATGCTGCTGGAGAGATGCACATTTCCCCTCTGGCCACCTAAGCAGAGGTGACTGCTGGCCCCAAAGGACCAGCAGAGGTAACTGCCCTCACTCTAAATTTTGGCCAAGCAAAACGAACATGAAGCTTAACTGGATAAGAGACGGGAACAGCTGAGGGTGCAGAGAGAAAATGCCAGTTGAAAAATAAGCATTCTTCAGCTATCAACAGAACTAACTTGAAATTCAACGCATAATTTTCATATCTTTGCAACAGAAAGCAATTTGGGAAGGGAATTGATTTAAATTATTGGAATTTCTTTCAAAAGCTTTGCAGGCTTCCTTCTTAACCAGCCCCAGTGCTAAGGGAGATGAGTGATCAGTGAGAGAAATTGCAGCAAATAATGGAAGCAACTGGTTTATGATATTGTACTGTGTCAAACAAAAGCTCTGTGTGCTGAGCAGCCTCTGAGCGTTGTTCCTCACACTGAGCCCATGTGCCTGCACTGAGGATGACTGTGCAGGTCTGGCTGGCAGTGAGGAGCTGCCTTGGTGACTTTCCACTTCCCTCGCGGTGCTGATGGAAGCAGCGGCCACCGCAGCGGCGGCGGCCGGAGTTATTAATCACCTCCCCAGCTGCAGATCCTGCACCTCCTGGCCATGCTCGTGTGCAGGAAATGTTGCCTCCAGGATTAATGGGTATTGATGAACTTGCTTAGCAACCTCATCCTAGCTGGCAGCGATCCCTGGGGATGCACAGCCTCCCTGTGCTCGGACAGAAACACCGACCCTGTGCGGAGAACTGCTGGGCTGCAAGAGGGCAATGGGGATGGGCTTGTGCCAGCTCTGTGTTTTAAGTCTGAGTCCTGTTTATGCTCTGTCTAAGCCCAGACTGGTGGCTCCAATACCCAGCTTTTGGCCAACCAGGGCCAACATCTTTAGTTTCAGAACCGTTTCTCATGTTTCATTAAACTGCTGGCTTTGGATAGGAGTTGCAGCAGTAGCATGATCCACGTGCTGAGAGTGCCTCTGGAGACTCAGGCTGGGGATAATCACATCCTTTTCATACTGCTAATAATTAACTATTAAAACAATTTACTAATGGATGTAGTGGCTTCTTTAAATGATGAATTGATATGATTTAACACAGCTATGAGATATGGGCTTGATGCAAGTATTACTGAGTGCAAATCCAGCCTGCATTATAGCCTGTTGAGGTCAGAATCTATTAGCCATAATTCCTCTTAGCCTAAATTCCCTTCATCTATGGAATACATTTTTCCTACAGAAATTATTCTAAAACCTTCGAAACCAGAGCTGCATGTACTGTTATCATAAGGCAATGTATGCTGTCATTCACTAAGTGGAGGAGAAGGGTGTTTATAAAAACTCCAGCCAAAAATATAGCATATGTATATATAGTATACAATATAATACAGTGTTACCTAATGCAGTAAATTTATTGGATATTTTTGTCAAAAATGGATGAACCTTGTGTGCCTGAGTAGATGAAATTATATTTACAGGCATGAACTGAATGGGTTTAATCAGAGTAACGGCTCTTGAATGGGTCTAACGTCTATTAATTGAATATGGAACTAGTTTTACCTGATTCTTTCTTGTAAGAGGTTTCCAGTATTTACACAACATAACTGTCACAGAAAGTTTAATTAGATATCTGAGATCTCCCAGATGTTGTCAAATTAATTTCTGAACTCTTGACATTTCTGTGACAATACTGTCCTAATTCTACTTGTAGCACGTTCTTAAGACAACTCTAATAACTAAGAGTCATGTCTGACAAAATAAAGACAAGCTGTTATTTCTCTCGAAGAGATGACAGTTCCATTTTTCAAAAGTGAAGAGAAAGCTGCTCACCGTTTTACTTCCTGCAGCAGCAAAATTTCCAGGCGTAGGACTGGCAAAACAAAGAGTTACTCGCTGTAGGTAAAGGGTTTTTCTTTGCATCCAACCATTGCGCTTGGATGGAAAGGTCAGGTGTGTCAGACATGGTTAAGGCTTTGAAGAAGACAGATGTGTGTATGCAGAAAGAACATAAAGGGGATTGGAATAGCTTAAAGGAATAAGCAGAATTGGAAAGATCTGGGCTTTAAACTTGGTTCTGCTATTGAAGTCATTGTTAGTTCTCTCCCCAACTGAGGAAAAAATGTCTTGGGGGAAAAAAGCAGAAAAAAAAATGAAATATTAAATGTATTTTTCTGGCTATCTCAACTGCTGGAATTTTAACAGTGCAAATTACTCCAAGCTTTTAGCAACAGAGTAGAATCCACTTGACCTTTCTTTCCTCTCCAACCTTGTTTTGTCTTCAGCCCTGGGTTGGGACTGTGGGGACAGGTGCTGGCTGTTCTACGAAACTGGGGGGCGGGGAACAAAAAGGTGCCCTGCAGGCTCCAAGCCCAGAGAAGGCAGGAGAGAGGGTGTGTGTGTGTGTGCAGGACCTGGCTGTGCTCTTATTCTCAGCCAGGCAGGTTTCTGTGCAATAGTTGAGCTGGTCTTGCTTAGTAGTTTAGCAATCAAAACCTGCTGCCATCCACAGAGTGAGGGAGCCCCTGTGGACCCCCAGCCTGTCCTCACAGAGTGTGACAACCACTGCCCTACCTGGTGCCAGGATGGAGAACAGCAAAACCCTGTGCAATCCCAGCCCTGCGTGATGGGTTTTCCATATTTCAAATATTCTGTAGGGATGGTGTTGCAGCACTTGCTCTGCCCATCACCAAACCCACAATGTCTGTGTGGGGTTTGCTGCGTTCCAGCCCCCCTGATCAGCTGAGCACTGCCTGGGGAACCCTCACACCCTCTCCACCTCCACGAGGCTGCACGGAACTGTAAATAAAACATCACACTCAGTCTAAACAAGAAGAAATTCCCCAGTGCGTAATCAGTTTATTGCAAATGGGGATGGCTTCTGGCACTTTCATTGGTGAGGCTGCAGTCTGGGGTGGCCGTGGGTGTCTCGCAGCAGCCAGTACTCATTAAATAATCCTGCCCACCCATGCTGCCCTGTTTGGTTTGTCTGCCTCCACCATGTTCCATCAGGGACTGATTTGGGAGATTGAAAAGCTTCTACATCTTGTCATTACCCCTGCTATGTCCCCTCTGAGAGGGGATTGGAATTTCTGGTCCCTCACATGTAATCTTCACTGTGCCATATTTGCCACTTGTATTTCTTTTCCATTTTAATGCTTGTAAGACTGGAATGGACTTTTTTTGTAGAGGCATTACTGTTATGGGGAAAAAGTCAACATCTGCCAGCTCTTGCAGTAGAGATGCTGTGGGGTTTTTTTTCCTTGCTACCTAGAAACCATTGTGTTAATAGAGATCTTGCTGGAATGCTTTCCTGTGAAAAATGTAAAAAATCCTGTAAAAAGGTAAAAACATTCATGTTAGAAATGTTCACCTATATAATGCAAAAAAAATAAAGGAACCTGAGTGGGAATAGGGTGGGGGAAAAAAAAGGACAGGAGGAGGCATAGTATGGGGAAGGATCAGATGTTGGTATTTTGGATTTCTTAGTTCCATGTAAGAACATGTACGTATTTCAAGAAAAGTGGGCACTTTGGGCCAAAAAAAAGGAGAAATAACTGTTGAAGGCATGATTTTCCTTTGAAAAATAGAATTAAACAGGACAGTTTTAATGAGTTTAATCATGAAGTCTGATAGTAGATGTTGACCTGGTAATGGTTCTCTGCTATGAGAAAATGGGTTATTTACAACCAGAATTGCTGCTGCTATTTTTCATTCTACTAAGTAAATTATAGTAGAATTATTCACATGATACCATTGTTGTGTGAAGTCCAGTGGAAAACTAATTCCCTTCAGCTTTTTGAAACCTCATCCTCATTCTTTTACAGTTTCCTCATAGATTACAAAAAAAAAAAAAAAATCTGGCTGCATCAACATACGTGTGATGAACCTAAAAGACTTTCTAGAGATTCATCTATTGAATTTCCTACGCGGACGTTTAATGGATACACCACAAAACAGCACATTACTTATTTGTTAATTGAATTGAATAATTATTCAGTTGAGTGTCATATGCGAGGATTTTTTTTCTCCATTAGCAGAGCTAAAAGCACGTGGAAAAGCTGTAGGTGTGTTCCAGCCCTTCTTTGCATGGATCACTCAGAAAATAGTGTCTTCTTAATAGCAGTGGCAGTAACCATCTAATAACTTGCATTAGGAAGGCTCTAACAATTGGCAAGCATTTTCTGTTTCTCCATGTTAAATATTTTGTCAAGGCTTTTCACAGCTCTGGCTGCTGCAATTCCTTGTCTTTCTGCAAAACTCATTTTCCTTTTGAGCTGATGAGATTTTTCTCTAGCGCAGAACCTCTTGTTTCCTGGATGCTCTTGAGCCCTTGAGAGCCACATTGTGCCAGGGCAGCATCGCCTCAGTGCCATCAGCTCTGGAGGGCATGGCCTGGAATTGCCCTTTCCATACTCAGGATGGGGAAGCCAAAGCAGGAGCTCAGGGACTGGAACCATGTGAGTTTGCCCACCCCAGCAGGGGATGGGGCTCTGCTGCTCCTCAGATAATCCAAACTACCCTTGCACTTCCAGCTGATGACAAATCAGTGCTTCCTTTGGGATGAGGGAAGCGTTGGGCTGGGCTCTCCCAGACTTGGCACAGCCTGTCCATCACAGCAGGAATGCTGGCGACGCTGGAGCTTGGCCAGCTCAGCACCAGCATCCCTGAAGGGCTGTGAAGTCCCACCAGAATCTCTCAGTCTCTTCCACATTCTTCTAATTATTTTTCTGAGAAGAGTTTCTTGATGGGGAACACAGCAGGTCGTGGTGGTTCAAGGTGCTTCTGAATTTCATTCTTTTTTGACAATTTTAAGAGGGTTTTCTTTGGTTGCTTTTGATTTGGTTCATGTATTGGCTGCTGTAACAAAAGCCATCTTACAGAATTTTCTGCATTTCCAGTTTATTGCTAAATGTCTATTGTAGACCTCTTTCCCCCCCTCAAAACAAATCCACACCACCATGGGGGAAGAATTTAAACACAACCTGCAGATGCTATAAGCTGGATGTACTTAATCACCATGTTGAGTATCAAAACTTCAGCTTAAACTGTACCAAGTTTAAACCATTTTGCATGTGGCATTAACAGGCTGTAAAGTATTACTGATCCTACCAGCTTTTCCTCCAAAAAACATCAACATTGGGGTCTTCTTGGAAAAGAAAGGGGAGGAGAGGAAACCCCTGGGACCTTATGTTGATTAAAGAGTGTCCCAGAGAGTTTATGGCTCTGGGAGTAGGTGTTTGCTGAGTGAGTGACTGAGCTGTGAGCTGTGACCTGGCTCTGAGCAGACAGGCAGCATTGGAGGTGTGAAGAGAGATAAAAATCAATAAATACACCATTTACCATTTACTCAGCCCAAACGAAATACTTCATGGAGACATTGGTGTGGCTTTGAGGAGTGAGAGCACAAATTACAGTTCCAGAGCTACGTGGACAGCAAGGCTTCATGGAATTCTGCTGGCTGTATTTACAGCTTACTTAAAACACTGTGCCAGGGTGTTTTGTTATTATTGCTGCAGCTTTTTTTCCTGTTCTTCTCACTGCTTCTGTCACATAATGGTCTGGGGAAAGGGGTCTCTGCCACTCTGTGTACAGTTGCTAAACGAGGAAGAGGTGAATGGATTCTTTCAGCATTTATTCCACCTCAATTAGCTCATGGATTGGAACTGGGTTTAAAGTTCTGCTCTTCCTCTTGGCAAAACTTTCCCTTGAGTTCCCCTGTTTCTCACCTCCCACCTCCCCTCACTTGCTGATTTCTCTATCTGGGAAAATAATTGCATTGAAAGTGGACAAGAGCAATGGAATGAGAAATCCTTGTCAAGGATAGGCTTAAAGCCTCTCTGTTTAGATAACCTCAGTCCAGTTAGGAGCCCCCCAGCAAAGCTCTGACTACCTGGTTCAACACCCATCCTCTCAAGTGTGATTCTGATGGCTCTTCAGACCCATGTTACAAACATCTGATCAAGAGCGTGTTTCTGATAACTCATGCTCAGCACCAGAGGCTGAAGTTCCAGAAGATACAAAAGGATTTCCTGGTCTTGTGTACAAAAAAAGAGCCAGAGCACAGGGAAGAGCAGATAAACCCACTTGTGGCTGCTTGTTCTATCCCTGACCTCTCAGAAGTAATGACTAGCTGTAATTTCACATATTAATTTCATTTTTTAGCAGGCTGAGTGTTTAAAAAACTTTTGCAAGGGAGCTGCTGGAGTGTGCTCCTGAAAGACCATCTCTCTGGTGAATAATCGGCTGAAATTCTAATGAGAAAATCCTTTCAGTGGCCAACAGCCTTCCTACTCAAATACTGCATTATCAGCTCCAAATTATTCAGACAGATCTGAGGAATTTACTTTAGGCAGCTTAGGAGATAAATTCAGTGCAGCAAGTTATCATGATTGATTTAAGTATTTAAGACTTATCCTAAAAGCCTGTTTTGCTCAATCCACCTCCTAACATGCTTCCATTGAAGCGCCTTTTTTCAGGTTAAAAATCAACTTGAGTGCAGCAATTTCCCTCTCACTGGCCAGGGGTGATTCTCTGCACACTCTGGGGCTGTGGGTGATGCAGTGCTTCAGAGGCAATGAGCTCTCCACCAGATTGCCTCATTTTTTACACTCCTGTGACTTCAACCCCGCCGCTCTACGGCACCTTCCCCCTTGGGTCTGAGAGGCAGCGTTTGTTCCAAAGAGGATTTATATATTTATTTTTAAAGGCCATTAAGGAGACTAATGTTGCTTTGGTTGTGGGAGATTAGGAGCTGGTGCCCAGGAGTGCTGGCAGGATGTGCACACACACGTGTGGGCTCAGGGAGAGCCCTCGGAAGCTCCATCCATCACCGGGACATCCCACTGCCTGTTCCGTCTCCCAGGCTGGCCGCAGTTCATGTAGGGTTGTGTGGAGCAGCTCTGCGTGTGTGTTTCTACAGCATAAACAGGTGCAGAGTTATTTCTTAGAGGCAGCTCGGGTGGAATGAGAGAACCTCACAGGCATTTTTTTTTTCCCTTTCTCCACCCTCCCCATCATTGTACTGTATTCCCAAGGAGAATTTGCATTTCTCTCTGGATGCTGCCCTGGGAATGAACACAGCTCATTCCAGCAGTGCCTTGTCTGGGTGAGTACTCACTTAGCACATCTGTTTCTCCAACATTCAAAAGGTAATGATTTTTTTCACTGCCCTCTTAGCAGGTTTCTTGTGCTAGAAACTTCCATACTGTCTCATCAGGACACTCCTCTCCAAATCCTTTGAAGTATGATGCAAAATCAAGGCTCCTATCAACCACTTGCTGTTTCTCCCATTCCCTTTTTAACGCTTAAACTCACGGGTAATCCCTGCTCGCGGATTTAAGTCCTACTCCAGGTAATATTTAATCTGCCATTTGCCACTGCAATGAATTTTCCTGTGCTTGGGACAGGGACAAGGTAGGACTTGGGACATGGAATTGCATGACAGGTAATAGGCACAGTGAACTTTAGGTCTGTGAGACATGTGCAATATTAGTTCATTCTGCAGCTGGATGTGAACTCTGTTGATATTAAATATCTTTCCAGGAGGGCTGAGTGTTTGAAGGACAAGCGTTCATAATTTGCTTTGACATTTGACATGATCAAGCAAGTAAAGGAATAATATTCCATTTCTCCATTGTCAAAAAGATAATGAGTTTCATAACTATTGGTATTATGGGAAAAATAGAGCCTATGTAGTGTAAAATGTGTGAGAGCTGCTATATATTCTTCTATAAATTGCATATATCGTGTTCTTTTGTTGGCCCTATTCAAACACAGCATGCCTATCCTCTTTAATTTTCTGGTTTGCTGTGCAAGTCTCTAACAATTTTTTTTTTTTTTAATGAAAAGATTTTCTTGAAATTATTTATAGAAAGAGCAGTGCTGTCATCGAGTCTGTCTCATCATATCATTCTTGGGTATCAGTTTCTAGGCTAGGATGACAAACCATAGCAGCTACTTTTCCAATAGCAGCATCTGGCTTCCTGGCAAACTCGAAATGCAGTTATCTGGAAAGCTTCAGAGTTGCTTCTGAGCACATTTTATTTATTAGAAAGCAGTTGTGTTGCTTTGCTTCCCATGACTAAGCCAAAGAATATTTAATATATTGAAAGGAATAATACAATCGAGGCCAAGCTGTTGTCCCTCAAGTGGCAAGGAATGGCAGTATTTTTCCTTTAAGATGACCATTTGTTCAGCTCTGAAGGACAATCTGAAACTCTTTGCCCTCACTTCAGAGGCTCTTTTAAAGGACTAAAAAAGAAATTCAGCCTTATAGCGCCTCAAACAAAATTCAAGTTCACCCTTTCCTAGACTGAACACTCTGAAATGTGATGGTGACTTGTCTGCCAGCCTTGCTGGAGGAAGAAGACCCTCTGCACAGAGTGGGGTCCTCAAAGGTGAAAGACACAATGTCCTTGCAATGTATGGTGAGTTATAATGGAAGGAATAGATGGGTCTGTGGGTCAGGTTCTGTGCCATCCCTGGAAATGAGTGAATTCAGCCTTTGTTTCACCACAGAATTTATGAGCTTGGTAAATCATTTGGATCCAGCTCTGCAAAGATCTCCTAAGGTAGTACAGTAGGTATCGTGATAATCTGCAAGATGTGATCCAAAATGCATGAAAATGAAAATACAGTTCCAGGAACAATTTTAGTAGAACTCCTTAAACACACCTGTGACCCAATGACACCTTCTGCCACGTCCCAGATTCTTGCAAGGTTCTGTGCTCAGGCTGGAGATGTGAAGCTCTGCTGCTGATCTGAGGGTTTAATCAAATCTCACCACTGCCCTGGGGATAAAAGGAGATTATCCAACACTGTACAAAATGTATGAAACATCTTGTTCTCCATACATAGCATAATCTGAAGGAGGTTATTAAGGATTATTTTTCCCCAGTATCAATCAAATTAGATAGGAAAGACTCCAAGACCCATAGAAGATAACAATCATCAAGGATATAGATGTCCTTACAGTTTTAGGCCATTCCTGGATGCTAAAATTCATTCTCACATGCACAGAGCTAAAAGCTGAGAAAGAACAAGGGAGGATGAGATACCTTTTTCAGGCTTTGATGGTGGTTAGACTGTATCTACATCAAAAGCCCTATTTAATTGAAGTGATTATTTTCTTTCTGAGAAAGAACTCTCTCGAGTTCTTCTTGAGCAATTTCCAAAAGTTTCTTTCAGTGGAATTCTAGTGTTATTTTTCTAGATGATAGATTTAAAAAAAAAATAAAGCCTAATCTGTTAAACTCAATATGTTTGACACTTAGCAGCAGTAATGCTAAATGGCAACATCTTGCAGTTTTCTTCTGATACCAGTGGTGTCTCTGGGGCAGGATTTTATTAGTGACAGCTCTCACTGAATTCAGTTAAAGCCAAAGTTTTGTCTCCAAAGTAACTGTTATTCAGTTCAGAAATAAAATGATCAGGCACAAGATTTCATTTAAAGCTTTGAACATCAACACCAAGGAATCACAACAATTCTGTTTCAAGATTCTGTTTCTCTGGGGTAAAAATTATTTCTGGGTTTGGACTCTTGTCCTTGCACGGTGTCATGCTGAATTACAAAGAGGCGCTGTGGGCCTTTCTCTTCTCATTGTCCTGAGCTTCTGCCTCTGGTCTGAGCTTGGAACAGTTGGGTCTTAATTCTGATTGAGGATGGAGGAGGCTACTGCAGTGCGAAACACCCTGCCAAGGCTGCTCTGCTGCTACATTCAATGGCAGCTTTATAAGACTGTATCATAAGCAAAACCTGCAAATCAAAGGTGACACGGTGGGCAACCTTTGCTGCATGCAGTGGGTCAGAGAGATTTCGTGTTGAAGAAAAGACTACATGCTTTTCTGCTGTTGAAGAGCGTAAGCACTTTTGCCTTCCTTCCGCCACGAATGGAGATTATTCAATGGTTGGATTTAATGAATTCAAAATCCTTAGAAAATCACTAGAGCCAGACATCAATGTAAAATACTCCACCAGCTTTCTGTAGTGGAATATAATATTAGCTCTCCCACAATCTACTTCATGCATTTCAAAAGAACAGAGAACATTTTTAAACTAAAGAAGATAGCTTGGGCAGAAAATGATTGCCTGCCTTGGATGCCACTCTGTAACCCTTCAGGAGCCTGAGCTATTTCTCTCGGGGCAAGAGAAACAGAAACAGATGTCTTCTTTGCAAAAATGGGAGGGGGAGGAAGAGGAGCGAGATATTTTATTAATAAATTCTGTTAATGTGCTGTTACCTTGCACAGTCAATAGGAGCAGTGCTGCAGGGCTGGTGGCTCTGAGCCCATGGAAACCCTGTTGTGTTTCCCCTTTCTGCTGGTGGAGGCTGCTGAGAGGCCACCAGAACAACCACCACCCTCCCTGTGTCCTGTGGAATGTCAGGTCTGGGAGAGCTCGAGGAGGACTATTCAGTGCCATGTGGAATCCCTGCTCCGGGTACAGCCCACCCAGCCCTCCCCGTCCTTCTGCTCCTCGCTGTGGAGAGACAGCCATAAGCATCTCTCCCAGCAATACCGTAATACAAATAAATAATATTAATTAAGGCTTGATAGGTTTAAAAAGCTGTGGAAATAGCTCCTCTCCCGCTGTTTCAGTATCTCATTTCCCCACTCTGTCCAAACCCTCAAAGCCCAGAGGTACAAACATATATTTCAAATGAGAAGTTTGTTGAACCTCATTAAACTTAAATGCTCTATCCAGTTTTTCTGAACGAGGTTTCTCTGTTTTTGAGTTAACCTGATTTCATTCTTCCATCCCTAATGGAGACGTTCATTTAGAAGGTGATTTTTGCAAAGGCAATGATACACCTACAAACCACAACTGAAAAGAAAAGCATAATTTACATTTTTAAACCGAGCATCTGACTTTGGAGCTCTTCTGTGTTTATAGGCTTCACGTCTGAGCAATTCGCCGAGGTGTCTGTGAAATAAAGACCAGCTTTTAATTTGTATTTTCTTTTTGTTCTCCCAGTTTTTTTCTGAAAAGGACAAGCAGCTGAAAAGCCTCTGTGCGTTGGTATGCTGAGCATTGGAGTCACACAAGCACCTGCAGCCATCCACGCACTGCTCGGCAAGAGCACTGTATTTCTCGAGGTTTGTAGCTCTTGTCCTCCCACTCCCTAATTCATATACATAAAACTGGTGTGCTGCCACGTTCCCTCCACACAAATGCATTAGCTGATCAGGAAGCCTTCCCATTCATCTGGCTTGTCACTTGGATGAGGTGGAGGCAGGACCGACTTGTCAACGCGCGGTGATGAGAGTGAGGGGTGGAAGACAGGATAAGGCAACAAAAATTGTGTAGATATTTCTCCCCTTGGTTTTCCGAGGGAAAATATTTTCAGGTGCTGGATTGTCTCCATACCCTTCCAAACAGGAGCAAACCAGCAACCCAAATACTTGCCTACAACCTCCTTGTGTAATTAATCGCAGAGTGAGGCTGCAAGAGGAAATCATGGCTAAAGCCCCTTGTTGGCTCTGCTGTAGCTCCCCGGCAATGTGGGCATCTTCTTGGAATTGCGTCGCCTCATCCCCACTGTGTTTGGCACCGTTTCCACGGTGATTTCCAGGGCAGCCCATGCAGCAGAGGGAAGGTGTGCAGGACTCACCCAAGAAAGAGCAGTGAAGGTGCAGAGCTTTGCACCTCTAGAGAGGGCAAGACCTCTCTGCTCTCCAGACAGATCCTGGCATGCTGCAGGGTTGAGAGCCAGCCTCGTTCACACTCACACCTTCATGCCCTGTGAATTTCATAGAATCATGGAATGGTTTGTGTTGGAAGGGACCTCAAAGCTCATCTCGTTCCATTAGACCAGGTAGCTCCGAGCCCCGTCCAACCTGCCTCGAACACTTCCCGGGATGGAACACGTCAGATGTGGCAGAGCCCGCTCAGACCGAGGCACCGGAGCGGTGCTCGGCGGGCGCGCACCGGGGGCCGGGGCCGGGCTCTCCCCAGCGGGGCGGCGTCACGTCGGGGGTCGGGAGGCTCTATGCCTCCGGTGCCCGCGGCCGGGCCGCCCCTCCCT
>VXBT01005501.1:769923-920019 GCA_013400235.1 Oriolus oriolus | reverse complement strand
CGGGCTGTGTCGTGCGGCCCCCCGCGCCCGTGCGGGGACTATGAAGCACCATGGTGTGGTGTGACCGTGGCGTCCAGATGCTGCTGACCACGGTGGGCGCCTTCGCCGCCTTCAGCCTCATGGCCATCGCCATCGGCACCGACTACTGGCTCTACTCCAGCGCCCACATCTGCAACGGCACCAACATCACGACGGACGAGGCGCAGGGGCCGCCGCGGCGGGCGCGGGGCGATCTCACGCACTCGGGGCTCTGGAGGATCTGCTGCCTCGAAGGTACTGGGGCCGCGCCGGGGAAGGGGGGAGCAACTTCCCGGGGGGACCCGGCTGCGCGCCCGGAGCCGCCGGGCAGAGCCCGGGCAGAGCCCAGCCGGGGCTGGAGCCCGAGCCGCCGGGCTGAGCCCCGCCGGAGCCTGAGCCGGAGCCGGAGCCGGAGCCGGGGCCGCGCCGCTGCCTCGGACACGGCCGAGGAGGAGGATGGCGTTACCGTGGCAACCGGCATCTCCGACATTGCCATGGGAACCGGCGGCGGGATGCGGAGCGCTGCCCAGGGGAGCGCTGCCCGGGGGGCGACCTCGCTCCGCGACCATCGCCGGGGCTTCGGGGCTTTGGGGGGCTCCTGGTGGGGTCGGGGCTTTTGGGTGCTTTGGGGCGCAAGCCCTGCAGGCTTCGGGGCTGGGCCCACCCCCGGGACTTTGGCTTTAGGAGCTTTGGAGCTCAACCACAGCTCTCGGGCAGGACAGCGGGAACTCCAGTTCCTCCCAGTCTGCCCTCAGACAGAGACACCGGGAGCTCGAGTGAAGGTGGTGTTGTCACCGCTCAGGTGCCTCAGTGTGGATTCGGGGTTACTTAACACAGCCCGAGGGTCAGGCTGGAGGACAGTAGCAATAAAAAGATGGGTGTTTTAGCGGCTGGGCTGGGCAGCAGGACCCCGCTTCCCGCAGAGGCCGAACATGTGGCTCCCGCTCTGAAAATGGAGTTGTGGAGAAGGCGCGGCGGTAACTGCCGGGACAAAGAAGCACATGGGTGTTGCGAGGATTTGGCAGAGCAGGTCGCAAAGCCCAGGCAGGAAACAACATCCGTGAGCCGAGACCGTGGGAAAGCGGCACATCCCCGGGAAAGGGACATGCGCTGGCAGTGGGGGCCGTGGCCACGGTGGCTCTGAAACCCCTCACCTGCTGGTCCATTCTGTCTGTGAACAGCCAAGAGAGCCTCCGTGGTGCTAGAAGAAAGGGAGAGTGTGGGGGAAAGGGAGAGCAGAGGAACGCTGGTGACTTGTGCCGAGCTGCTTTGTGGCTCGTTGGGGGTGGGGGCACGCCGGAGCCCTTCTCCCCACAAGGATGAACTTGGTGGACGGGCTGCTGTGCATCCAGTTCCATCAGCACGGCTCAGCACATGGGAACTTTGCAAGTGTTGGAAGGGGCTTTATTCCAACTGACAGAAAGCTCAGCCCAGATGAGCCCAGCTCCAGTTCAGAGAAGCAGCGGTGTTCAAATGGGTTTTTTTCTCCCCAGAAACGCCTGTGGCATGGTAGAAAATACCTCATTCTCACGTCTATTCTCATCTTTTCCTTTAGCTAATGATTTAAGGCTACAGTGTAACATGATTTTTCTCTTAAAATACTGGATTTGCTACCTAGTAATAGTAGGTATACATAGAAGAGCTGTAGGGAAAGGAAATATATTTAGATGCTAAAGAGAGAAAGAATTATTGAAATGTGAAGATTTATGGGTAATAGCAATGCTTGGCTTTATGACTCTTAAAGGAAATCTAACTCTCAGCATGGGCTTTTATGGCACCTGGAAAATGAGGGCTTGCAAAATGAGAGCTCCTGAGTTTGATTGAGAGATGCTGAGCATCCTCCACTTGGACTGAATCTGGTGATCTTCACTGAGCTTTTTCTAAGTGTCTTCAGCCTCCATTTTTCATGGAAAATAAGTTTGTTTGCATCTTGCAGGAGTTGCTGAGCTTGCTCAGCTAGGCTGGACCTGTCAGGAAAAATCTCTGAGTTTCCCAGTGTCAGGATTTCTGTGTGCTCTCCCAGTAACACCATTCATAGAAGTGAAGTGCAGCTTCGACTGAAACTGGTGGAATTTCTGCCTTGATTTCACCTGGGCTTCAGTCAGAACTTTATTTAGGAGAACAGTAGTCAGGGGAGCTGTGAGGAATGGGCAGTGTTGAAGCAGCTCCCAGTAACACGGCCAAGCTCCAGTCTCGCTGCATCACGGGGCAGCACTGGTGCCCTCCCCGCACTCGCCAGGGTATTTGCTGAACAGTTGCACCCAGGAGTTGTGTGCAAGTAAAGCTCAAACCCCCGTCAGTTTGGGAGATAGAAAGGCATTTGATGGGATGCATCAATCCAACAGCAAGGGAGCTGTTCTGCTCAAAATTCAAATGCTCATAATCAAATTATAAAGTTACAATTTTTAAAGTTGTCAAATATGTGCTAAGAATGCCCAATTTGAGAAAGCTGTCATCTGTTCACAGAGATGAGGAGCAGCGACTACATTCTCTCCTCTTTTTTCAGTATGTTCTGTTTTGTAAGATAAAATCTATAGATACATTAAATTATTCATTTTTTAAACCATACCATGGGACTTGGATTTCAACATGGAACCATTCCTTTGTTTTATAAAATAATAAAACAATTTCTAGAAGCTGATTTAAAACAACACTCTCTTGACCATTTCAGAGCCTCACTCATTTGAAGTGGCTGAGTCTTTTAGTAATATAAAGGTAATATTGCAATTCTGAGGAGATACATAGCAGGAAAATAACTTCAGTTGTGGATTTTTATATGTGATTAAATGGTCTGGCTTCAAACCTATTTTTAGAAATCTTCTGGTGTTTTGGAGAAATAATTGTAAAAACCTCTTCAATTTAATGGTCTTTATTGCCATTTCAGTCTTATGTCAAAAAGGCAAATCTGAGACACAAATGTGCAGAAGCTGAAAATGCCTTAAACAGCCTCTGAAATTGCTTTTGACATACACAAGGCATTTTGCTGAGCAAATTTCAGGTCAATTGAAATTTCCCAGTGAAATGTTTCTCAACTCTATCCATAAAACAACCTGTATGCTGGATTTTGAGCAATGACCTGTTCAGTAGCCCCAATTCCAAGATTTCAAACAAAATTGCTGAAAGAGGATGTAAAAGGATAACCTTATAATTCAATTATCAGGTGCTCCTCAATGCTTTCCTGCTTTTCTTTGAAACAATATTTTACAACAAATGGGCATCATAATTGGAGTGATACAGCTTAGGAATCAAGCATATTATCTTTGTTTGGAGCTGCAGGGATGAAATCATGTTTCAGTACTAGCAGTTGATACTACTATGGAGCTTAGTCACTCAAGAAGCAGCGTTAATGATACATCAGTCAAACTCTTGCCTGTCTAATCCCAATTTTGTTCTTTTAGCATGTTTGTCAAAGGTGGAGGTAGGAGGTTCATTGAGTGGATTTTAAATAACGGCACTGTTTCTGCGTGGATTTTTCAAAGTTATATCCAAGGTAATTGCCTTTGGTCAGAAACTGAAATGATTCCTGGTGTGGATGTGCAGAACAGAAGTGGCTGAGCCTCTGCAGGAAGATAGCCCAGGGACTCCTTAGCAAAGCTCTGGTTTGGTTTTCTGGGCCCAAGACAACCACAATAACTGCAGCCTTGGCAGCTGGAGTTAAAATGTCACCAGAGTAGGGAGTTTCTGACGGAGCCCCCATGCAGCCAATCAACCTCAAACCTGCACCCCAGCCCACAAATTCACAAGAAGAGCAAATTAGTCCCATTTCGGGTGGCTGCTGTTTTGTTCCATGTCCACACTTGAGCTGTGGTGGCTGTCACAGGCTGTGGGTCCCTGGGTGCAGAGCAGAGTCTGTGTCCTGTGAATAACCATTTTGTGGTCAACCTAACCCGAGAAAGGGAGATTAAACCACTCTGATTTCCCAGCAGCCCCTATTCCTATGGGAAATGCGCAGCACAGCTTCCTAAGCCTCGCACAGTCTTACTCACGAGGAGGATCTGATTAAAGTATTTGCCCAGGAAAAAACAATGTTAAAAACACCACTTTATCCACTGAAACTGCTTATCTTGGTGAACAATCGCGCTGAAGTTAATAGGACAGCTCACAATAGAGCGCTCTGCCGGCTCTGTGACATCAAGATAGGAAATCAAGTAATGTACTTGTAATTTAAATTTATTCAAAGAGTATTTTATTAAACACTTCAGCATATGAATCTCTTTGAACCCATTGTGTCTACTGCTTTTAGTATTCCCTATTTGCCATTTGCTTTTCAAGTGGTGCAATTGGCTATTTAATTCACGTGGGCCCACGTGTCCTTCCTGGCTGCGTGGCTGGAACATTTATAATGGGGAGGAAGGACCGAGTAAATCATTTATGATTTGAAAACTTGCACAAATGCACATTTGCACAATTATTTGCAAGTCTTCCAGCTTGGATGAATGCGCACAAACACGGGAACTGCGGCACCCGCATGCGCTGCTTCCATGGATACTCCTGAAAACAAAATAAAAATGCTTATACCAATGTTTGAGGCAAGCAAATAGAGGCAGGCTGCTATCCATCAATACTGCAAATTCATGGCTCATCCAAAAAGAATGAATATTCCTTAGTATTCTCCAAGCACAGCTATGAAGCTCCAGCACCACCACTGTTTGTAATAAACTGAATACAATGCAGATTTTTATTCCAGTTGTGTGGTCGGAGTGTTATTTGGTGTAGAGCAAATGTTAAATCACTCTAAGATCAGACATGACCTGCCTTGGAGGTTGTGTCCACGGGCACATTAAGAGGTGGTTGCTCTTCTCAGTCTTTGCAGGCACTTGAGCCTGTGCTCACACCATGGAAGAAAAGTGCTTGCAAATGGAGAATACACAAATGCGTACCTCTGCTCTGAAAAACGTGTTTTGTGATGCCATGGCCTATTTCTGGGACAATATGTACTTATTATTGCACTCCTGAAGAGTGAACTTTCACCCATGAATCTTTCAACACAAACATAAACCCATTAGTGAAGGACTCTGCTGAGATTCAGCCCATGTTTTCACTCTTTCATTCCATATGTCCTGCTCATCCCATCTCTGTTTCCCTGGTAAAACACACGCTCTTGGGAAGGTCCATGTGCTTTACTCACTGTTTTTAAGAGCAATTCTTAGCACTCCGATGTCAGCTTTGCAACCCTGGCTGAAGCAGGGCAGTTTTGCCAGCAATCAATTGAATGATTTTTTTAACAGCCTTTTTAGGTTAATTTTTTTTTCAGGAGCATTCCATTTGTTAGAGTTTCTGAATTTGGAGCTGCCTGTATGGACACAGAGTTCAATCCCTTCGAAATATTGTCCGTAATATAAAATACTTAGAAATGCTGAGAAATTTGATGCTGGAGGACGTGTCAGCAGAAGATGTGTTAAGATAAGTGTCTCCTCAATGCACCTCTTTGAACATTTGTACAGAGGCTCTCAAATGATCGTATTGATGTCACAAAACCTCTGTTCTTCCCTGCTCTATGAAACAGGGATCTGAAGCTAATTGACTGAATATATGTCACTTTAATGAATTAATTTGCTTTCTTGAACTCTATCTACTCCAGAGCCAGTAGGGAGCTATCAGGCTACACGAAGGTTTTGGTTTTTTCTCGGTGGCTCTCAGTATGTCAGATATCCCAGTGCAAAACTTAGATCCCAAAGACTCTGTGTGCATTAGCGATGCTCCCTGAAGGCTGCAAACCAATGAAAGCACATTTGTAATCCAGCTGTAAAGCTCCTTCTACTGTGCAGGATGCAATGTGGAGAATATTAATCTTACCTTGGTTTCAGGATTGTTCTGGGGAGGTTTCAGAAATGTTTTGAGAAGAGTCAAGGAGGGGTTGGATTGTACAAATGGGATACTCGTGGCTGTGTTGTGCTGAAGTTACTGTTTCATTCTGTATATAGTTACGCTGTGTGTTCTGCGGACTTGACAGATGGCATTTGTGGAAGGATCTATCAGAGCAATAGTAACTCATTTTGGGGTTTATGGGGACCTTTGCAATGATGTAATGCAGTCTTTGGGCTTTGTCCAGCAGCTGTTACCTTTAACTGACCTTCTGCCATGGGCTCTTATTGCTCTTTTTAGATACTGCCAGGGCTTGCCCTGCCTCCTGGCAGCTCTGCTGACCTTCGCCAGTGTAAATGGGTAAAGCAACTCAATACAATGATGTGTTTTTTTTTTTTTTTGCTCCTGTGAAATTTCTACACAGTGATTATTCTGCCAGTGCATTCTGTCCCATTTGTTGGGTCACACAGTGTCACCTCTGCTCAGGTCGTGCTGTCCCACCTGTAGCTTTGGTCAGGGCCTTGCCAGGTGCAAAACACCTCATAAGTAAGTCAAGGAGAAGGGGAGTATATCTGATGTCTCCATTCTATAGTCTTGTGTATTTTTCCAGAAACAAAGGAAAAAAAGAAAAATATTAGGAAGGGAAGCAAGTGCTTTCATCTCATCCTTAATTCCTTTGAGGAGGTAGGAGTACTTAGGTACTGAGTGTAATCTGAAGTCTGTTATTAACACCTCTCAGCTCCCAGATATTTAGTTGATGTCTCTGTGGTTTATGTGTTAAAGAGCAGCAATTTCTGTAGAATTTCTGTATCCCCAAACTGAAAATGGAGAGGGAGAAGGAGGAGGAGGAGGAGGAAGAGGAGGAGGATGGGCTTGTGGCTCTGGGCTTTGGTAGGTTTCCTGCTTGATCTGGGGCCAGTTACTTTATCCTCCAGCCCCTCACTAGGAGGGATAACTGTGCTTCCTTTCCACCCACTTCCCTCTCATTCTAATAATAAAATGGAAACGGAGATGTGGAGAAACTGGGACACGGCGATAGGGCTGCCCAGCTCGGGGAAGATGCATGAACACTGCTTTAACTGGGGTTGAAGCATTTTGCTTGCAACTTATGTTTTATACATGCAATATTTGGTGTTTAAGCATGTCTTCCTTGAGGGACAGGATTAAGTCTGATTCTCCACCTACGTAAACTTAACTGCTTTCTAGGAAGGAGGTGGAATTATGCCAATATGAAGCCAATATAAGAGAAGGGATCACAGATTTGTCCCTTCAATTGGACCTTTTCCTGCTGGTCCTTCTTTTCTGAGCCAAGGCTCATCTCAGGAAATAAATCAAACTATCAAACTGAAAAACTGGTCCTGCTTCCAAATATTACTTGGTGCTTATCTTCGATTTAGATTTCTGTTTACTGGTATTTATTATGTCTCAGACTTATGGTTCAGCATCCAAATTCTTCCCAACAGATGGCAAGGCAGGATGCACAGGAGTAGTAAAATAAACAGGATAAATGCACAACTGCCCGTATGTCTGAGAGGCTGATACACATTTATGACTTCAGAACAAAAGGGTGTTTTCTGCAGGCAGCATCAGTGCTGGGCAGGACTTAATGGTTTTTTCTGCCTTGTTCTAAAGCCTCTCACTTTTTCAGTGTGTTTTGATCAGTTAAATTGCAATATATTTTGTCCTCCCTCTTCTACTCCCAGATCGTTCTTTCCCTTAGTTATTTGTCTACACTCTCCAATTGCATCAGTTCATTTTGTCTTCAACATTTTAATGTGGAAGGTGGCTCTTTCCTGGACTTCAGCTCATATTTTTTCTTTGAGTGTGGTTGTGACTTTTTCGAGGGGCAGACAGAGGTGCTGGGGACCACAGCAACATTTGAGGCTTTCTCTGTATTGAGATTTATCATAATATTAATGACAAGTGGCCTCTCTACCATCTCAAAATGGCAAGCCTCTGGGCAAGCTGCCTGCGGGATGGATAGCCCAGCCTAGACAGACTTGAGCTAGATTTCCCTTCAGATCTGGGGGCATTTTTGCCAGTTGTTGCATGCTGTGAGTCAAATGCAGTAGAAGCGTTGAAGCAGTTTGTGATTTAGCCTGGCAGATAGTCCAGCCCCTCTTTCTCCTCCTTCCTGTGGCATCCTGTCATTTCAACATCTTTGTTCTCTTTCTCTTTTTGCCTCTCCTTGCTGAAATGTTGTAACCTTCCTTCTGCTAAAGAGACTCCTTTGAAATTAGCTCTTCGATGGCAGTGCGTGAGTCCGTCTCTAGAAAACGAGTACTGCCCCAGGTAGAAATTCATGATTTTTAATTTCTCTTCTAAACTCTTGACCATCTCTGTGCCATCCTGCCGATGAAAGGTGTCATCCCTTACTTGTCCGAAGGTATAGTTCGGGTTCTCTTTTTCTCTACCTGTTTTACTTGTTTCCCAGGATTAATCCAGGCTCCTGCCTGCTTTACAAATAACCCTGTATGTTGTTCTTCAACAGAATTGAGTCATTTCTTGTCAAATGTTATCCATGAAGGAATGACAGATTATAAACACTCGGTCGTGGTATGAAGAGCTGGGTGAAGGGAGAGCACGTTATGGAATTACAGTATTTCCTGTACCAATTGCCAAGCCCTGATACGAATTAACCTCTTTTATTGTTCTTTTTCAAGCGTTCCGCCTTTTAATTGCTGGTTTGGAATTGTGCCACTTCGTTGTGCCCTTTGAATGTTTCTCACTTAGCCAGTCCTGTTAGCTTGATAATGCCAAATGTTTATGAGATATTCAGAAGCGCAGAACATCCCCTGCTCAAGTGGGAGAGGGACCCAGTTCAGGCAGGAATTACCACCCTTGTTTATCTGCCAGGGTTTTTTTTCAGATTAAGTTAATAACCATTTTTAAGTCACTGCCAATTCTCTGCCAGGGGTTTCAGATCAGCTGTCTCCTATTTATACTTTTTAAATGATGCAGTTTTGTGTGGAATATGGATGACTGGATATTTTCTCCTGTCCAAATACATAGCATTCAATAACACTGGGATTATTATTGTCTTCCTTGCACCCCAGAGGCACAGTTTATCTATTGGTGCTGCAAGGCATTAAAAAGGAACCATGACATGTTGCAATTATGACTTGAAATAGGATCTTGCCAGAGGAACATTGCCTAAATGTAATCAAATCTGAACTATAACTTATTGCAAATACCTGTCAGAGCTGTGCACACCTATCTCACAGCTCGCTGGCTATCACTGATAGCTGATAGCAAGGCACCAGTTGATTTTGTTGGAAGAATTGTCATGCTGTTGGGGTTTTTTAGAGTTCAGCCCCCAGCATTCAGCTGCCTGCAAGCAAATGAAATAATGAACTCTCAATGCTGGAAGACCTCGTGACTATTTAGGCTGAGCTTTCAAAAGTATCCAGATGTGAAAGTTTGCGGTACTCCTCTGTGCATGACTCACTAATGGCAATAGTAGGCTTTAATCATCCTTGTCCAGTGGATATTCTGAATTCAAGTAAACCATAGCAATGCTCCTTTACATAATGCATATATTTTAATGCAAAATTCGCTGGACTTGGTTTCTTTGTGTGTTAGTTTGGTTTTAGCCAGATGATGAAACAGCAAGTTGCATTGTGTCACATCACATTTTCATCCACGGGGATTGTGAAGAGGGTTGAATCCCTCAAATTCACTGAACAGAGCCCTGGTACCGGAGCCAGTGAAGCCAATAGCCCAAAATGGATTGTTAAACTCCAGATATAGCTCTGCTGGGTGTGGGAAGGTGATTTGCTTGCAACTGTGAACTACCAAAACTTCAGGAACTTGGTTTCCATTGGAGAGGGAGAGCCCCGGACTCTGCTGCCTCCCAGATTTAACCTCCTGTTGCCACTCTGCCACCTGATGTGCACCTGCCTGAAGGCAGTTTGTTCTGTACCGTTGGAGCTCAGGAGCAATGTTAACCATTTCAGCTGGGTTTTATTAGGGCAACTGTTGGAAAACATCAGTATCAAGCAGAGGTCTCCTAGACATAATAAAACATCAATTAATAGATCTGAGAGCTCAGTAACAGTTTGGAAATGTTTCTTAAAACCGAGTTGCTGACCCAAGCCAGTTGGGTCCTTACCCTCATCCTTCTGCCAGCCAGCAGGGGCTCAGTTATTTGCCATGAGAGCAATTTGGGGGTCACCAGAGTGCTCTTTGCAGACAGACTGACCCCTTCCAGATGGAGCAGTAGGACACAGACAGCTCCAGTCCAAAAGCCCCTCTGCACACACTGAACCCAAGCCAATGAACGTAGCAAGAGGCTGAGTTTCTTGGCTCATGTTTGGAGCTGCTTGGATGTTCCCACTCTGTGTTTGGATCAGAGCTGGTCCACATCCCTCCAGCTCTGCCCACTGTGAAAACATATTTCTGTCTGTTGACAAAAGATGCTCCTAGACAGTGAGCAGACTTTCCAAAAGGTGAGGCTTTCGACCTCTATCCAAGCTTACATTGCACTGAGAGTCAACCAAATTTCATTTCTTAAGTTACTTGGGTGTTACAAAATGTATTTATCCAAGACTATGCCAATATCTGCTCACTGGGAGATTAAACGTCCTATGGTTTGTTCCAGAGGATGGGAAGCGTTTCTCCTTTACTCTGCACATTTTGCTGTGCTCTTGTCCTTGCCTTTAGCACTGACAAACGCAGACGCTTCCGAGGTGCTTTGGGATCCTTAAAGATGCAAGACCTGAAATAAACCATGTAGCATTTAGGAATGATGTTCACAGCACCATTTCTAATTATAGCTGTTTGAACAATTCATTTGCAGTGTCCTGCTACGGTGGTGCTTATTAAAACAGAATCCTCTTTATAGTTTGGTAGCAAATTAAGAGGGGAAAAACACAGCTATCCTGTTCCTTCCCATGCCTTTGAAAGAGGTTTACTTTCATAACTTGCTTTCTAGGGATATTTCCCTTGTTTTCACTTGCGCTCCTGGTCTGATTTTTTAACGACTTACTCGGTGTCTCTTGGTAGCCATTTCCCAGTGACCTTTTTCCTCATTTTATTTTAATTTCTGTGTATAAATGGTAGCGTTCTAGCTGGAGACAGTCTTTGGGCACAGCACAAAAACCCCACAGGGAAGGAAAAAGAGGCCAGAAATTTTCCACCTGAATTTTAAAGTCTTAACCCAGGGCTTTAGCCACACAAGGAGCCAGCACGCTCAGCTCTGCGGGATCGGGGAGCGCTCGCACGCCGGAGCTGGATCCTGGTGCAGGATCAGGGCCAGACCTGGGCAGCAGGATCTCACCATCAGCGTCTCCAGGCATCAGCACTGGATGCAGCTACTCCCACAGGTTATACCATTTTCTGCCATGACTGCTGTGCCCCAGGAGGGCTGAGCAAGTGCTTGCAGCTGGCCAGAATATGGGTACACAGCTCCTAATGCTGATTTTATAGCATTAATGTGCACCTGTGTTGGTGGCCAACTGGCACCGTGCTCAGCCTAAAATGTCTGTGTAAGCTCTGTATTAAAAGAGGCATAAGAATTAGCGTGTATCAAACATGTCATTAGACACGTGTCTGGTAGACATAATGCAGGATAATGAATATGATCACAAGAATAAATTAATAACCGAAAATATTTTTTATACGTGTGCACACTTAAAACAGGGTAGGAACTAAGTGACACTTGTGTCACCAGTTTATAATTAAAATGCAGTGCTTGAATGAAAATGTAAGCTTCAATTAGCCAGCACGACCCTGCTTCCGGCTTTACTTCCCACTGAAAAGCAACGATAACAAGCTCACATTTATTATCAGAGTTTTTCCTGGAGCTGTGCACTGAAACATGCTCACATCTGAGCCCTTTCACTGAAGACATTTTTTCGCTTCAGCAGTTTGGCATGCCATACAAAGGCTCTCTGATTTTTAGTGATGTTCACCTCCTCTTACATAAAAATGTTTTCTGTGCATATTATTTGGTTTTAGTTAAAGTCCAGGTGCACGGGTTACTGAAGAACCAAAGGGATGGCTCATCACAGAGCACAATGGGTAATTATTGCTGAGCTTCACTGTATTGCACAGACAAATCCTTTCTTGGAGCTCAGCATTGTGGCTGTGAGAAAGAAAATACCTACGATCCAGCCCAATGTCCTACAAGGGTAAGAATAGATCCTGTGGGAGATGCTTTGCCCATTTCATTCTTAACTCTCTCAAGGGACAGAGCTTCACAGCTTTGTTTAGAGACACTATTTTGCATTTTAATTTCACCAGTGGGAAGTTTATATATATATAAATTATGAGGTCTCATGTGTTCCCATTTTCATCCCAAGAGGATGTTAGGCTTTTTGTAAAATGGCTAAATAATTCTCTGGGCTCTGCCCCCCATTTAAACCAAGAATTATCTTGATTTATGATCCAGATTTTGCTGCTGCTTTGCCTGAGGATTGAGCTTAATTTCTGCGAGAGAGGGCAGAGTCCTTGGCTGTGCAGGCAGGAAGAAAACCCATTTTGGCTCCAGCCCAACCCCACACTTTGGGTACCTGGCTCAGCGCTCCGTGTGAGGGGCAGAGCCATCCACAGCAGATCCAGATCCTTGAGGCGCCTTTTGAGGGATCCTAACATCTTCCCAATTGCCCCCAAAATAGGAACCTTTTAGTATAGGACTTATTCAGCCTTGTGTCCATGCAGGAGGTACCTTATTGGACGTTTTTACACAGTCAGATTGGTCCACATGCAGAGAAGGCTGCAGGAGTCTGTGTCCCAAATAATGATAGGGAATGGCCACCTCAGCCAGCGCTTAGGAGAGCTGGTGAAAAGCACACAAACCCCAACTGCCCCAAAATGTCAAGACTGAGCAGCTGAGCCTCAGAAAGTGTATTTAAGGAACATGTCCTCTCTGACAGAGATGGACCAAATGTCCACACTGATATCTTTCGCAATGCCCCTTCCAATATTTTAAGCAATTTCTACGGGCAGAATTCTTGTGATGTGGGAGTGGATGTCAAGCCAGGATATCTCAACTCAGAATAGATATGTGCTCTTAGCTTTGGGTCAGGCAGTGACGTGTGGTGGAGTTAGAGCCTCCAGGAACTCTTCAAGTTGTAAAAGCTACAAAGCTCCTGGTTTTTCACTGGTGCTGTTCACATGGGACAGAATGACCTCTCCAGAAAGCCCTTCCAACAGCAGCCGCAGTCTCTCTCAATAGCATTTAATAACTACCCATGGAGAAAATTACACTCTATTTAAAAGGCCAGAAAAATCATCTTCAGTTTAACTCTGCTGACTTTGGTAGAATTACACCAAAAATGAGTTCTGTCTGATACCCTTTCCCATACTAATGTTCAGTAGCTGGGCATAAAAAGCCTTTCCAAGGCAGATTAAACAAGTCCAAATGGTGAAATATTCTTTTAATTTTCTTTCACACACGTTATTTTAGGTGTAGCTTGGAACTCTGCCCTTACGAGAGGCATCCCTTTAAATATTTATACAGCATCAATATGTAGCCACCTTCATACGTTTTTAATGATATGTTACTTTCTAAATTAACCATTAGGTAACCCTGTCCTGTAGTGGTCTGTATTTTGCACTGCTTTTACGCTACCCTTGGATTTTTATTTTTTTATTTCTCTGTGGAACAATGAAGATGTCAAGGCAAGGCCCAGGGGTACTGTGGAAATCGAATTCTTGGAGCATCACTGCTGTTGCCATGTGGACACACACTCAATAGCAACACTGTGCTGCTCTGCAAGCCAAGGGGATGCAGCCCCAGCCCCACTTCTGGGCCATGGCAGTTCAGTGCCAGAAAAACAGCAGCTCCTCGCTCCTAGAAATGTAATTCCCAGGATCGGGTGCAGAGGGGGTGAGAATATTGAAGTAAGCCCACGCGGAGAAGGGACGGGAAGAGATATCTCCATTTTGAGGTTCTCTTTGAGAACCAGTAGGTTTCTGAATTTTCCAGAGGTTTTTCTCTTTTTTTTCTTCTTAATTGTGTTATTAAGATGCTACAATGTGCCAAGGTGAACAGGATAGAGCCCAGTGCTGTCAACTGAGCCAAAGATCTTTTTCTCATATCTCTTTGCACAGCCCTGATTCAGCCTGAAAACCCACAGATGAGTAAAAGTTTTGGTACAAGCCATGGGTTTTTATAACTCTGGGATTTTTAGTCCTGTTTAATTACACCACATTATCATAGCACAGCAGTTTCTGCAGAAGCTGCTCATGGCTTGTTTCCCCTCCCTCCCAAGGGGACCACAGGAGATGGCTGCACCATGACATCATGGCTGCAGAACCAAACCCTTAGCAAAGCCTAAGCAGACAGACAGACAGACAGCATCCCTGACAAAAAAAAAAAAGGAAAATCAGAGTTTATCTTATGCCTTGTTGTACTGAAAATATTCCCATGCACTGCTTCGCAAAGAAGAATTTCACCCTTTAGAGCTGGAATCCAGCCTCTCCTCCTCTGAAGGGGCCTTACCCTGTACTTGTTTAGTAAGAGCAAGCTTCAGTTAAGTCAGCAGAGATTTTGTCTGAGGATAATGGGCTCAACGAAATCCTGAAATGCAATTTCCCTGAGTTGCAGGGTATTGAAGGCAGAGATTGAGTCACCAGCAGTGCCCTTCCAGCGCCTGAGCGGTTCCGCAGAACACGTCGCGCAGCGGTCCCAGGCAGGATGTCACCTCTCCTACACTGCGGATAAGGCACTGTGTAAAAGGCACAGGGGTATTTTTCTGTCTTCCCTCCAGTGAAGCAAATCTGGTAGGGTTTGGCTGCAGTAGTGACTTGGTTTCTGGGTTTTAAAATGTACTGGTAAAGGGACATTGCTTGCTCCAAACAAAAGCCGCCTGGGCTTGGCATTCCTGACGGGTGCCTGAGGAAAAGAAGCCAGGCAGCAACTGAAATCCAACAAACTGCTCCCTTCCACCACGGGAATGGCAAGGTATGGCCAAGCTGAACTTGTTATTTGAGGCTTTTCTTTGGGTTGCAGAGGCAATTTTTTTTTTTGGTGTTTGCTGCAAATATGTTTAAAATCTCTCTGTTTTGGAGGCAAGTAGTCAATGCATCTGAAGTGCATACTTGACATATGTTTCTTTTCACATGCTGTCCTCCATTCATTTCATGCAGCAGATGCTCAGTTTACCACTTTAAATGTATTCTTATTTACTAGAAATTACTTTAGAAAATAGCTGTTTGGAACTAAACATTTCCAGCCCTTCTTTTGGGTGCAGAGAGTTCCTTTTTGCAGCTGTCCTGGGTGGCTGCATGCAGATGTTGACAGGTTCATTTGCATTTGAAGAGCTGGATGCAGTGAGCTAAGCAAGGGTTTTTCTTCCCTGCCTCTGAAGGCAGTCACTTCGCACTCCTTGCCAAATTTAGCCCCGATGCTACTCTTCTTAATTAACTAGAGCAACATCCAAGCTGAGTTTGGCCCATTATTAGCTGGCCATTTATTACAGGGTTGAATTAAACCCCTTGGCCATGCAGAAGAAAGGCTCTTATTCTGAAAATTGATTGTACAGAAGTGAAGCACAAGGACAGCCCTAATTCAGAGCAAGGTGGTAGGTACGAGCTGGTTTATCTGATTTCCTCTGTCCTGTCACCAGAAACTGCAAGTCCAGCCTGGTTTTCTTGCCTGCTGCACACTGCTGGGGTCAGAAATGGTTTAGTAAAAAGGGAATCCTGCTATTAAGAAGAATGTGCAGCTAACACTGCTGAATACCCCTTCCCAGAGAGGTTTGTTTTTCTTCTTGTTGTTGGTTTCTTTTTTCTCTTTAAAATAAGTTTATATCAAGACTTTGAGCACAAAGACCCAGGTTTAGACTTCAGTCCCTTCCATGGCTGTAGGAAAAGGCAGAAGTCCTGATCCACAACCCTGCTGTCAGCCTCTAGGAACTGTTGCTGCTGGTCTTTCATGTGCCTGATCCACATCGGCTCAAAGCTCGGTTTAGCAGAGACCAAAAGCTTCCATGCTGCAGCAGGGAGAAGAGCTGGCATTCAAAGAGCTGTAGCCCTGTCACCACCAAGGCCCCCACATTTTGCTGCCTCTTTGGTTTCTTTTCTTCCCTTTAGATGTTACAAAACTGTCAAGGAAAGCTACATCCAGTGGGTATTAGAGCACTGAGCTGAACCTACAGAGACATGGGAAGACATAATTAATGTTTCTCTTTTTTTTTTTTTTTACTGTTTTTCACCTCATTTCTGTGCTTCCCTGCCACGTCCCTGCCATGCTCTGCTGTGGGCAGATGCTGGTCTCACTTCTCCCCCATAATCTGGATTTCAGCTGTTTGCTGTGCATCCCCCTGGCCGAGGCTGCCATGGGGACAAAGTTACCCATCTGAGGGACAAAGTTACCTGTCTGAATTTATCAGTTTTGATGTCCACTTGCAGGCATTTAATGAACACTAGTAACACATTGGATTCAGCCTGCATTCCTGGCAAAATTCTTCCTGGTCACAGTCAAATACAAACTAATTCATCACGCCGACTGTGCAGGAGGCAGGTACTGGCACAGTGCACTGTCTTAAAGGGAAGTGTTTGCTCCAGTCCATCATTTGCATCACACATCAAGCTTTTCTTGGAGATATCTTTGGGTTTTCTACATAAGAACTTGAGGGGAGGGGACGGGAATGGAGAATGTTGCTATTAGACAGGCATGATTCAGGTACCCATGGCGACATGAGATCACTCTGCATTGTCACCAGCACAAGGAGATTACGTTATACAAGAATAACTAAGAATAGAATTTTTGGCCTTCAATATTTCCTTATCTGTAAACATTAGATCTGTAGAGCAGTGCAGCCCTGCTTGTCAACAAGAAGAAATAAAAGAAAAATAAAACTAATTTAAAACCCCACAGTGGCAGTGCAATAAATTCATACATTTATCTTTTCAGAGGTTCCCATCACTCCTGCCTCTTTTCCTGCAAGGTTTAAATGGTTACATTTTTTTTTATGTTATGTTTACTCTCCTAAGAATAGAACATGCTTTACAGAAGCTCATATGGATGAAAAAGCATTTTCCTTTTGCACTGTTGCTCACAGTTAACACGCAGAAACCTATACCTTGAGCTTTCCAAAACCTTGGTTCATACCACCATCAAATAAATTAATGAAATATTTAGAAATTTATTTTTAAGTCCTTAAAAGTTGGATGTTTATTAGTTGAACTTTCACTTTAAGAAATATCATGGAACTCAGTGACTGGTGCAAGACTTTATCTAGTCCAGTAGAAGGGGCAGATTCTTCACAACACTTGCACCTGCCCCTGCTCCTGCCAGCACTAAAACTGGAGATATTTGAATGAAAAAAATCCTTCAAGTGAAGAAATGCAGGATGAGGTTCTAATCTTACCGTAACAGCTGGGAAGAGCCTTGTAAAATGAAATTCAGCATCTGCTTCTCTAGATGTCTCAGGTTCTAAGTTTCTGAGGCAGAGGGTAATTTTTAAGCAGAATTTTAACTTGCACATACATGAATTATTTCTAATGACTGGCTCAAAAATAGCAATTTGAGCCTGTGCAATGTGTTCACACAGGGCTGGAGCGTGGCCAGGCCTGGGGACACAAAACTTTCTGCACACTCCTGGACCACGTACCCCACCTTGGGTCTGGCACTGTGGGCAGGGGACACACCCTGTGTGTGTCCCCTGTCCCTTCCTAGGCATAGGTCATCAGGGAATGGCCAGAGTTTGGGGTGCAGACATCTCACTGAGGTCTGAGCCGTGGTTTGGAGTCACTGGAGGCCAAAGACAAAGTGCTGTCCCCCGGGAGCAGGGGCTTGTCGTGCTGTGTGACTCGAGAGGTGCAGCTGTCACATCCTCCGTGGCTCCTCCTGGGATGGGAACGGCTCAGGCACCGTGTTGGGACTGGGCTTCAATTCACCATCCAAGCCATGGTGCTCAGGCTCCTCGTTTGCTTCACGGGGAGAAAGGACTTTGTACTTGTCTGAGAAGGAAAAGGAGGCTGTGGTGTGGGAAAAGCAGCTCCCAGGTTCTCACTCGTGAGAGCACTGTTAGGAAAAAATCCAAGAAAAAACACATTTAAAGCACAAGGGGACGGCACTGTCTCTGCTGGAGCTCCCCAGAAGTCCATGAAGGAACCCCTGGTGTATTTGCAGGTTAGTGGGACATGCTTGGTAGGATTGTGGGGAGCTGTGCAGGAGTGCAGAAAAGCACTGATGTCTCATGAGGGTACAGCTCTCCTACTCCAGAGCATGCAGGAGCAGGTCTGCAGAGGAGTTTAGGTGATGCTGTGACTACAAAGTCAAAGCTCAGCCTACAACCCCCAGCACCCTGGACAATAAATGACACTGAAGAGCAGAGTGCAGGAGCTGGACCCTAATGGTGAGCAGGCTGACATGGGACCCTCCCTTTACAACCCACAGGGCTGATGTTTGGGGCCATGCTCCTCCTGAGGGATGGACATGACATCTCTGAGTGCTCTGGATGGAGTCAGCAGTGCAGGAGTGCACGGCGCATCCCTCCCGGGGCGCTGGCGCTGCCCTGGCAGCACCATCAGAGTTAAATGATGCGGCAGATCCTCACTCTCCAGGAGGTACTTGCTGGCCATAACCCGGTGATTCCAGTCTGTAGAGCAGAAGTAATCCACAGTCACTAGGCAAACTTTGTCCAGAGCTTGTTTGGGAGAGAAAGCCCTGCTGCATCGGCAGCGCTGGGTGCAGGAGAGCTGCTGGAGCCAGGTGATGTTTCAGCATGACTGAGTATTTTTAGAGTCATCCTATAGTGCAGGATTTTTAACTTCCATTTCACAGCCCTTGAAGCCTGGCAAACTTTCATTAACATTTGATGCCTTGAAGTCGTGCAAGGTCTAGGGGGAAAGGGAGGGGAAGGAGGAAAAAGGAACACACCTTTTTGGAACGTGTAGTTTGCGAAGTTGCTGGGAAGCTGAGAAAAAGCCTCCAGTCCCTCCTTTTTGTACCAAGTGGTTTTAACCAACCATTCAGAAAACAAAGCTAGAATTCCAAACCATGGCTGGGTGGAAGAGTCTTAATTAACATGTGGAATACGTGGCGTCTCTCTGGCCCTTGGGGAGTTGAACCTTACCACCTTGCAAGGATTATGCCTCTCTTCTTTGCCCATTCTTAGGCAGCTTTCCTCATATGGGGCTGTTTGACCCATAAATCCCCAAATCATTTATAAGCCATCACGCATCCATCCTCGATCAGAGAACGTGGGCCATGGAGAAGTCAAAGGATGTACTCCCATTTCCCACTGCCCTCACTGCCATTTCTGCTCAGCAAAAAGTAAGGCTTTTTTGCCCAAAGTTATAACCAATGAAAACATTGCTTCCCTGGCTACAAGGCAGACTTTCAACTGGAAAATAAGTTAACAGAAACTCTATTTTCCCCCCTCTAAATATACACACATATACACACACACAGGGCGTCTCTTCGTGCATACAACTGAGATTTTTCATAGGCTGAGGGAGTAGGAAGAAGAGACGTATTTTTGTCTCCTTGGCAAAAATATATTGGCAGCATATCACTGAGTTGTAAAGATTGAGTAAGTACCAGAGCATGGCCCCGTTAAGCAGGTTTTGGAAAGCTGCCCTTTGGCTGCCTCTGCTCGTCTGCCAGGGCCGTAGAGGGGACACTGCCCTGGGGGGACTCAGCCTGAGGGGCCCCAAACAGCCCACCCAGGCTCCTGAGGAGGAAGAGAAGGTTGCACTAGCTGGAAATGAGGAGCTGTCAGCTCTGCATCACGCCAGACAAGGTGTCTGAAGGGGAGAGGAGCTGTAAATCTCCCCCGGGCATGGCAGTGTTCCCGGGCAGTCAGAGCTGCTGCCTGACTCCTGATGTGGACCTGTCAGGAGGTCTCACCAAGGGGGTGACAAGCTGGTCCTCCCCTGCTTTCAAAACTCAGGGGGAAATCTGGTCCCCAGGATGTTGTTATACAAGGGCAGAGAGAAACATGAAGGGCTGAGGAGGAAGGAGTCAGTGGCACAACAGCCACCACAGCCAGGCACAGGGGACTTGCCTTTTGTCCAGTCTTCCCAGCAAAAGGAAAATGTTTTGGTTTTCTCCTTCCAGTTGTAAACACTCCCAGATGCTTCCATGCCATCCTAGGACAGCAAAAGGCAATGAGCATTTCTGGTTACATTGGCAGATGCGCCTGATGATGGTGAGGGCTGGGACTCTCAGATACATTATTTAAAGCAAATTCTGAGATCCCAAACTGGATTGCTCAAAGCTCCCACCACCACTATCCTTCCCCAGTGCAGGCAGTGACATTTCATAGTAAAACACAATCCTGAAATACTGGAAGTAAACTCAGAAATCTCGACAATAAAATATTTATGAGTCTGTGCTTTGGTGCATTGTAATTTTGCATGATGCATTTTGCTTTTCAAGACTGACTAGATTAAGGCTCTTCTGATTCATTAAACACATTTTCCCAAATGCTGTTTCTACAAATATTGTTGGGTCATTGTGTTTAGTTGCATTTATTAGCTGGTGTAACAAGGAACTTACATCTCCCATAAACCTGAGAGGAACCCGTTTAAATGTGTTGCTCTGAATCTCAGCAGAGAAGAAAACAGTTCTCATGAATAATTAAAGCTTAAAGAGGTCATGCTGGTTTTCCAGCCTCATTTTTATTTGTCACTGCTTAGTTTGTGTTAGGAAATAGGAAGTTTCAGGTGCAGGAGCCAAATGGAATCTCTTCTGCATGTGTTCATTTAAACAGATCTATTTGGTAGCCGTCACCATTTTTATGTATTAGGTCATTTGTTAGCTGTAATAATTTAAATCAGTCCTGGGAATTAGAAGTTTAAGGCTTTTAATTTTCATCAGGCAGTGGCTATGCATCCCTTTGCCTTCTGGCAGGAAGGGGCACCAGCTCCTCAGCCAGGCAGGCTGGGATGCAGGCAGGGCTGGGATGCAGGAAAGGCTGGGATGCAGGCAGGGCTGCTCAGGGAGGGCCTGGGTCACCATCTGATCCCTGTCTCCACAGACCCCTCCAATCAGCCAAGCCCCTGCTCTCCTCTCAGGCCCCCTGCTCACCTCCAGCCACCCTCTGCCCACCCTTCCCGTCTCTTCCTCAGCTTTCGCTCTCTCCCGCTTTCTTCCAAGCTTCTTTTCCTCCTCCTCTGTGAACCACTTTCCATTCCTCCACATTCTGCTCCAATGTGCTCCTTTGCTCTTTTTCTGCTCCTTTGCTCTTTCTTTACATTGCTCTCTGCCTTCCTTCATGAAGGTGCAGCAGCTCTTGGGTTGCACGTACTGCTGGGAATCAGGAATAACCCAGTCAGTAGTAACTCTACTTCAAGTTAAAATCCTACATGCTGCCTTTATATTCCCTTCCAGGGTTTAACAATTGTGAAATATTTTTGTTCCTTTCATTTTTTCCCACTGGAACCTGCTCAGCCTCTACAGCAGCTCTGCTATTTGTTCCCAAGGTTAGGCATTAGCCCTGGGTATTCAGCTTGACAGCGCACACGGCACTAATCTCTCCTGGTGGAGTGTCTTTCGCACTAATACATCACGCAGATGATTACTGAAACCTTTGCCTTGCATTTCCCAAATCCAGCCATCAGCAGGGTTTGGCAGTTACAACCCTTTCTCCCAACCTTTAGATTCCCTGTTGTCATCTGCCTTGTTTCTGTCCCGCATCACTGATTGTGCATGATCAATCTCTAGAGGCTTCGCTTCTATGTATAACTCAACAAGCTGGCAGAGGAACCAGGAAGACTCATTTGTGTGCTCCAAAATGAATGGAGATCCAACTCAAGGTCACTGCATTCCAAAGACAGGCACATTACAAGCATTCCTGTCAACTAAGATGATTTATGGAGTGTTATTTCCCTATTGCTTCTTCAATATCCAACTATTTTTCTGAATGCCATCATCTTATGATGAATCTCCATAGACTGAAGAAATGTGGAATCACTACAAGATATCAGGAGTGTCCAAATATCCTGCATATTACTATCAATTCACTAGCAAGACCCTATATCACTACTTGCCAGTGTAACCCTCATGCTTTTTTCATTTAAAAAAACCCAACTTTGCAATGTATGAATGAGCCAAAAGAAAGTTTGTAAAGAAAGTTCAGCTCTAGGTGTCAGGTTAGAGACATTCTCTGCTATTAGAGCAGACAATAACTCATTTAATGCAGAGAGGTAATTATTTAGTACCTTGCAAGCTTCTGCTACACCAAGAAAGTTCACCATCAATAATCAGAACCATCAGTAATCAATTCTCAATATTGATTGCATCAATAATACGAAGCATCACCGTATTAATAAAATATCAATAGTATGAACCTTTAATAATATGAATCATTTTTTCTACTGACTAGATCTGGAAGGTTTTTCCATTAGAGAAGAAGACACCAGGTGTACTCAGTGTGTGTTACTCCCAACATCCCCAAGGAATACCCAGGTCCTCGTTCTGGAGAGTTGTTTCTTGAATATTAGACTGCTGTATGCCAGCTGCAAACTTTGCCTGGTGTGAAATGAAAATGTTTCAGAAAATGGGGGAAAAAAAGTCGGTTTAAGAGGGTCTAAAAGCAGAAATTAAGAATAGGAAGGCAATAGCTGGAGGTTGTGGATGTGTGAAAGTTGAAGTGGCAGAAAATAAGGGGATTAAGCATCACACATTGCACTGGGTGTGTTTCAGGTAGTTCAGGAAGCACCCCAGAGGTGACCATGACAGTGACTCAAATTATAAACTCAGTAGAGACTCTGAAGAGGCATCAATGTCCATTTCCTAAATTCACCCTCCCAGGAAGTGCTGAGCCATGAGACAGGATTTATAGATGTGCTGTGATCCTAAAAGGTGAAACCATCCAGTTGATCACCATGTTAATGAGGGAGAACTGATGACTTACTGAAGGAAGGGAAACCATATGGATAAAGACCAAACTACCCCTTAAGGGAAACTTGATTCCAATTGTGCAAATGCAGGAAAAAGGCACAGTTTGACATTGTGAAAATAAACATGATTTGTCATTTTTCAGCATATGAACTTCACCAGGCAAAACGAGGGCCTGTTCTCAGAACTGCATCCGGTAGAGTTTGGGACTTCAGCCCTCTCACAATGACTGATGGACTGGCAGCAGCCTCCCTGGATGAGCACTCTTTGCACCATTGAATCTATGTCAGGGTCAAGAATACAGGGGGAAGGAAGAGATTTTGGTCCAAATCCTGGCTAGCATTCAGGCCTGCATCATTTATTTCCTGCACTGAGGTGCTGGACCGGTGATGGTCACTGTGGGGCCATTCGCAGTTGTGAAAAACAAGTCAGTCTCTGACATATCATGCCAAAAGCACTGCCAATTACTAAAGTACCTCTTTAAATTAAGGTATTTGGAGCCAGAATGTAAGTAAGAGCTGGAAACTCATTGGAGAATGACTCTCAGTTCAGAGCTCTGATGGATGAAGCCTCTCACCTAAGAAGCCAACACCAGCTCCTCAAGTGCTAGACTAATTTTAGCTAAGGTAGAAAAGCCAACTACAGAACTCTAATGGAGGTTGCTATCCAAGCTCAAAATTCACTTTAAAAGGGCGAGGAGGATTATATCAGCCACCCAGAAACAGCCTCAGCAACGTGGCAGCAGAGCAAAATATGGAAGTGAGTGGTGAGACAAACTTCTGGGCTGCCGGGATAAAGGACTGTGGCAGGAGATGCAGGACGAGACGGATGAGGTGTGAAGGCAGAACACAGCGAGTGTGGGCCGTGATGGTAGAGAGAAAAGCAGACACAGAGAAGTGAGTTAACAACCCCACGACAAACTAGAAATGTTGACAGTTTCTTGGGACTGAGCCAGGCATGAGAACGCTCACCGTGGCAGGGCTGACTTATCTCTGACTTGAAAATGTTCCTCAAACAGCATCACCAGTGTTGCCCCAAAACAACCATGTCATACCTAGGCAGACGAATTGCCCCTATTTCCCTGTGAAGTTGATTTACAAAATGCAAACTGAACATCAGGGCTAGAAGTTTGTCAGTCTTTCTCCCTAGAAAACAGAGAGCCATTCCCTCAATAAGCTCCATAAAAAGGAACAACAAAAAAGACTACAACAGAACCCCCTGAAATTTTCCCCACTTTGCCATCCAAGCAGCAGCACGAGAGGATGTGGTCGATAAGGAGAAAATTGCAAATGGTAGTAGGAAGACCCATCAGCAGTGCTTGTGGGATTACACAGCATGCTCCGTTATCTGCTGCTTGGCCAAGGAAAGGCAGCTGGGAAGGGACAGGAGCACTGCTGAAAAACCTCAGTCATGAATTCCATGGCCAAAATGCTGGTTTATGAGACAAACACTTGAAGAAACTGGAAACTGAGTAGCCTAAACCAACACTTAGCACCCAACTCTCCCCTACTCTTCCACTGTCCTGCATTTCCCTGGTACCATTGGTATTCATTGTGGTAGCACAAGAACACTTAGTACTTTTGGCAGCAGTTTTGTAATGACTGAAGAGAATTCAAAGGACAGCAGCCAGACACTGTGATGTGTTTTATTAGCTCCCAGATGTGCAGGTGAGGTGAATCTTTGGGAAATGAGTTTTGCTGCCACAGGTTCTTTAACATCACTCAAGGTCTCTTATAATGGAACAAAAGGCTGTCGTGGAATTTGAAAGTCATCTTTGGCAAAGCATCTTTTCTGAATCTGTTCATTTCTTACACAGAAATACAAATGCACAACATCTTTGATGATATTTGCCCAGCTGAAAACAGGAGGTCAGCTGCTGAGGCTGTGTGTTTTCCATATGAATTATAAGTGACTGAGCTTCTGTAGGCGTTTCCTGGGATATCTTCTGGTGTCGGTGATCCAGAATCTGGAGATGCTTTACCAGGCTGTATAAAATAGTGTTTGGTGCATCCTGGATTGCAGAACGTCAAAAAAACAGAGAGTATTTTGCTCAAAGAGTAAAATTGTTCCTGCCAGAATTAGAAGTCGCCCCCCAACAGCAGAGGTGCCCCATCCCTGGAAGTGTTCAAGGCCAGGTTAGACGGGGCTTGGAGCAGCCTGGTCTAGTGGAAGGTGTCCCTGTCCATAGCAGGGGGTGGAACAAGATGAGCTTTAAGATCCCTTCCAACCCACACCATTCTGTCATTCCCTGAACAGTGGACTTCTTCAACGCCTAAGCAAGGTACACCTTCTGCTATGGGGCCAGCTTCTCTGGGAAATAGTGAGCACCCCCTGGCATCTGGAGGAAGTGAGCTAAGGCATCACATCTGGGCCACAGGAAACTCAGGAGTGTTCGAAAAGGAGTGGTTGTGACATGGAGGCCAAACTGCCCAAGTGGGAACCTCGCCAGTCGCTATTTGCGGCTGTGGAATTGGCACTCGGGCCGCGGGAGGTGGCTCCACGGCCACGCCAAGCGTGAGCTCCACTGCAGTCTGAGAGCACTGTAAAAAAAGCATTGCAAGCAACAGAGCAGCACAGCCTTCGTTCTGTGGGACTGTGGTGAAAGAACGGGCTGTGAGAGGCCTCTGCCTCCAACAGAGAGGGTTTTGTTGAGCAGCACCAGGGAGAGGCTGCAGACGGCGAAAGGGAATCAGATCAAGCACTGCCACAGTGCAGGCAAGTTGGGGAGAGCAGATTAGAATGTTCTAAATAGTGGAGAGTGGTGATATAAGACAGTCTCTTGTCTCATAGAAAGTCTACAATAAATACAGGAGAGAGCATTTACTACACGAAGGTAAGAGAACGGAGTGAGCACATCAAATGACAAGATAACCGAGACATGTTCCTGGAGAAAATGTGCTTCTGCCAGGCTGGAGGGGAATGGGGAGCCCTGCCAGCCCCAGCTCCTTTGCAGTGCATGGGCAGGAGCAGCTGCTCCAGTGTCTCTTCAGCTCCTCAGAGCCCTCCTGAGGTACGGAGCGCATAGGGAAGGTGTTCTGCCTTTAAAAGCCTTAAAGAGGAGCAAAATGGAGCAGGCAGCAAATCCTGACTGGTTGTTCCTCACCTGACACTGAGGGGACTGCTGGGAAGCTCTGAGCAGCGGAAGGTCTGTAGGCAGCGGAGGGGGAGGACTGGAAAAAGGGGAAATTCATGTCACAGCAGAAGATAAGAAAATAAGAGACTTGAAGAGGAGTTTTGCTTTGCCCACCAGACAATTGAAAATAGATCAAAAGAAGAACCCAAAGGGTTGGTTTGAGACGACAGCTCCTAAGGCAGAAAGTGGGGCAAATTTCATACATTTCAACATTTTAAAATAATTTTCTTTCTGCCCGGGATGTAGATGGGAAGCAAACGAAAAGGAGTAGGCCAGATTCTGATATCACTGAGTGAGACAGATTTGAGTCCACTGCAGTGAAATCAGACTCTGGCCCATAAGCAGGCAGTTCTGCTCCCCACAATGACAAACAAGTGAGTTCTGAGTTAGGGAATGAAAGGCAGAGAAAGAAGGAAAGGACTTCTGTAAGTGAAGTAAAAGATTCTTTTTTTCACAGTCTCAAGACCTGTAGAGAAACATGGTTAGGAGTAAGGATGAACTCCTTTTAAAGACTTAGCTGAGCTGAATTTGCTTTGGCCTGACCATGACATACACGGGCAGCTCATCCTGCCCAGCTGGTTTATGGCACCAGGGTAGCCCATAGTTATGAGGATAAACTCCTAATCTTTTTAGGTCCTGAGCATTTTCTGAAAACAGGACCTACTCTGGCAAAAGTATGACAATAACCCCAGGTATGAGCAGTGCTCTTCATCAAATTCATCTTCAGGATGAAACAAAAATACAAACTGTCATGGGGACAAATTTCTGGGACTGGCAGGACTCCGGGGGTGTCAGACAGAATCTGTCTCAAAAACAGCCTATGCTTTGAAGTTTCCAGCTCTCACAACAGCCAAACTTTTTTTAAAGGCAGACACCCAATAAATGTGTATTTAACCTCCCGAGGCTTCTTCCTCTGCTGGCTCCATCCTCCATGGTGATGAAGGTGGCTCACAGCAGCATTGTGGTGTAGCAAATTCACATGAGGTGTGTTTTGCACATGACCTGCATCAATAGTTCATGATTTCTTTTATAATGACAGCATTAAACATCTCCAGGCAGATGCTCATGGGATCTGCGCTCATTCGAGTAACTTAAGGACAGGCTTGTGAAACTCAGCAACCAGCAGGAGACAAATAATGAAACTTGGGGCAGTTTAACACAGAAAGTTCTAAGCTACAGGAAAATATCTAATGCTGTTCCTTGCGGTCTGAGGGGAGAGCTCAGGATGAGAATAGCCCCTGTTTGACCACCAGCACCACAAAGCAGGTTTTGGAAGTAAAAGGAGGTGCATCCTCGATTCCTCTTCTCAAGGGGTATTTTACGACAAGAGGAATGAGAAGAAAGCGAACGCAGCAGCTGCTTGTGCTGTGGTGTCAGTCCAGTGAGGCAGGGCAGCTGTACTGGTGAAAAATCAAACAAATGAACACAGTGCACAGATAGATATTTCTGTACAGATGAACATTTTTTGGCATGTTTGATCTCCTTTGCTCACTATTGCTCAAATCACTCGGCAAAGGGCTTCAGAACCTGTCAGCAGAGAAATCCTCCTAAGGAAAAAAATACACAACTGTTTCTCTTGTCGCCTGGCAGAGTCCAGCACTGAGACACCCTCACTCGCTATAAATAGAGTTTCTGCATTCATGTCCAAGGGAAGCATAAAGCCATGCCATTAAGGAAACTCAGTCCTGCACAACTTGCTGGGATGGACATTGTGTTCAGGCAACTTCTGTTACAACAGCCCCACTCTGCATGTCACGCTTTTCTCATGGTCTGTGGTGCTATCTGTCAGTCAGCCTTCTCTGTGCTGATATATTCAGAAAACTTGTCATTTAAACATTCAGATATTCATGAATTGCAGTATATCAGGCTGACAGTCGGCTCTGGAACTGAGGTACAGTTTTTAATCACAGAATAGATGCAACAAGCAGAACCATCGGTCCAAATTTCCTATGGTACCTTTCTAACTGCCTTATTTTTAATATACAGTCAGCTCCTTGCAACTTGTATTCTCTGTTTCTGCAAGCACTTGCTGTCAAATGATCCTGAAAATAATTTCATTCCATGTCTCCAAACCATCCCAAAAGTCCCACATTTGCCAGAAAGCATTTGGCTGGTTGGTGGGATTTTGGGGTGAATGACTGTGGGTGTATTTACTTGCCTGCAGGTGACTGCTGGAGCCAAGTGACCACTTCTGCAGCTGACATTCACAGCCCTCATCCCACCAGGGCGACTCCTTTGGGAGAATCCCCTGCTTCACACTATTAATAGTGCGAATGTGTGTGCTCCAAGTATCCACAGCTGCTCAAGAGCTGCAGGAATGTGGCGTGTTGGCAGGGGAGGGCTTGATCCAAGACATTGCAAATGTCTGGTGTCCCATGGCGAAACAAGAAAGGCTTCTCTACCAGGTCCCAAACCCAATGTTTTACTGCATAAAGGGCTGGCAGCTGAAACAGTTAATGCAGCAGTGGCTGTGCAGAAGATGATGGAGAAGGAGGGAGTAGCTCGGCCCCTCTCTCCTCGAGTGTCTCCCACTGCTATCGGATATTGCCTCCTGTAAGCGCCTGCTCAGCACAGGGAGACAGAAATTGCTATTGACACAAGTCCCCTGCAGACAGGGCCCTCTGCTGCAGAGCTGCTCGAGTCTGGAGTGCTGGAAACCTATTTTAAATGACAACAGAGCAGTAAAGCTATGGGAAGATCTTGTTGTGTAGAGTTTTCAGGATTAGGTCAGGGAGAAAACAAAAGTACAGCCTTGTATTGACAAATATTGTCAGACATTTGAGGGCTCTGTTTTCCAGTGCTGGTTTGTGCAAACACTTCCAGGGCATCAGGGAATGTTGTCATTGATAAACACTAATCACAGGAAATGGCTGTTCTCAAAGACATGGCTGATGCTATGGACAATAATGGGATCATGTAATGCATGGCCACCAAATTAATAAGCATTTGCATCCTAAGCATTAACCTTCACTCTCAGTCATCAAAAAATAAAAACCCAGTGAGCAATCTGCAGTGGTAGAGGCAGGATTATTAAAGGAGTATTTGAGAAAGAGCAAGGAAAAGGCAGTATGTAATCAGAATTTGGGATCACTACCTTGATTTGCTGTTGAAACCTCTATGTATTTTAAGATCTCAAACCCCAAAACAAAGCTTAATCTTCACTTAGGCACTACAGTTCCCTCCCTTATCACGTTATCCGAGTACATCACACTCTAATTATAGTTGTCTGAACAACACTTAGTGAGATTGGGAAGTACTAACCTTGCCAGAGAAGCCCTTGAACACAGAGTAGAACCAAGTCAGAAATGCTTTTTAGTTCTTAAATGCCAGTTAAGTATGCTGCAACCAGTGGAAAAAAAAAAATTGTTCTTACACCATCAACAACACTTCAGAAAATTTACCTCTTCATTATCATTAACAGAGATCCTGAAATCCTGGCTCAAAATTCATAACAAAGTCATTGTTATTATGAGAAAAAATGCATTCTAATATTTGTATTTCTAAAAGCATCATTAAAAACATATCAGTAATCATTCAAAGAAAGGAATAATACTTACAGCATCTCAGTGGGATGTTATATCTCACTCTCAAGAGGTATCTAGAAATGCTTCTCAATATTTTAGTATCTGTTAGGCAGTGATTGCAGTTTATTTATCTCTCTCTAGTGGGTACAGCAGTAGGAGTTAAATATTCCATCTTCCTCTCCCAAGGATATAAGGGATTGTATCCCCAAACTCAATCAAGGAAGAAAATCCCTCCCACATCACCTCCTGGGGTGGGAAATGGCTTCATGTGCCTTAGTGAGTGTGGACCAGTGGCCTCGTTTGCCTGCACATTTCTTGAAGGCAGCTGCTGAGAAGCCTTCGAGAAGAGCTTCAAGGAGCCCAGACCTTGTGCAGATGCTGCAGAGTGGTTGTTACTGAGTTTGATTGAGGCATTTCCTTTTCTGCCACATCTGCCATTCCAGGGCTTTTATTCTTTTTGCATTGCTTTACGAGCCAGGGCATGGAGATGGGTATTCCACCAAATCCCAGCTTTTCTTTGTTCTTATTTTTTATGTATAAATACAACTCAGACTCTGCTGTTGTGCTTTTAGAGCTGACCACTGCTTCAGTAGCTTCTCCAGCTAGTCTTAATTTTTGCCAAATCTGAGTTTCAAAGTCCATCATCATGAAGAAAAGAGGTATTGCTACTTTTCCTAGCAAGCCTTTATTTCTGATACTTTGTGGATTGAAAGAGGCCTCAATACCCTGTAGATCACCAGAGTTCTTGATAGCAACTTCAAGCCTCACTGAGAGTTTAATAGGCTGCTGCAGAATTACATTGCAGTTGTTAAGTTGTAGAAAAAAGTTTTCCAGTCTGCTGCTGTTACTAGCTATCAAACACCACCGACATTAGAGAGGACCCTGAACCAGTATGTCTGGTCTGAACTACATCAAAAATACTGGGGAGAATATTTTGGATTCCTAGGCTTTGATACAAGTCCAAATTTCGCAGTCATTTGCTATTTCTATAAGAATTTAGCCAGATAAATAATGACCAATAAATAATTACCAATCCCAGTATACCTGAAAACTGAAAATAAAAACGAACTCTCAAACTCATACAGATTTTTTGGGGGGGCAGGGAGAGGTGTGGTTATCCTGTTTTTTACCTCTGCTAGTTTTGCTAATACTCTCTCATTTAGAGAGGCTCTAAATACAAGAGCCAGGAAATGAAGGTCTCATCACTGCTGTCCTGCTGGTGCATTCCAGCCCTGTGGTGGAAGGAATGGCTTCACAGCCTCTGTGAAAGTTCTGCTGAGGGGCCCATTTCACTCAGCAGTTTAATTATGTTTGGCCATTTTACAGAGCCCAAACCCCTCCATCAGTCTGTCAGTGCTGCAACACAAGAGGCTTGGGGAGCATTTCAGTCTTGCAGACTTCTTGTCTGTTAAGTGAGTTTCTGGACCTGAGGTGTTTGTTTGAGCAGTTGCCATGTCCCCGCTCTGTGAACGTGCAGAAGGAGCCTGTGGTGGGTGCACAGAGCTCTCTCCTTCAGGCATCTCCCTGTCTGCACCGGGAGCTCGGTGACCTGGGATACTTCTAATTTTATGTCAGTTCTGGATAAATTCAGCCACTTACCTTAACATTTACTGGAGAATCATAGAATCATGGAATAGTTTGGGTTGAAAGGGATCTTAAAGCCCAGCTCATTCCACACCCTGGCATGGGCAGGGACACCTTCCACCATCCCAGGTGGCTCCAAGCCCCGTCCAACCTGGCCTTGGACACTTCCAGGGACGGGGCAGCCACAGCGTCTCTGGGCAGCCACCCCCACAGGGAGGAATTTCTTCCTAATATCCCATCTAACTCTGCCTTCTGTCAGCCTGAGAAGGACACAGAATACAATACCTACAGACAGAGAAGCATGTACAGACTGAGACATGGCCCCACCCATACACACACAAGCACAGTCACTGAAAAGCCTGTTTCCACAAGAAATTAGGATGGGAATATTATTTAGATTTTTTTCCTTAATAAATAGAGAGGATAAAAATCACACTCTGAATGTATTTCCTGTAAACTGCACACCATAATGGAGAGACTCAATGAAATGACGATCCAGTCTCAGAGGCTCTATAATGCTGGGAACGATTCGGTTTCACTGTGTGAACTGCCATGAAAATAAGCACTGGCATCTTTAAAACCTGAGTTTTGGATTGCCTTGCCTGGGAGGCATCAGGAGCAACAGATCCTATGGTGGCCAGCACAGGGATGCTCGGGCACACAGGCTCAGCAGGAGCAGTCCCAGCTGAAGTGCTCTCCCCACCTGGCAGCCAGGACAGGTGTGTCACTTCCAGATGTGACATGAGCCACTTACATCTTGTTCCCAGCCTTTGAAGTGCTGTGCAGAGAAAGCCTGAGCCGCTGCTGCAATTAGAGCTGATACATCATTTACTGGAAGAATTAAATGCGCTGTAGTAGCAAACCTGCGGTTGACACTCACAGGGTGCAATTTAAATCCTCCGGATTAGTAATTCTTTTGAGATCTTTGTAATCATTGGTAATAGGTAGTGAAATAAATCCACATTTATATCCTACAGACTGCAGCTGTGCTTCTGTTAAAGTAGTATTAACTGATGGGTTTTAAATCCTTCTGCCAGCTCAAGCTGTAAGCACCGAGGCTCCTGTGCAGGGATAACTCAGCCTGGGTGATGTGTTCCCGAGCAGGAGAGCGCTGGTTAATGAATAATGAAAGCACCACGGCACAATCACAGCTCAGGGCTCACTCCTGCAGGAAGCTCTCTGGGGAGAGGTTCCCGTGTAGCTCCCTGTGCCACAGCGACCCAGCTCCAGCTCAGACTATGGATAACTGTGGTAGGAAAGAACACAAAAAGCTTTACCTACGTGTCCTAATTGCTGAGGTGTCCAGTCGAGCGAGGGGTTTGTCCGGCCAGCTCCAGCTTTGTTGCTCTGGGTATCAGGAGTGCACACTGTGCCCTGACTTACTGCACAGGCTCCCAGTTAACTAAATAAATATGCCATTAAGGGCTGAGTCAACCTTGAGTGGGACATATGGGCTTAAACTGCAGCAGGAAGAGATTTATGGACTTGTTTTCACAGCCTAGAGAGTAATTGAAGAGGCCTCAGACAATTCAGCGTTTACCGGCTCTGATAAGGGAAGGCTACACTTCACTGGGATGAGATGGGAAGGATGATAGGACCGAGACTGGCACTTGGAGCCCCAGCCATGGAGCAGGGACCCAGCATGACAGCCACTCTGGGAACAAAAAGAAGCTTTGCAAACTCAGTATGCTTGTAAGATAAGCATGGCACTGATAAAGTGAAGCACTTAGAGATTAAAAAACTCAAGAGAACGTTATAAGTGGCTGAAGGAAAGAGCCCAGGAATCCTGGCTGTCCCTTCCTTCAGCCCAATCTGCCCAAAATTCATTACTTCACAGGTGGTTTCTTGACAGGTTAAAAAAAGCACGTTTACCTGGTTCTGTTCCTTACGGGTTCTGTTTGCTTTGTTTCCATTTAGGAATCTACAAAGGACATTGTTTCCGAATCAACCACTTCCCTGAAGACAATGACTACGACCACGACAGCTCCGAATACCTTCTCCGTAAGTGACAGTGATACCTAACGCACAGATGTGGCCAGACAGGCTTCCCTGGGTGTCTCTTCTGTAGAGAGCAACCCCAGTTTTACTCACTGCCAGACTGGCCCAAACTGGGTTGGACAGCCTGGTGGTGGCACATGTCCAGTTCGTGCTGCAGCTGACACAACCATCACCCTTGGGGACCCCAGTTTCACGGAGTCATTGAATCATGGAACGGTTTGTGTTGGAAGGGACCTTAAGGACCATCTAGTTCCAACCCTCTTGCCGTGGGATTTCAAGGATTTTTTCCAAGGGTTTGCTTCAGCCAGGGGAATGCTCATGATTTTGGTGTCCATTCTCTAAACATCATAAGGCAAATTTTCAAATGAAAACCACAGCTGTCGTGCCCAGATTGGCGAGGATATTTTACAGAGGGAGTATTTATAGGGTTAGTGTAACGAAACAGGTTTGAGGAGTGGGATCCAGCCCATTAGGAAGCTTTACCTAATGCTTAAACCCAACCCTTACTCAAGCCGCAGCCTTTACAGCTGCTGAGCCACCTTCCCCTGCAATGAAATTACTGCACTGTAGGAAGGAAGCTGAAATTTCTTCAGCTAACAGCAAAATCCCAGCACGAACAGGGGCTGTGGCTTCCCTGCCTGGCCAGCCAGCCACTGCTGCTCTGTGCTGGCATGTAATTCCCTCCAGAAGGGATTTCATCCACCAACCTGGTGTTTCAAATAAGGGCAATTGTTTCACCTCCTCCGCATGATCATTCTCTCAGCTGATGGGAAATCTTGGAACCCAACCATGAAACCTGCAAAGCTGAAGTTGGATTCCCCTTCCCCAGAGGACTCCTTGCCTTGCTGTTCCTTCTGAACAAAAGAGCGGAGCAGCCAAGCTGAAAGCAGTGTCCCTTACCAGGGAGAGGAACTGCAGCTCACAAGGTGCTGGGAAATCAGGGAGCAGAGAACAACGCTGCTGGCAAGGCAGAGAACTCCTCAATTAAAATATTAATTACCTAAAACACCACTTAGAGAACCTTCTGCTCGCTTCTGGGCAACAACTTCTAGTTGCTAAGACATGAAGAAGGAAAAAAAATCTCCAAAAAGTTTGCCTCACCAGAAAGCCCAGATGTTTTTTTCCTCTTTGCTCTTGTCGATTTAGATCAGTCATAGCACCCAGGTGACATGATTCTAGAGCTCAGGGAAAGGCAGAGTGTGAGCACAGCTGCATTTATCTTTCATACAAAGCCTTGGAACTAATGTTAAATTGATGCCAAGTCAGCTTTAGGAAACAAACATCATTAGTAAAAGGAAAGAGGAATTAAGTAGCATCTTGATAAAAGCACATTTTGCCTTCTTTATATGGAGAAAAGTGAGAACTGGGAAAAACAGTCTCCAGCTCCACATTAAGACATGAGACTGGTAAATTGTTTGTAAGTGTGCTTGTGACGGGTGTTCCTAAAAGCTGTTTGCAAAAGTGACTAAGTACAGATCTTAAAAACAAGTTGGTCCCACCCTTTATGTCTTCTGAAAAATCAGTCTCCGGTGTCTCCCCCGCAGAGCAGAGCTCACCTCACAGAGTCTGCACGGAGACAAGGCTCCTTGGCTTTAACTTTCATAAGAAGAACTGCAGTTTCCCATGCATACAGTTGATTTAGAGATTACTGAAAGGTTACGTGTCTAAATCCAGAGGAGATGAGCTCATACCTATGTGTAATAGGGACCGAATCATTGTCTAAGACAGGAGGATATTTGCATCCTGTTTCAAAGGGACATGAGAGCTTCCATCCTGTTTTTGCCCTCTGCAACACCTTTGCAGTCTACTGGCTCCATATCATTCTCCACTATTTCTGGCCATTTCTTGGCACAGTTTCTCACAGGGACATGTTGGGACTGATCCTATTTTTCCTGCCTGGCTTAGACAAAGGCACCAAGACTCATGTATTTCATGCTCCTGAAAGAGCAGCGTGAGGGGTCTCAGCCTCTTCCACAGTCCCCAATTTAATTCAGGCTTCAGATAATTGCAAACATTGTAGTCCTAGCAGGATTGAGCCTTGGTTCAAAACCCCATGGAAATCAGTGATAAAAATGACTGATTTTAGGAGACTTTGGTCCAGGGTGTGGGTAGAGGCAGGAGTTTGGATTTTGCCCTTTGGTGTTCAAGCTGCTCCCTGCAAAATCAAGTGAACGACAACTGACACGTGCAGAGGAGCTCAGGCAAGACCCTTCGTATCAAACCTTCCCCGTGGCAACACACGTCAACCTGTGTGTCTAAAAAAATCCCCCTCACATGCCTGTGCAGGGCCCCGGCGAGCAGCAGATGTCCCACTGCCAGCACGGAGAGGCCGCGCGGTCCCTGGGCTGCCGCAGCATCCCCAGCGGCAAACGTGCCCCGGCTTCCCTCATCTCCCGCTTCCCTCCTCTCCTGCATTCCCTTGGGCACACAAAACCCGAGCTGCTCCCATCCAGCACCACAGGAAGCACAAGCACCTCTCCCTTTTGCAGAAGGGGCATCTCATCCTCACTGTGCGCTGGGGATGTCGGGGCTCTGCTGCTCTGAGCAGGGGGACCCCATTTCAGGGGCATCTCTACACTTTCATGCCCTCCTTCCCTGCATGTTAGAGCATCCTCTTTTCAAAGCCATTCCCTCGGCTCTTGCCTTTCTGGAGATTAAAAGCCCGAGCCGAGCAGGGTTTGCAGCCTCATGGCAAGGAGCAGCGCCACGGCTCCACCGAAGGAGGTGTCACCACACATAGCGGTGCACAGCAGGCGATGCAAACCGACAGGACGGTAAACAAGGGGGGAGAAAAAGCCAGGCAGAAAGCAAAAACCAGATTGCCTTAATGTTTTTTGATATGCTGTCATTTTATTACCAGTATCAGGAGACATATGTAAATTCTACGTGGTACCTTATGAGCTTCCCTTGAAATTTCAGAGCTAAAAGGACACATTGTAAGAAAAAATATACTGTGGAGTTTTTCAGGAAGAGAACACTGTGTGTTTTGTTTCTCTTCACATTAATTACCTAGTATAGAAAAATAATCTCTGGAGATTATTAGTACAAATAGAACAACCCACCCCCTATATTCGGCATGTCTGACAATTTCCTTCCAATGCTGTCACTGAAGCATTTTGGGAAAGCTGTTTGATTTAACTGGAATCATTATAAACAGCATGACCATAAAGTACAGGAAACAACATCCAGAAAGATTGGGCCACAGGAGATTCTGAGCCTTTAGCCAGGGCACAAACAGACAGACAGAGATTTGGGGTGCCTTAATGTCCAGCAGCAGAGACTGACTTTGAATCTTTTTCTAATGATTAACTGTAAAAACTGACCCAAAAGCTGAAGTGCTGTTAATTCATGCCACACACGTGGGGATACGCCCAGGACAAGGGAACAGGCTTTCACCTCTCAACAGGCTTTGACCAGAGACCTTACACCCACCCGCATCACTTGGATTTGGCAGTTCCTGCAAGACGCTGTCTGAATAGTAATGCACCCGCCTGGACCGGGTTCAGATCCGGCTGGAAAATGCCCCATCTGTGAAGGACACGTGCAGCGACGCTGCCAGTTTGGGAAGGGATGGGCTTTTCTCGGTGTTGCAGATGGATAGCGGCAGAAGCTTCCCAGGCAGGGACTGTCTTTCCGGGTTTGTGTCTGCACCCTCCCTCCAAGGCCCGGGCCGAGCGGGGGCTCCGGGGCCGTGCGGGGCACACAGAGCGATGCTGGTGTGGCACCCCCAGCCCTGTCCCTCCCGCAGCCACTGGGAGCTCTGCCACCAGTTACCAGGGGAATCGTTAGGAAGCGATTCACTGAGTCGGGAACGCCGCGGCCATCGACAGCAAAACGAGAAAGCAGCAGCTGTAACATCTGCCCGTTTCTCCCGGGGAGACGGGCGCCGCTCGCTGTGCGTGTCAGCCAGGAGGATGCGCCCGGAGAGACCGCGGCGCTCACGGCACCGCAGCGGCCCAGATGGCGTTTTCTCCTCTCCACTCACTCAGCCCTGGGGTGCCCGTGGCCTCCCAGTCTGCTGTGGGGTTTCCATGCCACTGTGACAGCAGCCTCTGACTCTCAATTGCCTTGGGATCCCCCCAGCCTGGCACCCCTCGCCCTGCCAGGGCTCCACTCCGTGCCCTCGCCTTTCCCCAGCTTCAGGATGATCCTGTTTTCCACAGCAGTGTTCAGTACCTTATCTCCCCTGCTTCAAAAAAAAAAAAAAAAATCCTCTCTCTACAGCCATAAAGCTCAGTTCCTCACTCTGCCTTTCAGGAACCCCCGCCAGCTTTTACCCCTTTGGTTTTTTACAATACAGACATCTCTCTTCTCATGCTTGTTTATTTTTCTCAGCCCTTTTGTTCCCTCCCTGCCGCTTCCCTGTCGATTGCTGCTCTATCTTGTTGTGACCCGACTTTGAAAGCTGGCTTGAAGTGGTGTTTTAATATTTCGGTGGGGGATTTTATAGCCCACACTGGTGAATGGACTGAAGCATACGGAATTTTAAATGACTACTTTGCTGTCAGGAAACTAAACGCAAACACCTAAGACACACTTGTTAAAATTCCTTCCTTAGAAATCTGAAAGGTTTCGATGTCCTTAATATCCAGCAAAAGAAAAAGGGGTTATTAGCTGTGCTTGCTGGCAACTTGGATGCTGCTGACTTCAAGAGCTGTAATTTGTTTCTCGTGTGTGCACCACGGAACAGATCCGTCTGCTCCAGCTGTCCCAAACGTTGTAGGGTTCATAGCCAGCCCATGAATTTTTCACTGCTGCTCCCTGCGTGATGCTGGGTCTTTACTGTCACTTACCTCATGCTTTGCCAGAAATATTCTGCACACAGTGGCATCAGAAAATGCCAATAACGCTGGACTTCCTGGAAGAAAGCTCAAAAGATTGAAGCCACTGAGTTGAGAGTCTCTCTCACACTGACCACGTCATGGCCTTGTCGTCCCAAAAACATGCCCAGAAATGCAGAATTGATGATAATTCCAGCAAAAAGGAATAAAAAAATAATAATAAGTTGGATTAGGGAAAATTTCTTCACTGAAAGGGTTATAAAGCACTGGAACAGATGTCCCTGAGTATGTTCAAAAAATATGTGGATGTGGCACTCAAGGACATGGTTTAGTGCCAAGCATGGTGGAGGTGCTGGTTTCACAGTTGGATTTGATGATCTTAAAGGTCTTTTTCAACCTTAACAATTCTCTGGTTCTATTAAATCATTCTTCTTAATGATTTCAGGGTAAAAACAGGGGTTTTGAGACTCTAATCTCCACACTTGCACCCGAGGAGGCATTGGAAATGATTGCTGTCTCTCTTCCTTTCCTACCTGTGTCCCTCCAGGCATCGTCCGTGCCTCCAGCGTGTTCCCCATCCTAAGCACAATTTTGCTGTTGCTGGGAGGACTCTGTGTCGGAGCAGGAAGGATTTACAACAGCAAAAACAACATTATTCTCAGCGCTGGGATTCTCTTTGTTGCAGCAGGTATGTTCTGTTTAAATTGAGTTCTTAAGAAGTGCTGCCTTTTTCAACTGAAAAGACTGTGGACAAAGTTATGCTCTTGAAGCTCTACAATAAGTATATTCTAGAAAAGCTTCTGGTTCTCCTGCAGAAGGAAGTGAAATTCAGTAACAAGCATATTTTACACTATTTAAAATGTATTAAACATTAGATGAATCAGGCATCTCTTATACCTAGGGTCTTTTTTTTCTATATGAAGGCAGAAAACATTCACCTCTGATAGGTGAACCCGTTTTTCACACTAGAAACATCTGAGAAAGTCAGCCTCATTGTTAATAGTTCTCCCTGAAGCCTGGATTAAGCATGCTGCATTTAGATGAAAATTCAGCAAGGTGGAAGAGAACTTATCTTGATCAAGGTGAACAGCCATAGCCCTGAGCTCCAAATGTATTTTTATCATTCTTCTGGATGTTAGAATCCCACTAACAATATTAGTGAGCTCCCATATGCTTCTTCTTTCCCACTGTGGCAGTGAAGAGATGGGAAAAGGTCCTGCAGAGTATTTTGGGATCCATGTGAGCACATGTGACCCGTATGTTGACCTACTGGTTGTTTTTCAGGAATAAATGAAACCCTGAGATAAATGTAAGAGTAAATAAATATAATAAAATTTCCTTGTCCCAGTCTTAGAACCATTCAGGTCCAGAAAGTAACGTGGCTTGAATTTTATCTCCCCAGCCACATAACCACTGATTTATGTTTTTCTCTCTCTAGGTCTGAGTAATATCATAGGGATCATTGTCTACATATCGAGCAATGCAGGTGACCCAAGTGACAAGCGAGATGAGGACAAAAAGAACCATTACAACTATGGCTGGTCTTTTTATTTCGGAGCCTTGTCTTTTATTGTGGCTGAAACCATAGGTGTTCTGGCTGTGAACATCTATATTGAGAAGAACAAAGAGCTGAGGTTTAAGACCAAGAGGGAATTCCTTAAGACTTCTTCCAGTTCTCCTTATGCCAGGATGCCAAGCTATAGGTACAGGAGGCGGAGATCCAGATCCAGCTCCCGATCCACGGAGCCTTCTCCATCCAGGGACATTTCTCCAGTTGGCATGAAGATAGCAGGCACCATCCCCATGAACGAAATTTCCATGTACACCCTTTCCAGGGAGCCTTTGAAGGTTACCACAGCTGCCAGCTACAATGCAGACCAAGAAGCCAGTTTCCTGCAGGTCCACAACTTCCTCCAGAAGGAATTTAAGGAAGGACTCCACGTGAACATGGTCAATAGGAGAACGACGCCTGTTTGAAGCACCTTCCTTCCTCGTGCTTTTTGAAGAGATGTCCAAACAGAATGGATCTGTCAGGAGCGATGTTAAAATACTCTCTCACCTCTTTAATTGTGGCATGTGTTGAGGTAGCAAGTGGAGATCCTCTGGACCAACATATTTACATGCTCGTAGCTTTTTTTGAAGCTATTTGGAGTTTGTTTATTTCCGTTTTTGGTGTCACGAGATGAAGGCAGTTCATGTTCCTGCACTTTTGTAGTGTGTACACAGTCTTGGAGAAACTGCAAAGGACTGGCCACCAGTGTGTTTTAAAGGATTACAGAAAAATTATTGTACAACTTTTTTTTTTCTAATATTGAGATCCCTTAGTACAAACTTGCAAATATAATTTATAACCAAGCCCAAGGATGAATATGAACTACTCATCAAGTGAGCCACTTTCCTTTGACACGGCATCAGCTTTGCCTCTTTCAAAAAAAAAAAAAAGAAAAAAAGAAAAAAAAAGAAAATATTTTTGAAGGCAACACTTTCTAAAACTGACCTGTGCCACTGAAACCATGAAGCACCCACATACTGAGCATTACAGACTCCCTGATGGGGTGGGAAGGGGGTCTCCCATTCCTGGGGTAAGGCAGCCCTTGGGGCAATGCAGGCCAAGGAGCAGAGGGTGGGTGCATCTTGAAACACCTGGAAAGGGAAAAGATTAAAGCAGGTGGGACTTGAGCATATTTGCAAATATAATTTCTTGCCTAACGTTTAGAAAACTTGAATTCTCATTTCGACAAGCCCTAGTGCCTGATCCGGCAAGGTGCTGAGTGCTGGCTGTCAGGAGCCCCTAGAGACTTCCTAGAGCGAGGCGAGGAGCAGGGCTGAGCCGGGGCGGCCGCGGAGCCGCCGCTCCCCTGCGACCGCGTTCCTATTTCCTTACTGCTTCACAAGTGCAACACTAACGCTACTGGAAACGAAGATCCCTGAGCAACGCGCGTCAGCAGACGAGAAGCTCACGCGCCCGGACTGGCGAAATTTCCGCAGCAACGGGAGCCGAGTGTTAACAGAGCAGATGACAACTTTGTATTTTTTAAAGCAGAACAAAACAAAACAAAACGAAACAAAACAAATAATCGCCGTTTATGAGATATTTATTAAACTCTTTTTATTACGAATTAAGTGCCGCATGGTGCAAGGTATAGTTGCTTTTAGATGGAAATGGTGGTTCAACCTAATTTAATTTATTTTGTAATGACGCCTCTACTTACGTGCAGAGAGCCCACAGCAAACTCTATGCATCGTGTAAGGAGGGAACTAATTTGTACCCTTTGCTTCTGTATGTTTCTAAAAGAGTCTGAATTTTTTTTTTTATAAATTCCTGCTTTCAGTTTTTACACTTCAGCTTGGATCTCAAAGCTCGAGGGCCTGACTCAAAGGTAATTTTATTTAATAGTACTTATGCTGATTTTAGTGACCACTCAACCAAGCCATATGAGAATGAGGTGCCCGACTCCCCTCAGATGAATTAGATGCAGTGAGAGAGGAGCATCTAATTCCTGTCGATTCCTTTGAATATCCCCATCATCTTTGCCCAGAAAATCTTTGCTAGCAGAAGACTAGACAAGTGGTGGCAAGAAAAAATCCATAATTCGGAAAGTTTGGGTCACTGGTAGTGGAAGATCTCAGCCAAACTGTTAAAACCTCTTTAGTCTTAATTTATCCTATGATGGCTCCAGGGCCAGAGACTCAGTGGTGGTTTGGATACGAGGCTTTCAGCTAGTGGAATCAAGTCCTCCAGGGAAATCCCGGAGAAGCTGCCTTAACATCCCAAAAAGAAAGTTGAACCCCCTCTCTCCCCAGATAAACCCTGCTCAAGCCTCTCTCCTTGCAAGAACCAAGACACAATTCTGAATTTTAAGCGAGTCTTCCCCTAGTCACTGTTAAGCTCTGCCTGGCCCTCAGCCTGGCAGAGCCACATCGTTATTTTGGCAGAGGTGGGTTGGAGCCTTCATCCCTGCTCATTAAGAGTTTCCATTCAGGTTAAAACTCTGCTGGGATCCTTTTTTCAAACCTCTGAACTCTCAGAGCTAAAGCGAATGGAGTGATGGGAACGATTTAAAAGTAGAAAATATTGTGCTACTTTCTGTATCAACACACTATGGAGAAAGATGTTACACAAGCTTTTTAAAAGAAAAATTCAAACAGAGGCAGAAAAGAAAACTTTTTTACCTACTTTTCGGCTAGGACAACATAAAAGGGTTCTAAAATTATTAAAGTTCTTGATGAAAGGTTTTTTTTACAAGAATCTTTATGCTTTCAAACAATAAATTATTTCCTACTTTTTGAGACTTCGTAATATTAAAATACTTTGATTAGCTATGATAGAAGTAGAAGTTTGCAATGAAAAAAAACAACCTTCTGTCTCATTAGTGTGTCATACTAAGTGCTAATTAATTTACATCTAATTATAGTCAATGTATTTTTCAAGTGCAATTTCCCAGAACTATTTGTTTCCCACTGTGTTAATAAACTAATAGTTAGAACTAAGTCCTCATCCGTGTTTACTGTAATTAAGAATAAAACCATTCCCTTTTAAAAATAGGAGTTAGATATAGGCTGTTTCTCTAAACTCATGTACCTTGAACTGGAAGTGGACAGTGTGAGGTTTGCTCCGCGCGTGGGTTTTGTTCTTTTAGTCGTCGTTCTCCAGTGAATGTTCTTCAAACCACCCATCTGATTCCAGCCAAAGTCCAAGGTTTTTCTTCAGCCCAGCTCAGACCTCCAGAGGCACGTGCAGTATTTTTGGCAAAAAAAAGCCTTGCTGAGCGTTTTGGGATGTTGCTCTTCGCTGGAGCCTCCTCCTCCAGGGCAGGGCTGGGTCCAGGAGCTCTCCAAGAGCACGCCCTGTTTCGGTCCAAGCTGGAGCATCTGCTCGTTCTCCAGCAGGCACCTTCTAGAAATGGAGCTGGAGTGGGGATCATGGGCTGCTCATGGGGTCTGGACAGGGAACAAAGGCATGGGGAGATAATAGGGACCAGAGCTTTTCCTGTGGGACAACAAGAGCTGCAATTGAAAACTCAGCAGTTAAGTTGCAGTGCAGTAAATTGTTCAACCAAAGCCAAAACCAAAAAAAATTCATTTGATGATTCCAGTTAAAAAAAAAAAATCCTCAAAAACCCAGTCCTTTTCCATGGAAAACTTTGGTTCTAACAAAGCTGAAAAATTTGCAGCATTCTTTCCCATGAACAGTCTTGCTCCATGGCTGATCTATCTGAACAGAGTCAGATTGTGCTCAGACTTTGAAATCACTCAGTGATAGTTTAAAAAAAAAATTCTTCTGTTCTTCCACATCTCTCTGGTTTCCCTGGACAGCATCGAACAAATGAGCCCCATTTCCCAGCAAGGCCTGCAGATACCATGAAACCATATCATTAACAACAATCAGTCTTTTGGTATATAACATACTGTAGCAGCAGAACTGAAAAAAAAAAATGCTACTGGATCAGATTTGATTTTCCAAGAAACAAAGTTTCAGGTATACCATGAGCTCTCTCTTCCTCATTTCTCATACACAGTAAGAGTAAAAGGAGAAATCACTTCAGCTGTCCAGACATCTAACAATAAACTATTTTTCTATTTCTTTTTCTCTCTGTATGGATCACATATCCACAAGGGCTAATATATCATGTCCCTTGAGGCTACATTTCTGTCTGCAGTTCTAAAGTGTTATTTCCACTGTGCTTCAGTTCTACTGGTATAATCACAACCATGTATAATGTACTTAATCCTTACTTTTTAAATAAACCATTTTAAATGTATTTGGTTTTGTGTGGAGAAAGGTATATAGATTTTTAATTTCCAAATTCTCTGTGCTGAGATTTCTGTTTATTTTTTCATGTTTTTCACTGATTGCAGCTGGCCATGTTACTGGGAGCCAGTATTTCAGAGGAGATAAAATTATTCTTGTGGTCTCACAGACCACAAAATCTCCAAGATAAGCTATTTTCACAATATTTCCAGTTATTTGGCTGGAAATTAAGAAAAACCTTCTCATTTCCAGCTTAAACTTGTCCCATATGAGACACACTGTGGTTTCAGTGCCCAGTTTGAGCCCAGTGTGGTGGCCGGAGGCCACTGCAAACCACCCTCGAGGAAAACAACCCAGTGCCCTCCCTGAGCCTGAGCTTTCCTCCAGCTTTTGAGGTTTCTTATGAACTTACCTCGAGCATCCTCCTCTCCCTGATCTTGCCCATTTTGCCTGAAGGAAGCCTGACCCCACATGCTGAAGCTCCTCACAGCCTTGCTGTGCTCACCACCACAAAATCCCAGCGGGATGAGTGGTGCCGAACACGGGTCAGCAGCTGAGCAGCCTCTCCCCACTCCCAGACATCCCCAACCATCCCCAAATCAGAGACAATATTTCTTCTTCAAATACTTCACCTCCCAGTTCCTCAGCCTCCAGACTGTCTACAAAGATGAGGACTGGCTGCCTGTCTCTACCCACCGCTCCCAGGCTCATGATGAACTGGCTCGTCTGGAGGGAGGCAGAGGATTCATCTTTTCAAATGCCTCTGACACGCAGTAGTGAAGCCGTTTAAAGCCCAGGCCCAAAGCTGCTTCCCTTGGACGGAAATAAATAAAGGTTTTTCCCACTTTTACATCCCACGTCTGTGGGTAAATGGTGACCCCAGGAGCTGTGGCTGCCCCGCTGTGAACAGGAGTGCTGGGAAAAGTGGTGGTGTTTGAGGAGGGGGGAAGCAGAGACGGTGTCCTTAAGGCTTCGGAAAGTGGGAAAAAGAAGGTGTGGCATTTCCTTGGAATGAGCAAACTAACAGACATGGGCAGTGCCGAAACGAAAAGAGAAAGGAGAGGCTCTGCACCTGTCTGCAATCCAGCTCGACTTTCAGCCGGCGCTCTGTGCTCCCAGAGCCAGGGGATCGCTTTCCCCAGCGGCACAGCCGGCACGGCCGGCGGTATTTTGGGAGCATGGAGCTGTGGATCAGTCACAGGGGCAGCAGGGATGGCCAGCTATATACAGCGGGGCGGGAGTCTACTGAAAAATAAAATAGCCAGCCAAAACACACACATACATTTAGCTCTTGCCTTCCATGATCTCAACCCCAGAATCGGGGAGCTTTCAGAGGGTGCCACTGGTGGCATTCCCAGGTATTGGCTGTGTCACCACACTGGGGCAACGCAGGCTGGGGAACCCAAATATTACTGAGGAGCCCCTGTTTGAAGAAAGCTCTTTGCTGAACTCACATTTGAGCTGGGAGCAGAGCAGGTGCCATCTCCCCCTCTCTAGGTTATTCTCACCTGGGAAGGGTCTTCTGCAGAGCATTGTTCTGCAAGCAGGGAACCACAGAGTGAGGTTAATCTGGTTGTGGCAGATACTGAGGCTGGTCCGGGAGAAATACAAAAGAGTGCAAGTGCTGGGGAGCAGAGCCAAGTCACCACCTCTGCCAGGGAAAAAAACCAACACAATAGCTGGGCTTCAGATGCCTCCTTTGGCATTTTCTCCAGAAGAGAAACACAATTGTGTTCCTCACTCACTGCTGCTAAAGTGCCACTAATTGCAGTTCTCCCTGATTTCCAACAGGTCCTCATTAATAGTCTGTTCATATTTCATGTGATATCGATTTTTAAATGTGAATATTTACCAACTGACACAGGGAGACTGCAGGAACCATTCCCAGAGGATTAGGTATCATGGTCTTCTGGATGTGCAGAAAACTTCCAGGGTTTGCTTTAGTCCTGTGCTCCTCCAGAAATCCATTTTGCTTCTGCATTTTTCAGGTGCCCACAAATAACCCACAAAATCTTTTTTTTTCCCATGGGCTGGCAGCACTAGGCCATTTTTGGGGGCTGGGGACAGTGTTTCACCTCAGCTGCAGCAATGTGAGCTTGGGAAGTCATTGCTGCCCATGCTGGGGCTCTTCGAAGCCTGTTCACACTCCCAGCTCTACTTAGCAGTAGGAAAGGATCAATTATTCCCTTCTGATTTCACTTCAGTTGTTTCCTGGAAATTAAGAAACTCAAAGCCAAACCAAACCCATAGAACTTCTCCAGAATGAAGGATCTAAATGAGAAAAAAACCTGTGATTCTTGCCAACACTGGAAGAGGCACAAAGACCAACACCAGTGAAAAAATTAATGAGTTCCCACCCCAGCAGTCCTTGTAGGTTGTAATTAGTCTAAAGCGGGATCATTAGCACCTGATGCCTCAGCAACCAGAGCGTCGCTTTGTGCTCACATTTGCAAACACACATTCACTTCCCTCTGCTCCACCTGTGGAGTTTGTAGCATCAAGGAGTCGAAGTCGGGATGCAGCTCCTGAGATCGACTGATGTCTAGTGAAATTTGACAAGAGTATACTTCAAAGGAAAAGGCCTTACATCTTTAATGCGTTTCTTTTCTGGCTTAAAGTCTGCTCCCTTTAGGCCTTTCTGCTTTCATGAGAACTCTTGGTTCTGGTTTAAATGGAAGCCTCAAATATCTCTGCCAGCCCCAGCACAGATGTGCTTGTGGTCCCTGGTCCCTGCCTTGCTCCTTGTCCCCACTGCCCACCCTGGTTCCCTTCCCCTCCAATTTTGCACCAGGTACCTTCACTCCTGCCCACAGTTCCCACATCCCAGCAAGAACGGGGCACCAGACACCATCCTCGGTGCCCACATGTCCCTCTGCTCCACAGGGGTGTCTAAGCCATCCCAGTCACACGCAAAGCTGAGTAATGTTAACCCTGCGAAGTCATATTTCCATTACAGTTATTTTAGATCAACATTTTTTAACCTACTCTTTTTTTTCTCTCCCTTTCCCATGCTCTCCCTATGCCTTAATTCCTTGCTCCACATTGTCCTCATCAACTTGAGCTGACACCTCTGCACCTTTATTTTGACATCAAACTGGGGTGTTAATAAAGCAGGACTGGAGTAGCTCTGACATTATCTTGACACAATGATATTTGCAGCTTTCCACTGGCATTTTTTAAAGCATTCTTTTAACATTCAGGTGCTGTCACCCTCCTCAGTTTGACATCACAATTGTAATGTCACCTCCACCCTGGCCTCTGCATTGACATTACCATCAAATTGGCTTTACAATCAGCTGAAATATCAAAGGGAAGGAGAGAGGCTGGCCCAGCCCCAGCAATCTTGGCTCAAGGCAAAAGAAGTCACTTCTGGAAGAAGGAATGGATGTGTTGGGTGGCTGCTGGAGTTACTACAGGCATCGAGGGGAACCTGGTTGATAGGAAAGCAAACAAGCATTTAAAAGATTTTGCATTAGAAAAAAAAAAAAGACACAAATAAAACTAAGCAAAAGAAAAGCAAAACAAAAAACCCAACACAAATGGAACCCACAAACCCTCCCTCTACTACTCAGAATAGTTCAGGTTAACTAAAAATAATTATAATAAAAACATAGAATAAAAATAACTATAATAAAAATAACAAAATAAACTAGTTGGCTGATTTTATCAGTCTCTGCCTCGGTGCTGGACTCTGGAGGCACGTCCAGCCCCGAGCTCCGTGCAGGGGCTGCCGCGAGCTGCAGGCGTGGAGCGAGCGGGCTCCGGGGCTATTAAACTCCTTAGGATCAGTCTGAACTCAGGCCCAGCACTATTATAAACACAGATGTTTTTATAACCCCGTCGAAAAGTTAATCATCCTATTAATGCCTATTTCTGGGCATGCTGCAAGTCAAGAGAGCTCAGCCCCTGAGCGGCGGCTGCGGCCACTCCAGCGAGCGCCCGCCCGGCCGGGCGTGGGAATCCAAAACAACCCGGGTGGGACGGGGCCGAAAGCTGAGCTGTGCATTGGAAGCCTCCTGACACAGCGCAGCAGCTGCCTGCGGCCCCGGGGCTGACATTTCCAGGCACTCAGATGCGCCAGGATTTCGGGAACCCTCGCGAATCCCCCGCCGCGCTCCGCCGGGAGCGCCGGTCCGGAGCGGGATGGACGAGAGCAAACCCCTGAAGGTCCGGCTGACGTTCTCCGTGATCTTGGTGGGCATCTCGCTGCTCTTCGCAGCCGTAGTGACTGACCACTGGGCCGTGCTCAGCCCCAGCGTGGAGAAAAACACCAGCACCTGCGAGGCGGCTCATTTCGGGCTCTGGAGACTCTGCACCAAGCGGATTTTCATGCAGGAGCAAGGTCCCGAAGAGAAGAGCTGCGGGCCCATCAGCCTGCCGGGAGGTACGTGAGCATGCAGGGGAGAAAGCAGCAGGACTCACAGCAGGCTTTGCTTAGGAGGCTGGAGGACGTGGCAGGAGGAAATATAGGCTCCATGTCCCCCGTGGCAGAAGGAAACAGGCACTGAGTTTGGGATGGGGTGCATGGGGCTGTTTTCGTGTTGGTCTGCAAACACGCCTCGTTTGCCGTCCCTCCTGCTGGGGGTTGCTTTGCTGTGTTGCCTTGCACGTCTGTCTGTGACCATGTTTGAGTCTCCCATGCAGCAGCGACAGTGGTGGGGAGAGGGGGAGGAGGATTGGGCACAGTGGGAATCACAAAGGGAGATTGGGATAGAGGGAATCTTGCTGAACCCCAGCCAAGGGTCCTACAGGCATGTTGACAGCAGCAGGCAAGAGAAGATTTATGGGTCCACCAAACACAGCTGGATCCTTAGGGTTTCCAGTTCCATATAATCCCAGAGGAACAGTCCATCCATGGTGGGCACTGGGTTGTCCCTGAGCTGTTCCAATAGCGGCCATTCCTCCGGGCAGGGAGGGAGAGGAACCTGCAGGATGGTTTGTCAACCTCCAGAAAAAGAGTCATAAACGGAGTTTGAATCAATTTCTCAAGGACTTAGGGAGCCTCCTCACCTCTCACCAGAGGCGCCTGCTCCCACACGTCTCCACCTCCAGTTCAATCGATGGCGAGGGCAGCGGGCACGGCAGCTTTCCGGGAAGGCTGCTCCATTCCCATGGTTAAAGGAGCTCATTATGTTTTTGCTGATTGCCAAGTCAGCAACATCCGTGCCGTTTGCACTAATACACTCCCTCTGTGCCTGAGCCACGCTGCTTTTTTAGAAGGCTTATAGGGTACTGGATGCTTTCCAGAACAGAAATAACAGGATTGCCTTCGTGTTAGACTCACTGCTTGAAATGAAATATGTGTTAACGCATATTTTAAAATTTCCTGTGAAAAATCTTCCTGCTTGGGCTGACTGTATATTGCCTGTATTACTGCAATCCTTTATCTCTTTGGCCAAATTACATGTTGTGAGGAGAGGAGCTGAGCCTCAGCGTGTGGATCTGCCTCTAACCAAACTTGGGAGTGTGTCATCCATATGCTTAATGTCTCTCAGGAAGGTAGTTACGTGCCTAGAGATGTATTTCTCGCTGCATGCCTTCCCCCACGCACGGAGAGCTCCCACAAAAGGAAAAACAATAGAAACTGGTGGATAAACAGCAAAACTGCACGACCGTGGGGTAAATATAAAACTCATAAATATCCAGCTGTCTGCACAAAGCAGATTCGCAGGAAAGCAGCCACTATCTTTGACAGACATCAGCATGTGCTTGCACAGACGTTGAATCACATCCCTGCGCCGCATTCCGCCAGGCACAGAATAACTGCGAATTTTGGAGGGGCTGGACTGCCCCCCACACCAGAGCTGGTTCATGCAGTTTTTAAAGGTATTTGGGAATTTGGATGATAGCCTGCGTCATAATCGTGTTCAAAAGGGTGAAATTCACACCTCAATTATAACATAAATACCTTCATCCCTGTTTTAGTCAGGAAAGGATCAGAGCAAGGGGAGGGGAGCAGAGCCCTGGGGCTGGGGCTGCCGAATGAGGCTGTGGCCGCACGGCTCCTGTTAGATTGATTTCACACTTCTGGGAAGGGATGTCGGCAGGGAAACACCAGGGTTGTGAAACCTGCAGCAGCCGAGAAAATGTGAATGAACAAACGTGCAGTAAAGGAGCAGATGCGGGCGCTGCTCTTCCTGAAAATCATGAGACATAACCAGACATTACTGCCAGGACTGGGAAAGAGGCATCAGAATTTATCACTGAATTAATAACCATTTACCAGGCACTCCCTGTGGAGGAAATGGATAGCATGATTAACGTTATTTATTAGGTTTTGAGCTCAGCACAGTGCAAAGTGGGGAGGATGACTTGGCTCGCAGTCCACAAAGCAGGGCTGTGATTTAGGGAGAGCTTTAAAATTTTACAGCACCCATCCAAGGGTGTTGACAAATTGAAAAGGGTTCAGCATCCTGCTGAAACAAATAAAAATATCAGGGAGATGGTTGTTAAAACCAGGCAAATTCAGATTAATACTGAGACATTTTTAACTGTGGTCAGTGGGCACCGGGGCATTTTACTATCGGCTGTAAATGGAGCTCAGCATCACTGCCCGCAACTCCAGTGCTGGTGCTGTCCTCAAAAGTGGCTCCTGTGCTCTGGGCAGCAGCAGGGATGTTCAACAGCTTAAACAGGTCCTTGTAAATACAGGAACCTGAATGTAAGCAACTGGAGAGGAGAAGTGCTCGAGCAAATGGGTTGTCAGCAGGGCTGTCTGTTCCCTGTTACAGGGGACTCACTCTGCAAGAGAAGTGTGAAATTAAACTGCTTGGAGACACCATCTCCAAAACTCCGTGTGTGTCAAAGGCCTCGTTGGCCAGGTCAGAGCCCAAGGCCCGGCCCCCCGCTCTGCTCAGCCCTCACCTTAACACCTCCTCTAACTCCCAAACTCATCACAAGTGGAAACCCCACACTAAAATCCCAGATTTTCTAACCATCTAGCCTGCCACAAACTCCCTGTTCTCTGTCCATCTCAGGCTCCAGAGCAAGGTGGGCTCCAGCCCTTTCCCAGCCTGTCACTCCAGTGCTTACAGGGGAAGCTGCCACCCGAAACTCTGCATGGCCCAAACATCTCGTGGTCTTTCCACCCTTTCTCCCCCCACAAAGTCTCCAAATTGCAGATCCCCAAGGTTCAACCACAGTTCAGTGGGATTGCACTTCTCCTGCATCCCATGCCTGCATCCAGGATTGGTGGATCTGAAGGGCAGGGAGCAGGAAGGCTGTGAGGGGTGATAAACCATGTTACAACCCTGAAGTTCATGCAACCACAGAGCCCCTGGACTGTCCCCATCAGCACACTGGGGTGACCTCGTGGCAGAGATAATACAATTGGGGTGGAGAGAAACAAAGATTGCCATGCAGTGTTCATCCATCATCAACCCCAGTGTAAATCCTATCTATGATGTAAACGTGCTGTGACATAAATGGGCTTTTCTCTTATTCACGATGGCACCAGAGTCACTGCAGTGCCTCAGTTCTGCTGAATAACAGACTTGTTGAAGCAGATATCCCCAGCTCAACAGAGCATGGAAGCATCCTAAAACTGAAAACATTTCAGCATTTCACCAAAACCAATCTAGCTATATTTTTCCACAACAAATGCATTTTCCAAAAACACCAACCCACTTGTGTGATGGCCCTTTTTATCACACCTTGGCAGAGCTTTGCTAAGGGCCACAAAGGACAGAGGCAGTTCCATCTCCCGCAGGCAAGTCCACCTCTAAAAGGTTTATGAGGATGGAGGGTGGACTGGGCTGGTTTGGTTCCCCTGCAATAGACACAGAGCTATGCTGTGCTCCCACCACACCAAGTCTGGATGCCTCCACCTTTGTACTGCATGCCTGGGGACTCCTTTGAGTTCAGGCTTTTTAGAGAATTAATGAAAAGCTAAACCAAACAATCCCAAAATAAGGTGTCCCAGACACAATGCGCAGCCTCGGCCACCACTGAATTTCTGGTGGAGGCACACAACCACTGCTTTGAAGCACAAAATTCACAATTAGAGTCACAGAGGGCTGAGATCAAATATATTTCTTCCAATCATTTGCAAGGATAATAAAGAACAGGTCAGGAGATGCCAGAGCTAAACATTAACCTCGTCTCTAGCAAGAAGAATCTGCAGATGAAATAAAAGTCAGCTTATAAACTTAAGTAGATAAGAGTGTCTCAAAGGAATCTTCCACTAACAGGCCCAAAAATGCTGCTTTGCAATTACCTATCTCCTGGGACAGGGAAAATAAATCCTCCATGAGTCACTAACTCCAGCAGCCACCATTTACATGACAGAAAAAACCTACAAGAACCAACAGGTAGAACACAGGGATCTTCTGCCAGAGAAATTAATGCTGTGAGGAACCACTGAAATGCTCTCTGTGCCCACAGGCAGAAACCCACAGCAGTCCCTGCACGGTCCTGCACCCAGCCTGGCTCAGGCTTCACCTTGTGCCGGAGCAGCCCGTCCTAGCCTGGGTGTGGAGAGAGCCACAACATCCCCCTAGGCTTCCTCCCAGCATCTTCTGGAAGCTGGGGCTAACTCTGTCATTTAATGGATGTGATGCTGGCATTAACCAAGAAGTCCCTGGTTTTTGTGTTTCAGGCAGCCTTGGCTCCATTTCCTGGGCCACTGGGAGCCCTCCTGGGTGCCTGAGAGGTGCTGGGGCAGGTGCTGAGCGTGTTCCCCCCAGCCCAGCTCAGCAGAACGGTGCAGTTGGGGCTGGCGCTGCTCAGCACGTCTCCACCAGTGCACCCTTCCAGCCAAATTCCTGGCGAGCAACTGTTCTCCCAGCTCCACACCCCTTCAAACCCTCAATTAAATCAGTTAAAAATAGCAAGAACACCCTCCACCCTTACGCTGCTGCTGCCAAAGCTCCGAGTCAGCAGGTCCTCACCAGACCCCATCCTGCTGGGAGACTGAGGCTGAAGTCTCCTGTGTGTCTGCTGACAGCAGTGACATTGCTCCCCTGGCTGGCCCTCGCCAGGCTGAGGAGGAAAAAGGATCGTGGCCATCAAGAGACGCGGCTAACAACTTCCCTTCTCCCCACATCCCCCTGCCCCACAATCCTGATCCCTGCTCACTCCTCAACCCCCCTACAAAAACCCCGTACCTGGCACTGTGCTCATGTGAAGTCCAGACAGAGGAACTTCATAAAGCTCCCTCTGTGTAACTCTGCTGTCTTACCAAATTACCTTAATAGGCTGCTCTGATGGGATCAAACTTAGATAAAGCTCGGCATGAGAGCCTCTTTGCCCTTGGCTCCTACGGCCTTCCCTTCCCTGGGCAACTGCTAGGGCTTCAAAAAGCTTTGGTCTTTTTTTTACTTTGGTCTTTTTTTACTGACAGACAAAAAAAAAGCTCTCAGCATCCCTATTTTAGTAAAACACCATGTGCTTTGCTGCATTGCAGCAGCCTCATCTCTGGGACCCCCATATCAGCATGCAGCATGCATGCAGCAAAACCGCCCCCCACTGCCACACAGGGATCTGTGTGCTGCAGGAGGGAAGAGCCAGGAGGGAGAGGGGGATGAGGACACTCCATCCTCCCTTTTTGGACTCCAAGGTCACCACACCGCGATGGGGTGATGCCACTGTGGGTGGGTTGGTGAGGGAGGGGAGCTGCCAGCTCAGTTGTGGGCACAGCAGGTCACATCCCCAGGAAATGCTGCAACACCGAGAGGCAGAAACGTGTGATGGCCAAAGACCGAATGAGAAAAATCATCTGTAATTCATATTTTAAACAGAAGAGCAATCAGCTCTGAGAGGGATACAGAAGGTATCAGAGGGGCTTCAGCCTTGTCCGTGCTGGAGCCTGGTGTCCTCATCTGCTCCCAAGGATATCAGATCCAACTCCAGTTCCTCGGTATCACCAAGGGTAGGGAGCCTCAAAACCACTGCAAGTTTGGCACATCAATAAAAAGCTAGTTCAGTTCTACTACATTTTATCAGAGGTTTCCAAGCACACAAAATTGTATTTTCTTTTGTCTTTCAGACCACAACTGCTCCTACTTCAAGCACTTCACTCCAGGAGAGACCTCGGAGATATTTGAAGTAACCACCCAGAAAGGCAAGAATGATTCCAAAAGAATATTTTCCTAATGTTGGATGAAGTGATGGGCACACAAGATCTCATGGAAAGGGGTCCCCAAAGTGAGGGTTCAGCCCTGGTTCCAGTGAAAGCAACAGAATTTCTAACAGGCATCATCAGCTGGGAAAAACGTCCCTGGACAAGGTCAAATCCCAGCTTCCTGGGGACAATTATTTTTATATATGATCACACTCATAAACATGATTCCCACAAATATATAACAATGTCAAAACGCAGGAAAACTGCAAAAAGTCCTTTCAGCATAAAAACGACTTTACAACATTGGCACTATCCATGACACTCAGCCTTTGCCATCCAAGGGGAAGATATTGATAAAACCTAAATGGATAAATCATACCCCAAGCAGAGTCTTGACCCTGAAAAGAAGTGCAGAGGCTCTCTGAAGACCATTAGGAATTTTATGCTTCATATTGATTTTATATGAAAGTCATGTAAAAAATAGAGCGATCGATCGATGGAAGGAACAGGGATCCTACAAAGACATGAACTGTCAGTGTTTACAGCAAAATAGTCTTTCATGGACAGATTTCAGATTTTTAGTAAGTGCAATATTTTGAGGGCTCCCCTGACATACTCCTCTCTCTCACCCTCTCTTTGAGGACAAACTCCTTCCTAGTTTACCACACAACGTATTTACCATGGAAAATGTGAGCCAATGGTTACATTACATGTATTAATCTGCTTTGCTTCTAGTGGAAATTGTAATGGTGGAAAACCCTGAAGATAGGTTCCCTAAAATGTAGCCTCCTAAGACAGGAAAGACAGAAATTTTAACTGGATAGAAAAGCATATATCTGAGCCACCTTTGCTCACTTATCTGCTATCTGATCCAGCCACCCGATCTTCAAAATGCACCCAATGCCTTCAGGGCCGTGAAGAAAAAAATCAGGAAGAATTTCTTCTTCAGAAAAAAAAAAATCAGGAAGAACTTCCTTTCTTTGGGGCGAAAATAAAATCTTAAGCCCAGAAAAAGGTTTTATAACGAAACGAACACTTTCAGGCAGTTCCAGCACAGAGAAACATTTAGAAAATGGTAATAAAAGAGAGATATGAAAAGCAGTGAGAACAAAGAGTGATCTGCTGTTCCCCTTCGCAGAAATAGCTCATTTGGATGGGAGCTAATTAGTAACAGGCAAAAAAATTCTTCATGATTTTGCCTGGGAGATATTTTTTTTTAATGGCTTGAAAGGCAAATATCATCAGGCAGTGTGATGTTCATGCATGGCTACATGTGTTAAATATTAAACTAATCTGAAAACGAACACAACATGCAAATGAAGGCCTGAATTACTCAATTAGCAACTCTCCCCCTCCACCCAGGCACGGAGCTGAGCTGGGCTGGGGGAAGTGTGTAGCGCACGGCTTAGCAGAAACCAGGACTTCTGGGGAGGGTTTCATCCCATGCCCTGAAGAAGCTGGGTTTTCAAAGAGCTGGAAATCATTGTTGTAAAGGTAAAGGAATAAAAATGAGCTGTGCAAACACTTCACTCTTGGCCTGCTGTGCCCACTCGGGTGCTGAACCCACAGAGCACTCGGCTCTCCATGCTCTGGGACAGCACCAGCACCATGCACGGGCCAGGGCTCTGCAGAAAGCATGGAATAAAAATAGCAGAGAGCTGTCTATTTACTCTGAGAGCAGAGTGTGGGGTGATGGAAGGGACAAGAGCGTGGAGCCCAGCAAGGCTTTAAACAATAACATTTACATGGCAGAGCCAAAGTGGCTCCAGCCTAGCAATCCATCAGCCCCATACAGGTGGGCTGATGAGCAAAGGTGCCCTGGGCTCCCTCAGTAGGTGTTCAGAAAGTGTTTTCCCCTTCCTGCTCTGATTTTATGCCCTCTGCATTCAAAAGATACATGGCCAATACTTGCCCCTGTTTTCACTTGAGGGAAATAATTCACCAAAGCCACCTCGCCCCAGCGTCAGGAGAGCACATATTTCTCAGAGTGAGCTACTGCAACGTCCCCACAGCTGATGGCAGCGGGCTCAAAATGTGCACACACTGTCATTTTTGGTGGTTTTTTTTTTCCTTTGGCAGAATACAGCATTTCAGCTGCAGCCATTGCCATCTTCAGCGTTGGCTTTTCGATCATTGGGACGATCTGCGTCCTCCTGTCCTTCAGGAAGAAGAGGGATTATCTGCTGAAGCCAGCATCCATGTTCTACACCTTCGCAGGTACGAGGAGGGCTGCTCACATTTCTGCACTTGGGTCATAGGACAGCACAGAGAAACTTAAGATAGATCCTGGGGGATGGAGACCGTTCTAAAAATGCCCTGAAAGCATTTTCTTCCTGGCCACAGACTACAGGTCCCTGTGTGGTGTGAGAATGTCCTGCTCAGCAGCTGGTCTGTATTTTCTCCAACCCCCTTTAAAAGTATATTCACTCCTTTCTAGTATATTCAACCCCAGTCTGAATCAGGGACACGCAGTATTCTGTCTCATTTATTAAGCCTCAAACCAACAAAATGATCCAGGACCAAAATACTCAACTGTCTCCCAAACACATGAAGACTGTGCTTTTACATGAGCCAGGAATACCTTGACATGATGCCACAATGAGTGAAAGACAGAGGTGCAAATTGTCACTTCAATATAAAATCTTCCTCAACCTCTGAAAAAGCTCCCTGGGGAATGCAATTATTCCTCCCTCACTTTGAGCTTCCCATCCAAGCCTGCCTAAAAGATCACACTCAACAAGTCAGTGGCTGACCTGGGTTATGGCAGAACTCTTGGCAGTTCTGAGCACTGGTTCCTTCAAACACAGAAGTCAGTGACTCACCTGTGAATCTCACTGCAGTCCCTGTATGCAAAACAACAGATGAGGCGGTTAATTAGGGATGAAAAATTGACAGCTGGTTATTCAACCCACTGCTCCTATCTTCCTTCAGGTCTCTGCATCATCATCTCTGTTGAAGTCATGAGACAATCCGTGAAGAGGATGATTGACAGCAAGGAGACAGCCTGGATCAAGTACAGTTACTCCTGGTCTTTCGCCTGTGCCTGCGCCTCCTTCGTGCTGCTCTTCGTCTGCGGCATCGCCCTCCTCCTCATCGCGCTGCCCCGCTTCCCCCAGAACCCCTGGGAGACCTGCATGGATGCAGAACCGGAGCACTGATGTTCCTTGCACCCATGAAAAAAATCCAGAAAGTGTTCTGAAAAGATTTGTATTTTTTAAAATGTCTGGGTCTCACTATGCAGTGTGCTCTCCATCAAGTGAGTCATTACTGAACCAAGGCATGTTCGATTGCAATTGTTGCTTTCTTTTTCTTTTCCTCTCTATTTTTCCTCTTTTTTCTCTCTCTTTTGATTCTTTTTTTCTTTTTCTTTTTCTTTTTTTAAGAAAGCATTAACACCATCACAGGTGTGTGTGAATGGCACTGCTCTGTGCCAATTTAGGGCTGACCTGTGCTGATGCAGTTGAGGGGAAATCTGTGTCTGAGACAGCTTAGGCCACAAGAGGAGACAGCTTTGTTATGGAAAGGATATTTTGTGTAGTTGGGCGTAGATCCATGAGGGATATCAGGCCTTTATACCTTTCTTGGTCAGAGAGAGACTCTGTGGGGAGTCAATGTCCCCATTTATGCCATACTTCCCTCCTTCCCTCAGAAAGGTTAGCTTGTCTCTCCAGAATAAGTTGGAGATCTCTATGCTCTTCTATTAAACTGTTAACATTTGATATAAAAATAAAACAGAACTTTGTGCAGCATTGGGATAAAAATCCCCCCTCCAAATTTACACCCTGCAGTTTCATTCTTTTAAATCAAGCATAAAAACCCACGAAACAGAGTATTTTGTTTTGCTTAAACTTCAATGGCAAAGCCAAGAAGTACTGAACATGAAGAGTGATATTTTCCTTTAATAAAAAGCATAATCTTCCGGTAGCATGATTTTCTGGAAAATTATTTTGATGGATGAATCACTTGGCCCACCAGATTCTGCCAGGTCCACAACAACAGTGCAGCGCTGGGTGGTGTTTGCTGCACGGAGCTCTCATTTGTTCCCCGTGAGTGGCTTTTTAAGAGCACCCTACTTTGCTCACTGAACATGGGTACATAAAGCTACATCTCAGGAAAAATCCTTCAAAGCAGCTGCCGAGATGGAAAGGACTCAGCCTGAAAGAGCCGGGAGAGGCAGCCCTGAGAACGCCCCGCCGGTGCCTCGCTGCTGCAGAAGCGCAGAGCCCAGGCAGTGCTGGGGGATGCTGAGGGCGCTGCTTTGTTGCTGAGACCCTGCAGGGCTCTGCCACAGCTGCCTGAAGCACTGGGGGGGGGCTGGGAGTCCCCCAGTCCAACCATCTGCAGCACTGGGGGTCCCCCAGCCCCACATGCTCACCCAGCCAAGCCCTTTCACCTTCATGGTCCCCCAGCACCAAGAGGTGGGGTGTTCTTTCTTTCTATCTTTCTTTTTACAGTTCAGTTTTCAGAATCTGCTCAGCATTTTCCCCCCAAGCAGGAAAAAGTACGTGGTTTACAGTGTACTCCTTTCACCTGGTAATTTAAAAATCAGGAGAAAGGGGAACTGAAGTGGCCTTCCCTCTGTGTTTAGCTGTCCACAATCCTACAGAAAACCAGAATTCCTAACAGAAAATCTCTGGTCAATTTGAAGAGGTCTGAAGTCATGGCATGTTCAAACATTTGGAGAAATTCCCCAGCAATTCAGTGCTGGCTCAAGGGGCTGCCCTTGGCCCCGCCATCGAGGTGGGCTGAGCCCAGCAGCCCCAGCCAGACTCAGGCTCATCTCCATTTTCCCCATTAGCAGAGTGGCAGCGAGAACAGAAGCCTTTTGTGAAGCTGCATTAATGTTTTTCAGGCTCTTTGAAGTTGAGAAGCACTACAAATAACACATATATTATAAAGTTTGGGGATAAAGCACTCATTGGTGCTCAGATCTGAGTGTGAGCTGAGGAGCTCTGCCTGTCTCTCATCATGAGAGACAACTGCAAGTCTTCACGTTGTCACAGAACCACTCTGAAATGCTAAATGGTTTTGAAATCTTATTTTTGGGTACAGAGCTGACATCCTGAATTTGCATTTTCATTGTTCAGGAAAACAGAGGCTAGTTTCTAGGGAGATCCTTTACATGCAACAACAGAAAGGAAAGTAGTCGGTGTGACCCCCGGCGTGGCTGACCCCAAACCTACACAGCAAAGATTAATCTAAGCAGAGCAGCTGGCAGGAACAACAGCATTCCCAGCTCATCAATCATCATCATCATCATCATCATCACCTCAGCCATGCCATGGGTTGAGATAAGCTACGTTTGGGGACAGGGGGCTGAGTTTGTCACCCCATGCTGAGCAGTGGCATGTCCTGTGTCTCTGGGAAGCCCTTCACCCATCCACACTTTTCTGAAGTGCCATCCTTCTCTTTCAATACCTCTCCTGGGAGAAAGTAATTTCTAGGTGGGTTCTTATCCTGATGGGCCAACTTTTTGCCCAGCCAAGATGCTGCTTAGCTCCCTTCCTGATATTCAAGATGCACATCTCAGATAAACACACCCTGAAAGGTCTCACCCATCTCCCGCACACTCCTGATCCGCTTCACCCAAGCCCCAGCGAGGGCAATGGAAAGATTCCTGGTGAGTGCTGGGGTTTGGCCTGGATCTAAGGTTTTACAGCCTCTCTGGGCTCACTTTACTCCTGAGGCAGAGAAAACACACAGCTCACGGCACCAAGACCCTACACCCACAGCCAGAGATCAGGAAGCTCAGCTAGATGCCTCCTAAAGCCCTTAAAACTCACTGAGTTTTATTCTCTCTCTGCTTCAGGCTGAGGCTTTGTGATCATCCCCTACTCTGTATAGTCCCTGTCAGACTGAGAAGACACATGTGGATAACTTCATTTTCTTCTTCCAGATATTAAGAACTGCTGAAGAGGGACCCGTCCATTAAACTGGTCATTGGTATTCACAGTGGGAAGGGCTCTGCTCCGGCAGCAGGTTTGTTCTGCCAGAGAACTGATAATGTGTTTTAAGAGAGTTAATAAAAGTAATTGGCCTTCATAAAGGAAAATAATATAATGTTGAAGGGGGGAGCTGTAACCAGTTTCAGTTTTCATTCTCTCAGCTGAGCAAATAGCAGGGAAGAGCCACCAGAACCTCAGGAACGTACCATGAAAATGTGAAGGAAACGTCCTCACCGGCAGGGAGTCACCAGAGCCAAACGGGGATGGGAACCTGACTGCCACATATCCAACAGGAGCCCTCGTGGGTTTGGGACACAGCCAAAGAACTGAGTGGGAAACAGGCACCAGAGAGGGAGAGGCAAAGCAATCTGCAGAACAAAGAACAACCACCAGCCACCATGAAATCCTGAGCGCTGGTCCTGCCACTACCAGACCCAGGGACACCTTCGGTCACGGGCCCCTTTGGCATTTGCCACTCCCTAATCCAACACCAGTGCCTGTCCCTTCCTCAGGACACCCACAGAGAGGTGCCCCAGGGCACTGCCCAAGTCACAGTGCTGAGATTTGGGCTGCTCCAGTCTGCCAAAGCCCAAGTGTTAATCACAGTCAACGCAACAGAAGACGTGAAGGTTTTTGTTTATGTAAGATTTGCTGTGAGGCGTGGAGAGAATCTGCTTCCCTTGTTTTTAAATGCTGTGTTGTGTGAATTTAATGTGCAGAAAAGGTGTCAGACAAGCAACCCTGAAGAAGAAAACTGCCTGTTTAGCAGCGAGCTGAGCTCTTGAACACCCTTCATCTGCAACGAGGTACTGCAGGCACAGCCCAGCACCAGCGGGCGGGGAGAGAAGAGCTCAGCACACAAGGCAGCACAGATGGGTGTACGAGAGAGGATTTCACCCAGAAATCCTGGTACACACCCCTATTTCTCCTGTAGTGCGAACCTGGAAAGAGCCAGCACATGCAGAATGCTCAGGTGTTTGATCACCCTGACGGAGTTTACAAAGGCACAGGTATTTACTACTTTACTTTGGTTTTTTCACAAAAAACTTTCACTTTGGTTTTTTTTTGCTCCCTTTCCACTCTGTGACTTCCTTGTGGACATCACCTTTTTCTCCTCACTCTGAAAGCTGTGGAAATGATTTCCAGGAAGTCCCAAAGATCTGGGAATTTTCCCCTCTGCAATGAGATCCCTGGCCCTGCTGCAGAGGGGCACTTTCTATCTTGGGCCTGACAGCTCTTGAGGAACACACCTGATACAGGAGCCAGGAGAATTTCGCAGCACTTCCAGCCCTGGGGAGGGCCCTGGGGATTCACATGGAGCCTCTGGGCTCCATCCAGAGCTGCAGCTGGGCAGTCACATGCCAGGAACCTGACCATGGGCAGAAACTGTTAGAGAACAAACCTCAGCCTAAACTTCATTTAAAATGAGCTTCCACTGCCCACGGTGGGACAGTGCCCCTTGGAACACTGCATTACTTCATAACTACAGGAGCATTAGGCTGCTCGGTATCATAAAACACACCCAGCAGTGGGACCTGTTCTAAAAGCATCCATTCCAATTATTTCCCCTTTCCATTTGTCACCAAGGGACAAGGAAAGAGCATCACAACTTTGTTTTGACTGAAGTAGAGGATGAGATTGTCGCTGCTTTGTCACACTTGATCGATGCTCGGGCTCCACTGAAGCTATTGAACATAAATTCAAGGCATGCAGACAATCACACATGCCCACCCTGCAGCAGACACTGAGCTGCTTTGCTGCTTTCTACAAAGAAATGCAGAGAAGGGAATAAACTGAGATTTCTGGACTATTTTCTGTGTAACAGAACCAGCAGCACAATTCTGTTTGGCAAGGCTGCACCCCAGGCTCTGGCTCAGCTTCGTGCCCAGTATCACCAGTCTCACTGAGAGCACCTCAACAGCTTTATAGCTGGTCTTGTTGAGGTATGTACCCTCCAGCAGGAAGCCAAGTCTTCTGGAAAAGGGACTGACAACATCTTTTAACCAGTCTTGGATAATTCATATCACAGAGCATTTTCTGTAATTTGTCAGAAGCATCTATTAATCCTTAATGAGGTAAAAACTCAACATTTCTCAGCTGAAGTTGCCAAAAACCCCCACACTGAACTGACATTTCCATTGCCGCTGCTGCAAATCCTTTTACTTCTCTTGAATGGAAGAAAAAAACAAATTTAGAAGGATTCAGCCCTTGCTCCCTGACACAGCCAGCAAAAAGAGACTGGCGCAAGTATTGCTACACCAACAGAAATAGCCCATATTTCATGTCAAGGAATACGATGTGCAAATTTTTATGGGCACCATAGATCATCACCATCTGTCTTGACAAGTTAATTGTCTGCAGTTTTTCTAGGAAAACTAGAAACTTTAAAAACTAACAAAACAAATGAGTTGAAGGATGATATGGGCAGAGCATGAAGCATCGTGGGCTCATTGCCCTGGAAATGTGCAGGTTCTGATATGCCCGAATTCAGCCTAAAAAGAAAATTTGGAGTGGTCAAACACTACTCTTGGTGCTACTTATAGCACTGGGTACTACATACATAGCAAAAGAACTGCTTATAGAGCACGATCTCTGCAAAAAAAACAGCTGAACTTGACAAATCTGGGAACAAAACATTAATTAATCAAAGTAGGGAATGGCACTCACAGGGTTTGCAGTCAGTGGCAGGACTCACATCCTGCTAAGGGCCAGCAACACCACAGCCCATGCAATTAAAAATCCAGGACAAACTGTAGTAGATGACAACCTCCAGGAGAAAATACGGATGCTGGGGCCTTGGTTCTAACCAGCCAGCTTTATGCAAAACAGCAATTTATGAGCTGTCTTGTGGAAACACCAAAAGCTGCCACGTGACCGAGAAGGGGGATGGAGGTGAACTGTCCCAACAACCCACTCTGGGCTCTGAGGAGCTCGGCACTGCTCAGACACATCCTGGGGACACCCACTGCACTTCAGGGTGTAGCAGAGGACACCAGCAGGCCGTGGAGGGGCCCCAGCACTCTGAGCACTAACGAACAGAGACAGGGACGTGCCACAAAACCTCTGCCCGAGCCTGCCGGGTCCTTCAGGACAGGCTGGCGGCCGCAGGACCAGGGCCAGGAGCAATCCAGGCTGTGCACAAGCACATCCACGTCCCACAGCATAACCCAGATCAACCAGGACACCACAGGCAGGTCCCAGAGCGTCAGGAGGTGTGAAGGTTACCTCAGAATCCAGCTCCGAGTCAGGCTGTGCTTGCGGCAGAGCGGCATCACCTCCAGCTGCTCCTGACCTAGGATGGCCAAGTGGAAAGCTCACAGTTTCATAAGAATTCAGTCTTCAAATACACACAGAAAAACCTCCCAGCTGCACTCACTAAGTGGCTTTTTAAAGGGTGGAGGCTCTATCTGAACTGTTAAAAAACCCTATTTTTTTTAGAATCCAAATAATTATTTTTTTAAAAATCTTTCCCTTCACTGTTCATTAGTTCTTATCACCACACTGACAACCTCCCATGAGGCATCCAGATTTTCCTCATGAAAAACTGGAATTAAAACAAAACCAGAAATTGTTCTTCATATTAAATACAAGCTTACTAAATTTAGAGCCATCTTTTAACTTTTCCATGGACAACAATGGGAGATTACTCCTGGACAAGGGGCACGGAATTTGGCACTAACTGAAGCATAAAAGAAGTCAAGAAGCCAAATACTCGGTGCATATGGCCCAGCTTCCACTCATTTCCCTCAAATTGAGATAATTTACACAAACTCAATTTTGAATTTTCCCTGTAATTGCAACAGGTCCATATTTACAGCGCAGCCTGAGCAGTGCCCACTGGAGCCATCTGTAAGGCTTAATTTCATTTTAATAAGAGTTTGATTGAAGCCCTAGGAGAGTTTAAAATACAGTTTTGGGGTTTTCTAAACATGACTTCAATGAAGATTGGTAATTTGCTCCAAAAACCAAAGATCTCGCTCAGGGCTGTATAGGTGACATACAAGGGCTAGACAAGACATTTAAAAAAAAAATCTTTTGGAAAAAAACTAACTCTTAGAAATCTAAATGATTCATGCCAAAGCTGTTAAGTCAGATCATCTCTATCATATCATCCTCAAATTCCTGGGTGAGAGCACTTATGAAAATTTAGCACCAAAACCAGCTGGGGTTTTCATAAAGTTAAAGAATTGAAATTCTAAGTCAGAGAGAAAATGGGTTTTTATCTGTAATATTTCCAGCGTAGATAAAATACCAGTGTAAAACAGAATAAAATGTGGTGAGATGTGACCATCTCCCCCTTAACTGATTGACAGATAGCAGTAAATTAACAAGTGATGTTTATTAGTTTAATATTCAATATTAAATGGTGAACAGAATCAAAAGGCTGCTCCATAGAACTGAGTGAGTTTGAAACCCCTGAAATTACAAAATGCTGACTCGGGGACATGAAGTGCACTGGATCCCCACCTCTGCTCCTCCCTCCCCTGGATCCCCACCTCAGCTCTGCCAGCCCTGCTCCTCCCTCCATCGCATCCCCACCTCTGCTCTCTCCCAGGACTCTGCACAGAGCAGTGCTCAGGACACAGATCCACGGAGGAGAACTGACAGTTCTGCCAAAATACCAAATCTGAGGCAAACTCCACTGAGCCCCTGCCCAGCCCCTGCAGGCAAATTTCCCACGGACTGATTCCCGCAGCCAGCAGCTTGGCAAAAACCCATTTAACAGCAGTTTTGCTTGAGTCAAGGTTGCAGAATTTGGCCTCTCCTCATTTTTGGGTCGTCTGGGTTCAATGCCCTGTGCTGAAGTGCTGAGCAGAACTTGGCAGGGGCTGTCCCCTTCCCAGCATTGTTTGTTTGGTATAACATTAGCAAATAAATTAACAAGTTACACGGGCTTTGCTTCACAGCAAAAAGAAGGAAAAAGGTTTTCAGACAAGTTTCTGAATCATAACCCAGCAGACTTATAATAAAAAATTTATATGCAAACCTCTGCAGTGCACTGAGTTTAAATCAACCCCATTACATAATGACCCTTGTCTTAACACATGAAGTTAAATGCAAAATAAAACCTGATTGATTGTAATCAGAGCAAAAATCTGATTGAACAGAGCACCGCTCCCCTGTAAGGTGTCCCATGGACAGCTGAAAAAATCTGAAATCACCCCCACACAGCTCTAAAATTTCAATTCTCACAGGTAATTAAGTGGAGGAATTCTGAACTACACCCAGCTCATCCCTGTAAAACAGTTCCCAGATTTAAAGTTATTTCAAGTTTAAAAGGAGGACTAAGGAGAAATAAAGGAGAAACTCTACAAGCCCCTCTGGAGCTCCCCGGCCACAAAGCAGGGACAGTGTGCAAGACCAGAAATCTTTGTCCACAAAGTTTTTATCTTCTGAGTTTTCATTCACACTTGTTTCTTTAATTTTTTTTTTTTAATATCCCATAATTAATTTTTTCAGACTGGATTTCTTAAGGGCCAGGTTCATGGAGAACTTCACAGAGCTCATGGAGATAAATAACCTGGTAACCACTCTGATCCCCAGAAGATTTAGATTAATTTGGATACAGCTTTGACAAACATTAAATCTCTTTTTTAATGATGTTCCTCAAACAAAACAGTTAGCAAAATATCTGAATTTCCTTGTATAATGTCACATTTTAATGTAAACATCAAATAATGTACCAAAAGTTTTACCGGAAAAAAAAAAAAAAAATTCAAGCGGCACAATTCTTTATACCACTGGAGAAGAGGGGAGGAAAAAGCCAGATTACAAACATTTACACATGCATAGTGGAAAAAAAATTAAACAAACAAACAAAAAAGTATTTTACTAAATTCACGCATTTTTTTTAAAATAGTTATTAAATCTACTAAGCACCAACATACCTAAAAATTTATTTTCAGCTTCATGATTCATTTAAAAAACCTATCAAATTAACTTTTCAAACAAGCTTATATTACTAGCTTGTCCAAAAATAAAATGTAGAGTTTTTTTGGGTTTTTTGTTAATTTTTTTCTTCTTTTTTCGATTTTTTTATTATTTTTTTAAAGTATACCAATACTTTTATCTGAATGTTTCCAAACAATGGCATAGGAGTCTGCAAAGAATGCCTTTACTTTACCCTACAGTGGATGGAAAATACAATACCACATCATATAGAATCTAAAACTATAAAAGTCTGAGAATGCAGCATCCCCTCACAAAAAAGCTGATAAAACTGAAATTATTTAGAAGATGCTGCACCTTTATTAAAAAAAAAAAAATTAAATGAATTTAAGCAGAAATAACATACATTTTTACATTAACTGGCCATTTCTGGTACAGAAACCCAGCATAGTATGCTAATGTTATTGAATAAATGTAAATGCTACTTACAATCTTCTTAAATACAATTTAGACAAACTTTTTTTTTCCTTTTTTTTCTTTTTCCTTTTTTTTTTCCTTTTTTTCAAGTCATACAGGTAATCTCTCAGCTGCTAGTTTAATGCAACATATCATTAACATTACACAAATTAAAAAATAACACGTGTGTGTTTTCCTACAGAAAAGCTTCCAAAAACCCGACCCACATCAAAAAATGCAAAATAATGGAATATAATTAAAAAAAAAAATTAGTTGCAAGTCTAGCAGCAAAGCAATTAAGTGAGGATATATTTACTAATATAAACAAAGGGAATATTTGCAACTACAGGTGAAGCCCCAACTATCTTAGATCTACTGACACAAATAAAAATTAAATTCTCTCTAAAAAAAATAATCTGATTATTTAAAATAGGAGTAAAAGCCATTGCTACCTGATGAACTACCTAGGCTAAGTTCCTGAAACAAGGACAGGGGGTCGCTGTTCTTTTTTGTCTGCTCAGGAGGAGGTTTGGGCTTGGGGGGAGCCCGCAGAGCGCTGGCGTAGGACATGACGGGTTTGGTGGCACCCGCGGGCTGGGGGCTGCTGCTGTTGGACTCCACCAGCTGCTTGTTGGGCATCAGAGGGGGGAACTGGCCCAGGTGCTGGAGCACGTTGTAGTTGAAGGAGTTGGAGAGCTGGATGTTCTCGGCCTTCAGGTGTTCCTCCGGGGGCTTGGCCGGCTTCGGTGGAGCTGCGCAGGAGAAAGCAGAGTTGCAGCAGGTGAACGGCTCTGATTCAGCCGCTCCCCCTGCAGTAAGCACAAAGCCAGTGCTGACACCACCCCTTCGGTAACCTCCTCCCACACCGCCCATCTGCCGTGTTTAGTCACTCTGAAAATGAAGTTTGTACAATGACACAATCACAAGATGGTTTGGGTTGGAAGGGATCTTAAAGCTCACCCTGTTCCATCCCCTGCCATGAGCACAGACACCTTCCACGAAACCAGCTTGCTCCAAGCCCCATCCAACATGGCCTTGAAGTGATCCAACTTCATTCCCAACTCTTGGATCATGCAGCAGCACAAGGCTAACATTACTGAACACATCCCCCATGTGTTTGCACCCTACAGCTGTAACCCCAAACCTGCAATTCCGCACAGCGGATTCTCCGGGTGCACCGAAGGGAAGCTGCTTCCGAATGGGATCTACTCTAATTTAAGCACTTTATCCACTGAGACAGCACAAAGAGTATTTCATTCTTCTTGCTTTACAGCTTAATAGGCTAAAATTAAAATTTACAGCACCATATATAATTCATTCTCCAACAGCAATTCAGAGTCCTGAATGCCAACCAACTAATTATTGGTATTTCAGGCTGAACGCATTCCTGCTAATTGATACGTTCTTGCTCCACATTTAACAACTCCTGTAACTATCAGAAAAAATGGTGCTTTAAACCATAGGTATAAAACTGCTTTCAAGTGAATTTCCTGAATCCTAATGAGGTCCCTTACTTTTGTCTGGAGAATTCTGCTGTCTTGCACAGCTAGAGAGACACCACACTGAAACACAGCTCCGTGTTCTATCTGCAATAGTCTAGGAACTGGGCAACAGATATATTCTGTAATTATTTCAGTCTTTAATCATATAATGTTATTTTTAAACTATACATACAAAAATGCACCACCAAATGAGTGCAAAAGTAGAAAAACATAAAGTAAAGTTTCTCACTGGAAGGGTCACACACAGGCTTCTGCTTTTTATAGAGCACTCAAAAAAAACCCCCCAAAACCAACCCATAGAAGAACGGATATGGAAAGAACACAAGCAAAGCAATTTTGCTAGGGTTGCTATGATTCAACAAAAAAACAAACAACCCAGAACATGAGCAAAAAACCTCCCAAAATAACCACAGCACTCAAGAGAAGACAAGTAATGACAAGCAGGGCCAGAGGTGAAAGCTGTGTGTGGTAGAGGTGTCTACCAGAAGGAAAAATATGAAATACACCTCTTGAATAAGAACTTAAATCATTTTCTTTCCATCAACAGAAAAAGCAATGCATATCAAACTCTCAAACTGCAATTTTGGGAAGTGCCTGCACGGAACAACCCTGAGCAATTGCCAGCAGCTCTCCCTGTGCTCCATAAATCCACCCTGATCCAACCCAACACTGGTGCCACAGCCACTCCTGATGCACAGGAGAGCTCAGCCCTTGAACAGTCTGGAGTCAGGGTCACTCCCTCTCAAGCAACAAACGCAGGCACAGGACTTTCACAGCGTCACATTCCCACGGGGTTTTATTTCATGGATAAAAATCAACAGTAACCAGAACGGTGCAGTTACTGGTCATTAACCCTTAGCTCTATAAAACACATTTGGGCTGTAAATATGATCACAGGCAGTGAGCTGTAAATGTGGAAAGGCACAGCAGCCATAAAATGGAGATGTGTTTGCATGAACCATTGGATACAGGGCTCTGTTTCACATACATTTACTGACGAAACAGAAACCATGCTTAACTCCAACAAAAAATATTTCATTGCAAATGCAGTTACCAGTGAGAACTTTGTATTTTCACTTAGAATTTAGTATTTGACAGCAAATGTGTGTATATGGTACTTTTTACATACACATCTGTCCTCTGAGGACTTTACTCACAAACAGGTTCTCAAGCTTTTCATTAAAGCAAAGAAATGTGGGACTGGCTGATCCAAACATAAATGTGCCAGAGTTCCTGAGCTCCTCTTAGATAACCACGGAGTTTGGAGAGCAACTCTGTGTGAGCAACTCAGTGATGAATGCCACATTATACTGTGTATTCAGCTCCTTGATTTTCAGTAAAAACAGAAATAGATTGAAGGAGGTGCCCCGAGCTTGAAGCTTTGAACTTAGCATGAAAGATGCTGCCATAAATAAGGGTTTGCAAAATAACATTTTCACATTTTGGAAATTAAAAGGCACATTAGGAATTTAATTCTTGAGTGCTGCCACTGATATAAAGAGCTTTTTTCATTCATTCTACACTGCATGTTCCTACTTCAGAATTACTGTGAAATTACAAGATGTTTTAGGTTTATCAAGTCTGGTGAAAAGCAATTAAATCTTTTAAGGCCAATAAAACCAGCTTATAAATATGTTTCCACGTTATTAAGTGGTTTTAATATCCACACTGGAATACTGTTTGCACTTTTATTAATTTTGTTTTTAAATTACCACTGGAGATTCTTAAAGCAAAATCACAGGGGAGAAACTGTACTATCCTGGTAATTTTGTTTTTCATACACACAAGAAATATGGAGAACAGAAGAACAGAAGAATAGTTGCACTGCTCCAGCTCTCTCCTTGCAGCTTTTTTTCATCTCTGAAAAGTTAATTTAGCTTCTGTCTGCTCAATCAATCAGCACTGCTGCTACCACCAGGGAAGCCACATTCCACTGAGATTCTTCCATGGTGAGAGAGAATTTAAACTCGTCACTCCTTTGATGAAGTACCAGAATTTACTAGAGAAATGCTGAGAGCACTAATTCAGTTTATGTGTTGCTCCCCCAGACTGTAATACCAACACAAAATATCACTGATTCTGGAAACAAATAATCTATCTTGCAAATAAATCCCACCAGTCACCTTAGCTCCCTCCAACACAAACTCAGCTGCACTTGAAGCCACTGTAAGAGACTATCTGGGTTTACTGGCGCTTTTGGAGAAGACTAAGAAGCAGCATTGCTTTTTTAGATGAAGAACAAGATGTTAACAAGGTGGCACATGAAAATAGGATTATTCCAAGCAAACCTTTAACTACTGAAACAATGAAAATTTCAAAATCTTTGCTTAAACTGGTTTTGGGAATGAAAGAACTGGCAGAAAACACTGGGTGGGAAGAAATCCACAGGCAACCCTTTCCCTCAGGCCTGGTCACTGCAGAGAGAAGCAGCTGCAGCTGCACTCACCTAAGAGCTCCCGGGGGGGAACGGCTCTGCTGGCTCCGTTGCATGGAATGTTTGGGTACGGGGCAGAGGAGGAGGAGTTCACCCACAACTCAGGGGAGGAGTAGTTGAACGATGACTGGTTACTGTGGTCCTGAAGCTCTTTACACTGACCAAGACTGTCTTGAGGAGTGCTTAATTCTTCAGAACAAGCCTGGACTGAACTAGAGGAAATTCTTCTTTGGTACAACGGCCTGCCTGGTCCTCTTGGTTCATACTGTGAACACAAAACACCAAACCATAAAATAGCCTTTCGCTCTTTTGATTCAACTGCATATATCAAATACCATTTCCCCATTCAACTTTTTCCCTGAAACATTTTACCAAAAAAAAAAAAAAATCTTTTGCATTTAGAAAAAAAAGGTCTAATACACTTCAAGTTATATGTTGTATACTGCAGTCACTGATAACATAGTTTGATCACATAAAATAGAGAATTTTAAAGGATGTGCAAAGTACATCAACTGAGATTTCTTAATTCTTATCAACCTTTACATCTCACACTCCTACGTGGGCGATGGATCACAGAGTGAGGAGGAAGATACCCAGCATTTACAGACGAAGCAAAGGAAGCACAAAAACACACAAGAGCAAGAAAAAATGTCCTTACAATGTAGTCAGGGAAAAAATGGCTTTTCCCTTCCCAAAGGATAAATTAGTGACTTGTACATCAGGACCTGGGGAAGCAGGATACATTTGTATATTGGATTTTGCACATACAAAACAAATGCTTTGAAGAAGTAAGTGCCCTTGCAGAGAATTTTATCTGAAACCACAGAAATGACTTGCTTCCATAAACCCTGTAGATCATGTAGATGAAAAAGGCAGGAGCTCCATTCATTAACCTGTGGGCTCCAAGGGTTCAGATTTAAGGGCTCTCTAAGCTTTCTCAAGATTCAAAGCAAGTCTGTTGTATTACAGTTTATTTTAAACAATAAATACTCTATTTACTCCCATCTGCACTGACTAACAAGAGCACCAATAACAGGAAAGTCATACAGGTAAATCTAGACAAAGGGAAAAAAACCATCCTAATGAAATGTCACAAGAAATTAGCTAAACAAACATCAAATAATTTGCTTGCAGAGTCCCAATATTGTTATTATATCATCTACAAAAAATAAACAGGGGAAAAAAGTGCAAGACAGGAAACTGTTGTATCTTATTTCAGTTGCCACAATTAGGGGATGATTAACACTTGGTTATCCTGACCATCCACTCCCCTAAGGAAAATCTTCAGCAACAACAAAAACAAACAAACAAATCTCATAAATTACTGCCCAAATCAACCCAAAAAAGTATACATTTATTGAGTTTAAAAGGGCTATTTTGGTAAGCAATCAGGAATTTATCAAAGTTCTGGACACCTGCAAGTACTGAAAGACAGAATAACTCCAGTATTCCCTTTGATGTGCAGTTCAGATCTGGTTTGACTAAACACATGCAAAAGCTTTCAAGTATCAAGTCAATTAACAGCTTTATAAATAGTGATTGAGGAAACAGTTTAATAAGGATACCAAAAGTCAAGAAAACTGCCCTGACAAGTGCCTTGTCTGAAGGATGTCTGTGAAAAATACACCTAAAACCCCATTTTGATTTCTTTGTGCCTTCAGTCCTACCTACCAGCTGGACCAGCAGTTTTGGAAAGTTTATAAGCAAGTTTCTGTCTTGTAACACTTTTACTGCATTTGACATTTCTGTCACATATTTTGAAAGGAAGAAGAAATAAGAACTAAACTGGATTTGCACTAATTACATAAAGGCTCACTCTATTTGTCTTCAGATAGCAGGAGCTGTCACAAGCTCTATAGGAATATTTATTGGTTTATTACTGCTGAAAAGTCATTGCTCCTACATCCCGCTGTACTGACAGCATTAACTGTTGTCACAAAGTATTTCATTTTAGACAGGGTGGTATGACTTAATGGACTGAGACATCAGATTTCTAAATGTTTATAAACCCAAACCTTACTACAGCTCTGGCTGGGCCTGAGGACTCCATTAACCTCTCTGGATCTGTTTAAGACAGAAATTTGTAAAATGCAGTGGAGTTCAATTTTAGTTATTTTTCTCAGGCTCATAAACTAAATATTTTCTGTTTTCAGAAGTTGAAAGACAAATTAAATATGTATTGTGTGAGACAGCGATGAGCAGGACTCCCTCCCCAGCTTCTAAAACCTAAACAGAAATGCATCACAGAACAAGCCACTTATGTACAAATATTGGATTACATGCGGCCAGTGAGAATATTAATTCTCATTCCTGGAATGCAACCTGGCTCCAGGATACTCCATGTTTAGACATCATACACTCCTTAGCACCTCAGATTCCAATAGGGAATAAAACCTCCTGTTCCAAACATGACCTGTCCTAGCTGCATGTGCTGGCACAGTCTGCATCCCATAACAAAGCCCCTTAAGAGTCCAGCACGAGAGAAGATGGAAAGAGACAGAACCAGCTGCGGCAGAGTGTGTGCTGGAGCCAGCCTCAGGCAGCACAGCTGGATGTCTCTGATTTCCAGCACTCAGCCCCTAAAATACACAGGATGGCTTTGTATAAATTAGTGCAGGCAGGGTGGGATTTATGAAGTGAGGTTTTGGACCATGCTGGAACAACTGCACAGCTCTGGTCTCCTATGAGAAGTAACTCAACCACATTCACAGCTCAACACTGAGTCAACTGGCTGGGTCATTCTAGCTGACTGTCCAGAGTCCTCTCCTGAGCTTCCACCTGGGCTGTGGTTGATTGTCACTGCAGATAAATGACACGCAGACACAGAGCAATGAGTGCACAAAAACTCCAAGTAACATTCCAAAAGCCAAGGTTTCCCATTTAGCAGAGAAAATGCTACACCTGCAGCGACAAGAACCACGGATCTGCTCAGGGTGAGCAGCAAAGACGCAGAGAACAATTCCACCTCACAGAAATTCCCAGTGTGAGCTTTTAACGCGTGAGGTGTTTTGCATTTATGACCACAACATAATTTGATATTAAAATGACAGGACAAGTGCGGAGCAGACAAGAACACCCACCTCTTCTAAGCTGTGGAGCGAAGAAGCAGAAACTGCTCGAGATGCGAGTGGGTGAAATGGCTCCTGACTGACTGCGTGCTGATGATTCTGGATTTGTATAAAAGGGCTTTGCTGCGACCTGTGGGGCAGTGGAGGTATTCCATAGTGAAAGCCCTGCCCCAGGAGGTGATTCTGCTGTAGGTTAGCGTAAGTCCAGGATCCATCAGGTTGCAGGTATTTCAAGGGAGATGGGGTTATGTGTTCGGATGGCATTGAGAAAGGGGGGTTGTACATTTGGGGTAAATGCTGTTGAAATGCTGGGTTAGTGGGCAGTTCAATGTCTCTGCTGTTCTCAGTGAAGTTGGGGAAGTGGGCGCTGTGGTTGGAGTTGCAGGAAGGAGAAGGGAGTGCTGGTGGGCTTCGGGGCTGGACTTGTCTGTATTGCAACAGTCTCGACTGGGGGGGTGGCATTTCGGCTACGTCCCGACTCTCGCTTGGATCGCGGTGTGACAGCTCTCGGAGCAAGTCCTGGAATCTGCATTGACAGAATAAATGTATCAAGAAAAAAGGAAAAAAAAAAGGAAAAAAAAAAGTTTTGCTGAAATCTCGCTCTTTTTGAGATGCAGAAAACTCAGAGCACAGAACACTGAATTTAAATGTTCTCATCTTTGCACTTACTGACCCTAACTTCAAAGGATGTGACTGAGCAATCAGAAATTAGGCACAAGAGGATTAATTGGATGAAATACCCACCTGAATCATCTCAAAGTTTTAATAACTCTTGAGATTTCCTTTTCAGTCAGAAGAATCAGTTTTTTGTTATCTCTTAAGAGACAACTAAAGGTAAGGATTTCCTGCTTTACTACACAAAGTAAAAAGTTCACATAGTTAAAAGAAAATTTTAACCCCTTTCCAGGCAAAAGCCAGAACAATCAGGGACTCCCCTCACTTGCACAATATACTTCCAAACTTCTTCAAAAGGTCAAGAATATTCAATTCAGCACTTCAAAGAGTCAGCTAAGAGGGCATTTAGATGCTTTACCATGGCTGTAACAAACCAGATGGAAAAGAAAGCATAGTGGGAGATGACAGTAAACAGAGGCAATTTAAAAATCCAGCCTTTACAATATACATGATTAAAGTTGATGACCACTGGAACCATTTTTCTGTTATGTTCAACAGCTTCCCTTCTTGCCCCCTAAAGCTCCATCTCAAATATAAGCGTTTTTTTTTTTTTTTTTTAATCTGCTTTTAAAAGCAAAGGGTTTTTGAAAAGGAAGAAAAGTTTAGGTTTCACTGGGGAGCAGTGTTTGGGGAGGGGCTGGTTTGTTTATTTTCAAGCACACAGATCTCAGACTGCTACTTCAAACTGAAGAATTCACAACTTAAATAGGCCTTAACTACACTCAGACACCTCTTTCATAAAAACACAAGGTTGTTACTCTCTATCCATTCCTTATTCCATAAATACAGCACTGAAAAGTTCCATAAAAATATTTTTCCACTACAGCTTTACTACCCAGTATACTAACAGAATAAAGCATAACACATAATAAAAGCACAGTTGTAAGTCAGCCTGCCAACTGTTTTAACCTTCATAATAACAGCAGCAAAAAGCAATACCTTTAAGTGCCTTGCACTTGATCACAGTGTTACAGATAGGTGCCCACTGCTCAATTTCACACAAGCTCTGATGACTCAGTAAACAAATACCTTGAATATGTTGCCTCTGTTTCATCTTCTGTATTACTGGCAAGTTTCCAGTTTGCCCTAACTTGCTGCTGTTGATGTAATCCAATTGGTTGCTGAGGAAGATGTGGTAGATGAGGATGGTGATGGTGTTGATATGGAATAGTGCCTTGACTGAGATAGGCATTATGTTCATTCCATTGCTGTAACCTGGCTTGTTGTTGCTGCCTTATTGTTTCCAAAGCTACATTTCCATGCATACGATCTATAAAAATAGTTTTAAAAAAAAATTTTATCTAATGCCCCTTTTTAAAGATCTTTATGTCAGAAAAAAACAAAAAAGAATATTTTTTATACAGTTTATTCCAGGGTCTATTATACACCAACTGCATTGCAGTGCATAACCTGGTTATTTAAATCATATGGAAAATCATATAAACATGAATCTTCTAATAAAGTGCTGAATATTCAAACATGCCTCAAGCAGCAAATTATGCTCAATGACATTACTTATGGAAACTAACCCAACAATGACCCAATTCAGAGCAATATGCCTGAAAAAGGTAAATACCTCCTTCATTTTCACTTCAATGTAGTTATAATTGCACACTCTGAATTTAAATAAAGAAAAGTCACCTACCTAAAGTGTCCCCTAAAGGCATTCCTGATGGATTCTCTTCAATGAAGTTGTTCAAGTGGGTTGGCAGAACTGGGTTGTGCTGTGCAATAGGCCTCAAAGGATTATTGACTTCTTGTAACAGAGGTGGGGGGTGTTGTTCTGAAATCACAGCATCTACAGCAGGAGAATGTGGTCGGTGGGGAATGGGATTATTAAAAAAGGACTGGCTGGGGCCTGCCTGGAAAGCAGGGGAAAGCTGCGAAGGCGGTGGAGGCTGCTGATTCAAGTGATTATGCTGCTGAACTACCTGGCTCTGCTGGGGTGGCATTTGGTTGGGTTGCTCAGGCAAGTGATTTTGCTGTGGACTTAAAAGGTTTTGCTGCTGCTGCTGCTGCTGCAGAGGGTATGGCTGCCTCGGGATCTGGGAGAGGTGCTGGAAGTGGCGGTTGGGAATTGCGAACTGGGAGTGGGGCGGGGTCAGGTGCAGGTTCAGCTGCCTGGGGTTGGGGTTGTCTTTGCGATGGAATTTAGCATTGGGGTAACCAACACCAGAACGGGACTCTGGGCTTCTCTGCTGAGGATTTGCTTCTAAATCAACCTACAAAAGGAGAATAAAAAGTTTTGTAAATTCGCATTAAAAGAAAAACAAATAAAAACGTTTCAGTAATGACTAAATTCTTTAAGCGAGACTATGAGAAAACAAACAAACAAAAATACTCAAATCCCCAACAAATAAACAAACAAACCAAACCAGAAACCCAGACAAGAGAAACCCACCTGCTTGGATTCCAGAGGTTTCTTCTCAGGTGTTCGAATTTTACTGATTTCAGGTCCAGCAGTGTTTTCACTTTTACCTAAAAACATTTACAAAATTATTTAGTTTCAAAGAAAAATTATTATTTTGTGATTTTTTTTTCCCCCAGACACAGGAAAATTGACTTATTAGTATGACATTTACAGCATCACAGCCATTTAGTATCATTTACCTAAATAACACTTTCCCTTTAATCTCTGCACTTTTTTCATTAATCATCACTAAGTAGTTCTTCCAACTTAATTGCAAATAACATCAGCAGTACTGCAGAAGGGAGATGGAACAATTATACCCTCAACACCCCTCCCCAACTCCCATTCCTTCTGAGTCACACAATATCTCAGTTATTCTATTTGAAATGGCAAATCCCAGGTTATTTCCCCACTCTGTGGACCCCTCTGCTAGGGAGGAAAGGGCGACGGATAGAAGGGATGGAAGAAGGAAAGTCCTTTCCACAACACCCTATTTCAAGCACAAACTCTCCCCAGAGCAGAGCATTTTCAGTGCCATTCCAAGCACTAACCATTTCGAGGTTGTTCGTGCTGCTCCTTGTCCTGGTGCGGGAGCTGCTGCTGTCCTATGCTAACAGGAGAGTGGTGTCCCAGGCCATACGGGATCGGGGACCCTCGCCCATGTGCCTGTAACAGGTTCATGTTATATGCCATAGCTGCTTGATGAGTAATGAGTCGAGGGTCGACTGCAAACCTACCCTGATACCCCGTCCACGGTACCTATGTGGTAAAAAAAATTAAAATAAAAATAAAAATTAAAAAAAAAAGAGAGAGAGAGAGATGTGATCTGTTAAGGTACATTAAATTAAAGGCAGTGATAACGAGTGCACTGATATTAGGTCAGTGACAAGAGTTTTTCATGCATCAGATGACCTGACATACTTACACACGACTAGAGCTGGTGCTGGAAAGGGAGAGCTATAAGGGCAGGAAAAACAAGGGGCGGAGATTTTCGAGGAGAACACTGGGCAAAAATTTTTCTATCAAAACCCATTCTTGTTTCAGTTTTGAAGTTCAGAGAGAAAAGTCTGATGGACAAATTGTAGTTTAATAAACTCCAGATTAATCTCTTCTCTAGTTAAACAGAAATGGGTGAAGTTCAAGCAAACACAGAGCCTTTTCTCCTGGTAGGTACGAGACATTGGGCTGTGGCTCAGAGGTGGGGACAGAGAGAGAAGCCTCAAAGCTGAAGAACAGACCTTGCAGCACCCAGTGCTGTGATTCTGGGCCACAGCAGGAGGGGCTGTGCCCACCTCTGCACCACAAGACACTCAGTGAAGTTACCAGGACTATTGGTGGAACCCAGAGAATCCCCACAGGTGAGCAGTGACAGGGGGTGACACTCCGCCGTGTCTGTGCTACATGACACGTGTATTGCAGAGCCAAAGGAAAATCCACCTCCTGAACGCACGTAGAAAGTCGGGATTTTTTACAATGGTTTCAATTTTATTCCTAAAAGGAATGCTAAGGAAGACAGCTCTGCATCAAATGAGTTCAATCTTGTCCTGTAGAGAATTTATTAAAAGAAGGGAATTATATGAATAAAAGGAAAGTGCAGGGAAAGTCATCCCCAACACTCAGGCTGCCAAAGCATCCTTTACTGATGGCAGCGAACAACCTCCTCTAGCTTTTACCTTGGGTATGGAAACTGCATTAAACAAAGACATCATTTTATCTTCCATGAACATAAACACATTTTACTTCAGTCCCTACTTGTTTCAAGTGTAACAACTTTCATCCAATTCTTTTTTTAAATTACTATTTGCCCTTGAAATGTGCACTTTGAACTTCAGCTTTAGGCTACTATTGCATCTGTACAACCCCAAATCATCTCCAAGCTTCTTTTCAAAAGTAGCAGTCTCATTAGTACTGCAGTCTTCCCACTTAATTATTTAAAAATCCATCCTCAGGGAAGGTGAGTTCCAAATACTTATTTTTAATACATTTCTTTTGATTGGAAACACATAAAAAATATATTAACCTTGGAACAATAAGACAGAGCTTTTTAAATTACCTTGGTTTGATATTAATATAATGTGAGCAAGCATGACAAAGATACAGCTGCTGGCCTTCTCATTGCATTTAAATTTATCCATCAAATGCAGATTTCTAGTAAGCTTGGAAAAAGGAAAACTCCTTGGCCTAGCAAAGAAAACCAATTTACAGCTGCCAGCTGATCTAAGACACAAAACTGAAACTACAGCAAGTCTCCTATTCAGCATCCATAACCCAAATTACAACAGAGGACTCAGAATTATTGAAAAAAAAAAAACCAAATTGGCTGTATTCCAACATTTAGCATTATGAATGGAATTAAACACATCTGCATGTGTGGGTTCCATGTCCTTGCCACGGTCTTCAGGAGTTGTGTACAACACAGACATGTTACTCCACAAGCTTCTGCAGCCTTTGTTCTTTCCTTGCATTTTCCTCCTGTAATGTGTTACTGTGAAGGGCAAAAATAAAGCAGAGACTGCTTCTTTAATGTGTGTAAATTTTGGTGGGACAGTTTTATTTGTAATCCAAAATTCCATGCATAAATGTAGCCTAAAAGACCCGATTAGAGATCTTCATTCTGTTCCCAAATGTCATTAAGGAAAGGGATTGGAGAGGAAACTGGTTCTCTATGAGGTTCTGGAAGGCAAAAACATCCTATTATGCTTATTTTTCTTATCACTTCACTTCAGACACCTTGCACTGCAGACATCTAAAACTTGTAATTTAGACTGTGTGAAGCCAATCAAGAGAAACAAACTCGGTGTGAATCACCAAGGTCTCTCCGATGATTAAGAACCGAACCAGGCAAATAATTCAGAGGCAGGTGAAGTCAGATGAGACAGATTCCACTGGTGTGCCTAAAACACACCAAATTACATGAACATGAAATTGCTTTTAGCCTGCCTGGAGTTATTTGTGGGAGCAAAGCTTTCAGGTCCTTAGTTTCTGGTGGTCCTCTGCACTGCCACTCCTAAAGCCAGCAAAGCCCACAGACCTGGAGTGCTGAAAAAAACCTGCAAAAAATTCACTATCTGATTTTGCCATACATTTATGTGCATATAATAACTGAGGGGGGAGGGGGGAGAAACAGAAAATGAATTCTTACAGGCAAAGGCACAGACATGACCATATTTCCTCCATAGACAGCAGGTACATATAGAATACTTGTCCCAGTGTGTGGATCTATCCTTTGAACAGGACTTGGAGATTTCCCCAGATTGGGGTGAGGTCCCAGAGGAGGAGGAGGAGGAGTATATGCTCGGATAGGATTTCCAATTAGAACAGAAGGATTGGGCTGGACTGAAAATAAAGATAAAAATAAAAGATATATACATACAAAAATAGAAGATATATACACAAAAAGAACATGAAGATGACAACTTCTTTGTTTTTTTTCATCCTAACAGCATCTATCTTTATAAAGTATGTGTGCAACTCCCTAACAGCATAGGTCTGATACACCAACAGAAAGCATTAATCAAATCCTGTATTCCATTTCAAAAATTTGAAGAGGCAGAAAACAAGCTGAGATACAGAGAAACAGGTAGCTGGTAAGTGCATTAATGAAAGAATGTCCCAAACCAATTAAATATGCTGACAGTCAGCGTGGCTGTTAAGCACTGCATCAAAAACTAAAATAACCCTCCTTTCTTAACCAGGGAAGACAAGCTCTAAACTAATGCTTTTTCAAATTAATAACAAAATTATTCAGCTGTTGCATGCTACCATGCAAAGGTATGATCAGGAGTATCTGGATATATGACAGCACAATTTAACTTCAAAGTACCTCAGAAAATAGTGCATGCAAAATAATGTCCAAACCCGCTTAGTGCAAATACCCTGGTACAGGGCTGTACATGATGAATTTCAAACACAGCCATTTTTCAAAGGCCAACAACTGTGTTTGTGTTAAGGCTCCAAAGTCAGTGCACACAACACCTATAAAGGGAGAGCCTTGGAAATATTAAATGTCCACTTAACAGTTTGTGATCTGATTCCCACGTGCAAACAACAAGCAAATGCCTTTCAAACAGAGAAGAGACCAGATACTCAATGTATGTCAAACTAATGTCACCTTCACTGGGCTCAGGAATTCCCCCAGGAACTGCAGAGGCACTTACCAATTCCATCAGGTGGGAAATGGTCATTCTGGTTATGATGATGGACCTTGCCCTTTAAAGGAAAAAAAACAGTAATAGTGATCTTTGCATTCTTACACAAACCAAAGCTTTTTATTTCAAGTGAACATGATAATTAAACATAAAACAGAGTTTGAAAGGAGTCAGCCCAACAGTTTATTCTTACACATTCAGCCATCCAGTTCCACCACCTGACTATGAATTCACAAAGCTGGACATAAAACACCAATAATTCAATTAACCAGTGGGTCATTACAACTCCCTCTGGGAAAACTCTCTCCCAAGGTCTATTTTCAGATGCAAAGAGAGTTACAGCAGATATTTGGATTTTCTTTTCTCACCATTTTATTTCCCACCGTCCCACATCTTTCAGGAGCAGCACCCAGTACCAATGTAACCCTCAGTACTCCTCTGCCACAGCAGCTTTAGTAGAAGTGATGCCACGATGATTTTTTTTCTTTTTCTTTTATACCCCTTTTATACAGCTTTTATGTATTCTTAGTGCTTTTAGCCCACACAGTTATAATTCTTTAAGTCTGATAACTTCCCTCAGACCCAATATCCCGTTAAGCCAAGAGCCCAAACACCCTGGAAACCCCAGACCCCGAGGGCCTCTCCAGAACACATTCTGTAAACAAAGCCAGGCCCAGCCAGGGGAAGGTTCCTCGCTGAGGGGTCTCGCTGGAGTCCCTCCCTGGGCAATCTTTGATAGATGTGCTAATTAGCAAGGCCTATAATTGCACACACATCACATCGTGGGGGCCATTTCTTCGGGGGGCATTTCGGGGTGCATTTCGATGTGCATTTCGGCGCCCCTGAGGGTCCTTCAATAAACACCGAGGTAAAACCCTTTTTCCCTCTTAACTGTGTTCAGCTCTCTTAATTTTAAGACCAGGAAAAGGCATCAGAAGAATGATCCCATTTTCTGCTCCAGATTCCAGCTGAAGAACATCAGAGACAAAGGAGCTGCCCCCAGTATTACTCAGTTGCTCACCCAGCCCCATTAGACATTGTGTCCCTGCCCTATCTCATTTATCAGCTTCTGGGCTGTGGCTCCTCTGTGACTGCTCCCCAAAAGTACAATGCTCTGGGAAACTGTTCTTCCTTGGTGAACTGTACATGAGAAAAGGATTTTAACAGACTTGAGTTATCCCTCCTACATTCTCATGAGTTTGCAGCATCAACTAATTAGTTAATATTCATAAACTGTGAGCGCATATTCCATCGCCAGTATGCTCTCAAGTCCTTTGCAGCACAGAAATACTTTACTTAATCTGGACCTAAGTACGTTCACAAATTTAAAATAAATCTAAAAAAGCTTTGATGCTACAAAACTTTTCTTGCCCAGGAGATAAGTCTAGGCAGTTTTCCAGCACTCTGAGCAAATTAGTCAGAGTACAAAGACAGGTTGTTTGACAATGTTGACTTATGCATAAGCCAGATTAAAGAACTGGTCTCCAAATCTTCCTCTCATTTGAGAAATGAATTATGAAAAAATAAAATAATAATTGCTTTTCGTTGCAGCACTTAAACAAAGGAAGCCTGTTTATTCAACAGAGAAAGATTCCATCTAAAAACGTGGAGGAGCTACAGCCTTAATCACTCATGGACAGCACACAGCGTTTCTGTATCTGTTACAATGTCAGAGGCAAGCAGCATGTGCAGAAGCCTGACAAATCTCTGTTCTAACCTATCTGACCTTTATTTCATAGGTGCCATATTTTTAAAACTGAAATACCAAATGATGACATAAGTTTGTAAGAAAATAATTACGTAAGTTTGTAAGAGGAGCTGTCCTCTCAATGGGAGCTTCAGCATGTCCCTGTATCAGATTGGTAAATAAAAGTCAACTGGGGCCACCTAGAAGCTGGGGAAGGGAGCTGCTGCCTTTCTTTTGTCTTTTTCTCTTCACAGTTTTGACGGCTTAATGATTTTATAACAGTCTGTTATTAACTCAATTGTTACCATTTCTCAAAGATTTTCACACCAAGGCTCATGTTCCCACCCATCTCCAAAACACCTAAACCTACCCTAGAACTGATGGTGACTGACACCAGTGGAGCACAAATACACTCAGTTTCCTCTAAAAACTTGCTCCACCTTTGGAATATAAAAATCTACATTACATAAAGGCACTCAGAAGAAGCCCAGACCAAGACTTGGGTGACTGCAGGCAGTCAACAGCCTTGTCATTCCTTGGATCCCCCTTTAGTCAACAAACAGGAGTAGAGAGAGTTCTCCAGAGATTTATTCCGACCTGTGGTCCTCACTGACTGCAGGAAATGTCTAGGATGATGATGCACCCTGATTTAAGTGCCTGAATCCAGACCAAAAGCTGGCAGGCAGCGAGTAGGAGTAGGAAAGTTGTAAACTCAGAGCTTAATTTACTGTACCTGAACTACCCCGAGGGAAGCTCCAAGTTCTGGAAACTTCCCCTTTCCACATCATCACCTTCAATAAAGGCTGTCCCCATCCAACTCTGACGTTCCTTCCTCACTCCCATGCCCAGCCAAGCCACACGAATGCAGGAGAAGGCAATGCCCCCACAGTTCCACGCTGGCTGTTTGCCTCTCAGACAGACAAGACTGAAACATCTTTCCTTCTTTCAAATCTAAACAGCAAAGAGGTTTTTAATGTCCCTACATAAATCCAGGAGCAATTCTGCTGAGTAAGAAGGTGCTGTTTGTACAAAATCACATGTGAAAGACAAGCCCTGACTTGCACAAGGTCCATAAACTCACCACAAAACATGGTACTGGAGACTGTCCTTATTTTTTTGCTAGGTTCTAATCCTTCATTTTTAATGTTAAATACTGTACTAGGATGTCTAAATAAGCAAAACCAACCATCTGCTTTCAAAACTCAAGCAAAGGGAAATGTATCCCTGATCCCAGCTGTATTCTCAGTGTATTTGATTATTACCTGCTCACTGCTCTGCTGTGACTGCACACACTCACTACCTGTCAGTGGCATTCAGAGGGAAGATTTTATTTGGACTTATGATATAGGTGGTTTATACACTTCACATCTTAAGCTGAAAATACAGTGCTGGCAGTTTGAACAGCACAAGGGCTTAGTTTACCAACAAACTAAAGAAAAATAAACAGAGCTGTCTACTTGCAAGACTCTCACTTTCCCCAACACACACTCCACTTTTTTTTCTACATGTACTATACCTGCATTTTCAAGTACTTTCTTAATTTCATTTAGGAAACTAAAAGTATTAATAATGATGTTCTATTATTAAGGAAAAGACTGAAGAGCTCATGAAAAATGAGAGTGAAGCAGTGGCTTTTAAAAACAATTTTGTAATTTCTGGTTTTCTGTAAGCCCAGTGTTTTGACACATGACTAGAAGCTTTAGAAATCTGGTGTTTGTTTCAGAAAGTAATGCATCTCGATGAAGAAACCAAATGTTCTCACTTACAAGCTCCCTTTTGGGAAGGACTGCCAAAGGGAAGGCTTTCCTTTTTGTATTAAGAAAACCTGTCGTAAAAATTTCATTTCAATGATACAGCCTGGAACAAAAATGCAAAGCTATGGGAAATATGTGCAGTTCTTCCTTCCTGTACACTGAGTTCATCACAAAGCTGACAACCTCTGCATTTCAGTTCCACCTCTAAACACAATTTAATTAAATTACAACCCAAATGATTTTGATATAAACTACAAAGAACTATTAAAATAGAATTCATTACTAATATATTACCCCCCAAGAAAGCTCTAAAATTTAGTGTTGTTCTTTATCATCCTAAGGAAGCTATGTATTTTCATCACTTCTTCACCTGCTTTTATAAAAGACTTGATGAAATTACCACTCAGAGATAATTTGCTCTCTCTGCCCTCTTGATGCTAATGAAACCCGGTCTTCTGAAGGACATTATCACTGAGCTAATCTATGCAATAAACCAGTTTACAACATATTTTTAATTACATCAAAAAATTATCTTACATAACTTAAGTCCTTGAATTTTAAACGTGATCTTTAGAACAAACCAAATCCCTTTTGGCTATTATTTTGTTGGTTTCTTTTACTCCCTGTCACTGTCTGTATCAACCGGTTGTTTCCTGGGGTACAGTCAGAGCACAGCCTGGGATAGGGATTGGCTGTTGCTCAGAGGGTTTAATCTGATTTATCTAAACCCTGAGGTTCCGTGGCTGAAGTTCTCCAGGGTCACTGCAACACTGCCAATCAACATGCCAGAGTGAGCCAAGGTGTGTTTCAATAAGGAAACAAGGCTTGGACAACCCCAAGCTATACTGCTAAAAACTTTATGATAATACAAGTCTGGAGCTTTCACTTGAAAATGCTGAGGATCCCTCTGGAATTTGCATTCATATCTGATTGCATTGATGCAATTTTAAAACAAACAGCTTGTTCCATAAACCTTTTATGTTATTTCTCTATGTTCACTTGCAGTTTCTGACAGAACCCATCACCAGTAACACTTTACCTTTGGAGGTGACTGCTGCTGTTTGGTGGGATTGGCTGAGTGCTGATGCCGGAGAGCTCGGGGGATGAACTCGGGGGCCAGAGGGTTCAACACGTAGGTTTTCTTTAACTCCAGAGCTTCCAGCTGAGCTTTGATCTGCTCAAATGTGATGCCATGAAGACTTTCGTTCTCGTGACACAGGGCAATAAACCTTTCCCAGAATTTCCTATGGAAACGATTTTTACAGTGAGGAAGACTCAGTGGTGATTGTTAAAATAAAAACAGATTTAATGTAACTGTGGGACACTTATTTTTTGTGTGTGCACATTTTACACACCAAGCCATCCACCCTGAACCTGCTCCCTGCAGTTGAACCCCACAGCCCAGTGCAAAGCTCCCCAACCATTTCAAATGGACACACGGGGCTGTCCATGTGCATCAGATCACAGCACTGGCTGGGTTACCACATTTAATATTAATGTCATGGACAGCTCCAACTCAGAATTTTTTCCTAGAAAACCAAAAACAGCGAACTCAATGTTTAGAATTCTGGAATGTATGTGATTTAAGGCATTTATTGAAGTTCAAATAGTCACAGGAATGATACAGATTCTCAGTCCCAGATGATGTCAAGAAGATTCTCCGAATTTAGGCAGATCATTCTGTGTAACAAATACCAAAGCTGAGATATACCCTCAAAACTACTCTTGTGAAACACTTCAGAAGCATATGAAAATTAACATTTTTGGGAGTTTCTAGAGATTGAGATCCTCTGGTGGAAAACAAACAAAACCATAAATTCTAGTGCATGTCAGATTTTTCTGTAACATACAGAAGTATTTTCGAGCTAGAAAGACAACCATCAGGTGACACATCACTTGTCTATGAAAATTCTGTCTCCAACTTTTTGGAGGATGGAGGGGTTATTTAAACCATGTAATAAGAGAACATTCCTCCCTGTCTTCTGCTTTCTCATGACATGTCTTTCTACAGCTTCATAAAAAAAAGTCTTTCTTTTTTGCTAACATCCACAGCAGGATCTATACGAAAACTTTACACTTATGATTTTTTTCAACCTCAAAGGAACTTTTTGGGTGAAGTTACTGAAGCTTAAAAGATATTTAAATAAGGTCTGAAGATGTCACTTTAAAAAAAAACTAACAAACCTGACTGAGCTGTCTCTTTCAAAATATCAAGAGTAAAGGTGTATTTGACTATAACTCCTGCTTGTTCACCCTTCAGTAATAAGGTCTGGCCTATCAGCAAGCCCTGTTCTTTCCCCAGAACCTGTACAATGGGAGATTGCTGCACACTAACAGCAGTGCCACATCTTGCTGAGTAGCTGACTTCGTGAGAAAGAACAAATTTCTGTCTTGCAAGAATGCTGTGATGCTAGTGATGTTTTTAAGAATTCAAAATAGTTTTCCCTAAAAGCACATGTCTGTTGTGATTTTATAGAGGCAAGAAATGCTCTTTCAAAACTCAGGATGCAAGCTGGCCCTTTTTCTACATTTTGCTCTAAGGCAAATAGATCTTGCAAGGTTTAAAGTGAGAATTAAAAACCAAAATTTAATGCATCACTGGGATGTTTTAACGATGGAATTCCCTCTGATTAATCAATTCAGTCACCAAACCTACTGCCAAGTACACAAATCCACTGAGACTCATCCACTTTTTCTCAGAATGCTGAGAATGCCCTGAGCAGTCTCTCTACACATGGAACACTTGTTCTGGGGTGTAAGAACAGAGAATAAAACCCTGCTGTCTCTCTCTGAGTGTGCTCGGGAGTTTAAAGGGGGTGTCTGCCAAAACAGCCCTGTCTAGTCCGGTTGGAGCACACAGGAATGTAATGATTACCCTGGGCATACTTCACAAAGCTCTCTACAATGATCATTACAGTCTTGACTCATTTTGACAGGTATTAGAATATTTATAAAATTCAAGTACACTCTAAACTTTTTTGAGGTCTGTTTTTCCTAACGAAATGTCACTTCTTTCAGACTTCTCTAGTCCTGTTGTACTAAAAAAGAACCATCTTCCTAGCAGCCTCCCTGAGCCCCTCCAGCACTATTTTCAAAGAGTGAATGTTCAATTATTCAGTGAAACAAGACAATGTTTCACAATTAAAGGGAAAGCTCGAGATACATCTTAATAAAGTTTCAGTGCTCCTTGTTTCTTAAGTATCTTTTAGTTTTACAATTTGGAACACCTCTACATCTATAAACAGCTGCTGGTCTTCAAAATGCAAGCCCAATCCTTAACTGCCGACACTGTAATTTATTTACCATGCTGACAGCCTATATTTTTATTTTATTAAGTTTTTGCATGCCCTATTTCAGATATTTTGAAGGAGCACTTGGGAGGCACAAGGGCTCTTTCTCATCAGCTCATTACATAAACCAGCCCATGCCTAAAAACCCCAACCAGCTAAAGGGACAAATGAACTAGACCCATAATAATTATTTCTTTGTCAATAAGATGTAAGAAGCCACTTAAAGCAGATCACTGCATTCATGTACAGTGATGTGGCCCCAACAGGGAAGTGGTGAAATTCAGGTTATATTTCATGAACACAGTAAACAAAGGTTTGAGTTCCATTTGGCTTTTTCAACACTAATCTTTGAAAACCGCATCCCTTTTCAATACAGTAGAAGCAGCACTGCTCAGGAAAGTAGAACACAACATAGATACAACAACTAACATGTATTTTTAGCTTTATTTTAATAATGTAGTCAGTGCACTGTTTCCTCTCTTTGAGAATAAGCTGCAGGGTTTATCTCCAATCATCTCAAAATTTCAGCTCTTCCATCAGAAAAAAACCCTTTGAAGAACAAGAACTTGGAACCCTTAATGTAAGTGTTTACATATCCCAGCATTTTTCACATTTCTTCATTTAGGTCTATAAAATGTAAATTCAGTCAAATCTTAATGAGTTTTTTCCTAGTGTCATGAAGACCTATCAAAACGTAAATAACGGTTTTCAAGTCTTCTACCATCCTATGACTGCCATAATGTTCAACTTTAAAATACCACATTACATCACAATTTTTAATTGCATGCATTACTTTTATTAATATATAAAATTGTAACAGGTATACAACAAAACCCTACTAGAAAGTAAAATGAAGCATCTTCAATTGTTACTGTAAAGTGAAAATTTGACCAACTAAAAATATATGAAAGGACAGTTTATCAGTGACCTGGTTTATCAGGTGTAGCTAACTCACACTTTTTCCTCGTTATCCATGATGACGTCCATCATTTTCCTAAATCCATCAGTCACTGATAAACACATTCTCTAGCACCCTTAACCCTGATTAACCAAGGAACATAGACAAAGTACCTGCATCTTCCAATGGAACATAAAGCAATAGGATCTCCCACCACAGCTACCAAGGATTGTGCTCTTGTAATGGCAGTGTTGAGAAGTTTGTAATTGGACAAAAAACCATAATCCAAGTCTTCTGTTGAATCCTCCAATAACTGCTCTTTCCTTTTAATTGGAGTTTGCTTATGTTTGCAAGTATGCCGTGTTCGTACTGTGCTGAGGAACAGAACTCTGAACTGTTTTCCTAAAATGAAACAGAAAACACCTCTGAGATAATTGTTGCTATTTCTGCTCATCTCACGACCAGACCACTGCCCTTGCCAGCCAGATTTCACACCTAGATGTTCTGAACTCATAGCTACCCTTCACATGAAGAGGTTTATGCAAGAATAATAAGATTTAAAAATTTTAAAAGATGCACTATAAATAGCATATTCCATTACAAGAATATTTCCTCTTTAAAAAACTTACTTTTTCACCTTGATATTAATCACTCCTGAACTTTCTGAAATGTTAATTATCATTACAGCGTTGCCAGACAGTCAATAACAAATCTTGAATTTATTTATTCTACGTTAAAAAAAACTTCTGGACATTTTTGATTCATATTTTTAAATTTCTCAGATACATTAATATCCACCATTAAAAAACAGAGCAAACCTCTCACTGGTTTTATCATCTGCCTTTGTTTATTACTGACTAGAAGTGCAACCTAGCAACAGGCTATGCCTACACAAAATCCTTGTTATCAATGTGATTTCAGGAAGAAACACCTAAATTTTTAGACTCTCCTTACAGTTTATTCCACAGATGGAAAAACATTTTGAGGCTGAAGTTCTGTTACATTTGTATTTTGAACTCTAAATCCATCAGTTTGTTAAAAATGTTAAAATTATGTTAAAAATCTAACAGCTTTCACAATTTTCACTCAATTTATTTTTTAAGTGAGGTTGAACTTAATTTTGAGAAAAGATAAATTTCATGTCCATGAATTTATAGTCAATGTTGGAGCAACATCTGTATCGCAGCTCTCCTTTCACTTCAGGATAGTTTCTCTAAGTTATTATTGCAGCAGACACATTTCCCCCCTGCTCAGCCCAGCTCTGGGGCCCAGCACTGCTCCTCACCCTGAACGTTGAGCACTCTCTCCACACTGACATCCGAGAGGCGCTTCTTGCGCAGCTCGGCGCGGATCCGGAACACCTGATCGGCGTACGGGGTCACCACCCCGATGCTGCCATCATCCAGCTTGCCCCAGGCCACGGGCCACTTCCTCCTCAGCTCCTCCACACGCTCCACCACTTCAAACACCTTAGAAGAAAGGCAGGATTCTTAAAAGTTATGCCCCACCTAGCATCACTCTTTGATATGGAAAGGGAATTTGAACTTTAAAGCTCTGAAACACTCACACGACACAGTGTTACACAAGCAATGATACCACTGCATCCTACACTGATACTCCAAAGTGTCATGTATGAAAACAATTTATTCACTATGCAGCACCTTTTTTTACCTCGAAATAAGTTTTCCCACAGTCACTGTTAAAATCACAAACTTCAAAATTACATTAATAATCCTAACTTTCATTCTTAGGTTCTTATGAAAATGTCAAGCGCCCTAGGACCCTTCTTGCCATACTGAATCTTATTTCTGCAAGTAAATGTACTAATAAATGTACTAATAATAAATGCCTAAAAAGCTATCATTTTATTTTTATTCTGGATTTCATATATATGTCATCTTAGAGTCTGATAACTCTAGACACAGAGTCCATATACCAGAGCACAATCATTTCCCATTCCAAAGGATACCATTGGGAGTTTCAGATTATTCATCAACTGCTAGTTCATCTCTGTGAAATACTATGAAATGTGCTACCTGAGAAGACTAATGTGTAATAAAACCTGAAAACCTCCTCCTGTGAGGAGCCAGCCTCAAAGTAACCTCCTGCCAGAGCAGCTCAGTTCAACACACCAGAGGTACTGCACTGAAAAAGGCATTTCTGAGTAACTTTATAGAAGGTTTGTGATTCCTTTTCTTTTTTTAAAATTTATATTCAATAAATATTTCTCCAGCTATTTAAAGCATGATAATTGATGATGCAGTTTTCCTACAGCATCGCAAATGCAAGCGCAGCCTCTTAAAGAAAAAAAAAAAACCTATTAATCCTTAAAAAGTCACAAATCGTTTATTTTTGGCAATTTCAGAGGACAGTGAAAACATGGGACTGTTTTTAAGCAAGTCCTGAATATTTTTGTGACATCAATTCTTGTATTTAAAAGCCAGCTCTACTGACAAAGGATATTAGAATAAACTTTGATATCTATAAAAACTGTAGCACAAAAAAAATGATCTTTTGTAGGTATTTGGGCAAGATTCTCTGAAAGTATATAGCTTCTGGGTATGTATTTAGAATTAATACCACATAGAGAAATTTTAAAATGAAGACCAACAAGGCAAAGTGTATTTCCCAGATTAATTCTTAATATAGGCATCAATGAACCAGAAGATGCCCCAACGTAAACATTCATTAAGGGTCAAACAGAAAAAATCTCCCTCATCATCTAATTTCAGTTTTTCCTGTTGGTGTTTGAGGAGCCGCTGTCCTTCATTTCTGCCTGTGGCTATTAATGACTCACCGTTTTCAGACAGTTACTTGGCCACTGAAGGTATTTTTAGGTCTTTTACAACTTTTTTTAAATGGCAAAGTAATCCAAGTAGATTAATGAAAGCAGTCAGGTGTCCAGAAGTCACTGGAGCTTCTTATTTAAGCAGATATTTTAACGCAGCAAAGAATGTTTAACAAGCGCAGCGTAACAACAACAAACACGTCTCAAATTGTGCATCAGATGAACCACACCATGATCAACAAGGGGAAACAGACAGCTCTGCAGTGCTTCATAACAAACACTAACCAGAAATTCCTCCTAAGCTTACGAAAATTACTACTATTTCTTTGATTTTCTCTCCCTCCCCTAACTGGAGGTGACTGGAAAAAGGCATCTTCCACTATGAAAAGCGTTATCAAGTCAGAAGATGGGAGGTGGGTGCTGCTGCACGTGTTTGTTTTTGTGGGCTTGGGTTGCTTGGTTTTTTAAAACACAAGGGAAGAAATGAGAATGAAAGTAATTTTTGAAGAATACCAATAAATCTATGTGAAACAAACAGATTGAGAATAAGTTCTCACCTAAAAGAATCTCATCTGCACATTATCAGTTAGATACTGATCCTAAACATATTAAAGCAAATGTGAAATGTTACTCCAGAGGACTCTTATCTGAGTGGGAACATTTCTACAACAGTCAAAGAAATCTAAGTTTTACTTCAAATTCCAGTTACTCTCAGTTGCTAAGATACATCTATCAGAATGTCACATAAATTATCAGAGAAGACATCCTGAAGAATGAGGCTGAGAGAATGAGATGCAGCTTATAATTTGCAAAGAAAGAACAAAGGTAAATTAGTGGAAATGTTTACTACAATTGCAATTTTCATTACATCATGTTTAGCAAACTCCACGTTCCCCTCTCCTAGCAGAGGACAATTTATGTCTTCCACCCACACTGAGCATAAACCAGTAAATTTGGGGGAGTGAAGCTTTAAGGAAACAATCAACAGTAAAAGCAAAGAAGAGTTACCTCTGCATTATTGTAAAAAGCTGTACTATTTTTTTCTTGCACATCTTCTCCACGTGCTGTGAAGAAAGTCAAAGGGTAGAAATCTTTGTGTGCTGGCTGCTTTCCACTTGCCATCAATTTGCCTTCATAGAAAAGTTCGGATGTGTAACTGCAACGAGGCAAAACAGGGTGAAATGTGGAGTCTACACATGAGCTCACTGATAAAATATGCAAATCTCTCTGATGAAATATGCAACCAGAAAATACTTCATAAGGAAAACAGAACCACTGATTACTATTCAGCATCTTCAAATGATTTCTCTGAACTGATATTTCCCTACTACAGACACAGCAGAAGGCATTAAAAATATGCTTCTCCAACACTTTTTCTACAAAGGCTGTTTTTTCTTCTCATCTAAAGCTCAACAAAGTTATGAACATTCTCACTGATGTTTCACTCAGAAGTTCTGGTGGCTGGAAACTGGGCAAAAAGAACACTTGCTGTCTGGCACTGGTTATTCCCCAGGCTGGACAATGAGCTTGCTCATGTCAGTTAAGAGTTATTGAACTTGGAAGATAAATTTACTACAGATTTTGTGTGCATAGAGCACGACGCAGGCCAAGCGTTCAGCTGTCAACCAAGCTTTTCTTCTGTGACTTCTACTCCAGGCTGATCTATGCTGCTAGAGACCAGAAACACAACCAGAACAGAGTTCCTCTGCTGGCAGCAGCCATTCCAGCAGCTGGCTGACTGCAAAAGAAATGAGGCAAGAACTACTTCAAGGTGAAAAGCAGGAGGGAACAAGGCAAACTGAATGGAACAAGGCAAAAAGGCAGCAAGGAGAGACCGCAGAGTGCTGTAAATCCTGTATGCTATTGCACAGTACTCGTGAACTAATGCACTGGCTTCCAGTAATTAATGAATTGTGGTGTCATCTAACTTTTCAATGCTCAGCCTCCAACCATAATGTTCTTTGGATATCACTCAGAGGCTGCAGTAACCTGAGTACAGCCTGACATGAAGACAACCAAAGCAGGAGACTATGCAGCTGGTGGGTCCATTGAGTTCATCCAGGATTCCAGTTACTGCAGCTTCAGATGGAAATAGTTGCTCATGGAAAAGCCACAGAAACTTGTCTGCTACCAAATCACCATCAAAGCACTGCAGCCCACCCCTGACCTGAACTGGCTTACCCTGGACAACCCTGAAGAACATTGGACTCCTCTGTGGGTTGGGTTGCAGCAGTCACTCCACAGCAGCCAGGGGGCAAAACTAACAATTTCTTCTGCAAATTAACTTTTAGTAATGAGATCTCATTAAACAACAAAACTTTTCTGTATGGGCTGTTTTTTCCAATTACAGCTCCAAAGTCAGGCTGAACTAATGGCGTGTTCTTTCCTCAATTTCTCATGATGTCTCTACTCCAGTGAGGTAAAGATGATTTATGAGCCCTTCATCTTCCTACAACTCTGTCCTAAGTGTCATGGTCCCATTTGTCAGGGGAAATTCCACATGATACAAAAAAGGAGACTTGAGACATCTCCCAAAGGGACCACCATGAGAGTGTTCAGCTGGTTTCACCTCACACAGCAACACTTCCCAGTGGAATTGGGCACACTGGACTTTCACCAGAGAGCCAATCAGCCCCTGTGGTGTTTCTGCATCCTCACCTCAGTGTTCAACACAGTGGATCTTTCTTGGGAACTCCCTGTCTGAACTCCAGCTGCTAAAGTGAATTTTCATTCTCTTTCTGAGGCAAATGACACAGAAGTCATCTCTAAAGAAAAGCTGAAATGATCCCTTCCTTTACAGATGTTCTCTCATTTCAAACTCAGAAACTCAAGAAGTGTGTTAAGAAATTTAGCAGCACTCAGCCTATAATTACAAAGTCCATGAAGTGAAGACAGATCAAGCTATGTAAAAAAATATTTTATGTTCTCACTTTTGATTCCCCAGAGCACTTAAATATTTCTGCTTTTGCTTTGAACACAGTGATAACCTAATTAGTATGACTGGATAGCAACATAATATTCCTCAGTACATATTTGAGCCAGGATTTAAACTTTAGCATTTTTCCCCATGATTGCACTTATTCTTTCCAGCACAGCTCATGGATGAGCTCATTACACTGGCAGCCATTAGTTTATCATAGCATAAAAATGCAAACCCACTGATTAATGCGTCTTGAAAGAAGTAATAAAAGATGTCAACAGTAAAGAAACATGCTCAATATTTGACCTATTTTTTTCCATTCACAGTTGCATACCCATATGTTCCTTACATTGCCCACAGCTTACTATTCCAACATAATCCACCCCAGTAAATCTAAAATTCTGAAATGGTCCATAGAAGCACAGAGCCTATAGAATTGGCTCTTCTTCACAGTGGTTAAAAAGGGAAAGTTGGCTCTTCTTTGGTTTAGTGTGCAAGCAGCCAAAGCATCCCCACCTGAATGAGGGGTCTGTCCCACAGCTGTGGCAGCTGCTCTAGGAGATTAATTACAACACAGAATTACTAATTAACTTAGAAACAACTAAGATTTCATGACAGAAACACTTCAGCTGTGCTTGACTCTTTTGTTCACTCCCAGCAGTCAGAAGAAGCACGTGATACAGTGAAAAAGTTCACACCTACTTGATGATTGCTTCATGGGAGCGATAGTTCTCACACAGCAGGATCCTGCATGGGAATTCTGCAGGATAGTGCTCGTAGAGCCGGTCGAGCAAGGAAACATGAAGGTTTCTCTCCCTGGCAAATTCACTGTAGACAAAAGGACTGAGCTGTAATAGACACACACATACAAAGAAAATGTAACTAAATAGGTGGACTCGGAATTTCAAGCTCCCAACATATGTATTTTGCATCAAACCAAAAAGGAAACCTTTCTTTTACTGTACATTCATAGTTGGAAGACAGACACCATGGCTATTCCACAGAAATGCTCCTTCCTACCAGAAAAGTGAGAATAGACCAGCAGGGTCTTAAAGGAACAATAAAACATTCAATAACTATGCAAAGAGCCCTTATATCTAAGTTCAGCACTCCAAACTGTGTTTAGAATGACACCATTATTCTGACAACCACTTTTACAATTAAGTTATTACCACAAATAGTACAGATCACAAAATAAAGAATTCTTAATACTATTTAAAAAGTTAAATAGAAATGTTATTGAAAAAAACAGAAACCCAGTGACCTATTTTCTGTTACACTAAACTCCTACTGGGCTCAACAATAAAACCAGCATATATTACAGCAGGAAAAATAGAACCATGGATGATGAAAACAAGATTTTTAAAATACAATTTCAAAGTGTAGAAATAAAGCCAATCTATTTTGTCATTCTGAATTCGTATGATTCAGATTCTGAGTTTCAGTTCAGCTAAATATTAGTTTTTGAAATTTAAATACTAGACACCTGATAGAGGATCTTCTGGAAGACCCTGAGCTATAGAGCAGCCTGGGACACACAAGCCCAGTCAAGACTTCATCCACCCAGTTGGTCTGATGAGATCAAGCCTGAAGTAAGAATTCCAAGCTCTTGAAAAGCACTTTTGAGAGCAGTATTTAAAAAGCACTACCCCTTGGCACTACTACTATCATGACTTGAAATGATCCAGTAGTATTAAATCATAGGGGGCAACACCATTCTAGGTTTGTTACTGTACCAAAGCAAACATCCACTCTACTGCTACTGTGAGATGTGCAGAGAATTAAAGGCAAGTCTATAAAAACAAATAAATCTGGCATAAATCAATAAAGCAAGTAAAGATGACTTTTCCAAGCATGCTTTCTTATGCCTACAGGCTGCAAAATGACAGGCATAATCAGTGTTTTAAACTCTCCACACCAAGCAGCTCCCAGGCACTTTGCAGAAACATAAAAGCACTGGCTAGTTTCAGTTTCCCATTTCTCACTTGTGCAAATCTTCACCAGATTAGATGCTTCTAATAAAAATTTGAAGTTCTCTAAATCCTAATTCTCCAAATTCTTGAATTCTTTTAAAAATCAACAGGGAATACCAGTTATAAACTCTTGACTGCAATAACTATCCCCATATCTTACTCAAATCTCTGGAATTCTCCTTGGCTTCCCCATTATATGATTTGGTGCAGATAAATAACTTAAATATATAAACACAAATATTATACATATGCACTTGATACTCAAAAATTCCATAGCTCTTACCTGCATATGGTCTCCAGCCAAGACAATTCTCGTGTTTTTATTAGCTAATGCTAGAGGCATTATAGTTTCACACTCCATAGCTTGAGCAGCTTCATCTAACAGAATGTGTGTAAAAAACCCTGTAAAACAGAGATATCAGCAAATAAATGAAACTTGAAATATGATAAAATGAACACTGATAACAAAACAAAAACTTCAACTTAACATTCTGTATTCTGACAGTAACCAAAACTAGAATAAAAAAATGTATGGCTTACACAAATTAATTTCTAGCAACTACTGAAAATTACACAAACAATTTCCAAGCCCATCAAATGACCAACAGTGGTCACCTGGTTGCCAGTGACATTAGCAGGAGCCCCCAGGTCTGCCTCTTTCTTGTGTTACACATGAAATTAAGCACGTGTTTTCATCTGAGCCCTCTTTACACCAAGAGGAAATGTCAGCACGTGTACCATCCCTCACGAGGTTTCTCAAATCTGAAAGTCATTTCACCACCATGAGACTTGAAGAGCTTTGAACAGTGACAATGACAAGGAATTCCTCATGTACTTGAGTCCTATTAACTACATTATATACTAAGTTTCCCATTAAAATTGCACACATACCTGAGTACTTTGCTGGTTATGGGCTTAAAGGAATGTTGGGGGGGAAAAAAGGAACAGAAGTTGAAGGAAAATTTAAGTTCAATCTTATGATAATATTGGACCAAAGGTTTGGTGGGAATCTATGCACTGGAGAACATGCACTTGAAAAAAAAACTTGGCCATTGTAGACTTTTATTTTATGAAATCTAAATTCAGAATAGGTATAGAAATGGTTTTATACACTGATGTCTGTGATATATTAATGTTTAAAACGAAGTATTAGAGGACTTAGTGTACCATCCAATTAAGATTACATACATAAAAATGTAGCGATTTTCTTTGGAAAATATGAATTTCATACAGCTGCACACACATTGCTATGGCATGACTGTACACAGCTCGCTGCCAAACAAAGCAGCTATTTCTAACTGAAGACCCAAAAATATTTACCATAAATTCCATATTAGTTTTCTCTTTTGCAACAAATGCTTAAATGTAGCCATATAAAACCAACCCTAACAACTTATGTAAAGAAATTCCATGTTTTCCAAAAAGCAGATGGATTTAATTTGGAGATCAGGAAAATAATAAACCCTAAGCAGCCTCTGCCCCCAAAAAATCAGTCTAATATATTTCAGTTTAGAAAACAACCCTAAATGTATCATGTTAACAAAGACAGGGCTTGTATGTGTGGGAGTTGTTTGCAAAGCTAAACAATTCACAAAACAAGGGAAAAAAGCTCTCTGTTATTTATGCTTACATGCTCCACTGAGTAATGACCTTAATGAGCATAATATTCAAAGTCAGAATCTCAAACAGAATTTTCCCTCTTGGATCTCAGAAACACCAGAACATAGACAGTATTGCTTCTTTATTTAATTTTTTTTTAAGAAGGAAAAAAAAGAATAAGCAAAAGGTTAATTAGAATGCCAGCAGTCTACAGCTTTGTAATAAACATTTATTCATACAAAAACAAAAGAGCATTTTAAGATTATCATTGTTTACTTTATTTTTAACAATTTCAAGAATTGGGCAAGGAACCAACACTGGCAAGAGGAAGATATTTCTCAAGCATGGATACTTCTTCTCTAGAAATTATCTTACCTGGTTCAAGATCCAGCTGACATAGATACTGTGATGTATTTAAAGTAACAACTACTACTCGTTGCTTAAGAATGTCTTCTTTCTGTGGCATCTGAAAGGTGGAATGTGTGCTTGAAATCAAACAGTACTGATGCACAACTGGGTGAACAGTCTTTACCCAGCGATTTCGGAAATATACCCTAGGAAAGAAAAAGTGGCTTATTTTCTATGAGGTTTGAACACAGCAACAGCCTAATATTTCAAATACTTTAAATACTAGTATTCTGTTTTCTGGTAAATAAACATCATCCTCAAGAAGCAAACATCACAACTATGCACAATTACATGCTAAAATGTCTTGGATTCACCTTCTATTATTCTATTACTGCAGTGCAGTATTACGTACAAGAGCAGTTTCTAATTCACATATAGAAATCTGTAAATTCTTCAAACACTTATGTTCTGTGACCCTCACATCAATGCCTATTTCATTTTAAACTTACAATAAACTCATTTGAAAGAAATATTTCCTGACCTGAAATGCAACTATAACCCAGAGCATGGAACTGACATCAGTCTGCATATCTCACCCACTGCAGCTGATATATGAAATATATTCAGATCTTGTTGTTCCTTTCACACATCCCGTGTGTTGTCTGAATTCTAAGAAGCAAACACGAGGTGTACTCATCTTTTTATCATACAGGGCCATAACTTGATACACTGGATAAAAGAATGAGAGAACAGTGCCAGAAGTTTGGCTGGAGTCTAAAATATCAGGACATTGACTGGGGTTCAAGCATCCTTCCATGATACATCAGGTCATTTTAATCACCATCCCATGGGATCAGTGATGAATTTTTCTTGGGAAGGGATGACATGTTACAGCCAGTTTAGCTATATGGAAGAGAAACACAGAAGTCACAAAGGCTGTGCCCCAGGAAATAGAGTACAAGTAACTCCACAGGGGTGAAAAGAACGACTCCCAAACACATCCAAAGGAGCTGGATAAAGGTGCCCTGTGACACCTCCATCAGGTGTTCCTCAACATCATAATCTCTATCAAGAACTACAAATCTAAAGTAGAACCTTCAAACTACAAGAAATTACTGTTACAGATATTAAAGTTTGGAATTAAAGTTTTTCAAATTTACTTCCAAAGCAAATTAAGATGAAATTAATTAACTGCAGTTCTAAATATGGGACTTAATGCTGTTCAGTTTATCTATTCATTATTTTACTTCTCCTGCACCCATAGTTCAAATCCCAAATCACTAATGAAGTGTTTGGAAAAGTGTAATTATGCACCTAACTGCAAATCATGATTGCACTGGCTGGACTCTGGGTATCACATGTCCACCCACGTCTGAAAATTACAGCTGAGCTCCATGTAATGTGAGAGAAACGAGTACCAGGATTAGAATAAATTTGGTTTGTGAAGATACAATGTCCATTTTGGACAAAATGAAATGCAAAGGCACTTCAGTATCCTGAATGACTTTTTATTCAACAATATAACCAACCCAAATCCACACCTGGAGACCAAAGGCAACTCTAGGTAAAACTGGGTTCAGTGCAGGAGCAACCCCCACACTCCTGAGTCATTCTCAGAACAAGAGGCTTCTGTGGTTACCCCCATATATTTATTTGTTATCAGCTATTAAACGGATGAGCTTTATTTGTTAAACTGTTATTATGCCAAGTCATGGCCTAACAGCTACAACGCAGTGGGAGTGAGATAACCCTGCTCCACTTATCCCAGCTCTTTTATCCTCAGGTTTTGTGCGCTTCACTTTCCCAACCTTAACTGATGTAACACTTACCCACCACCTCACAGGAGTGTTTCTCAAATTACTGAGTTTATTGGGAGTTTATGTTTGTAAAGCACTTTGAGATTCTTGGATGAAAGGTGCTATTGAAATGCAAAATATTATGGTTATTAGACATTACTATACCTTGCACTGTCTTTTTATTACAAAAATTCAACTGTGGGTGACTCACAGATTGGCTGACAGCATTTCAAACTGCATTGCTGCTTACCCATTAATTTCTTTTATTTTCATGTGAGATCAAAAAGGTATCCCAGAGCTATTATTCACCACTGGCATAAAAACACCTGACAGATGTGACTACTTCGAAAATGTCGTGATAGAAGCTAAGCCTCACTGAACAAGGACCTTCTTTCTCAGGTGCAACTCAGGCTAATAAAATCACCCATAACTTCATTATTAGGTGTTTTTTCCTCAAACTTGGAAGAACCAACTACAAAAATGGGGTTTACCAGCTTAACACACATCATAACACTTCACCCTGCAACATGCCCTTAATTCTGATTAAATAGAAGACTAAACTTCTGAAATGTGTAGTCTTAAACCTGCATAAGCAGAGTCCCTTAACTCCAGCAAAGTCAGGTAGTTACTAATCAAAACAATCATTAGTACCTACAACACATTTTATTATTATTTGGGTACAAAGTGGGTAAAAGCTGCAGCCACAGAACCTGAACCCAGCCACAGCTCACAAGAGAGATTTTCTCCCATCAGATGCCTCATACCAAGACTTTAATTCTGAAGAAATGAAAACCTTGCATGCTAAGGTTTACCCAAACCACAGGCAGTGAAATTACTGGCAAACACCTTGAGCATTGCCTCAAAATGGAAATCCCAGAAGATTACAGATTAGGGACACAATCTTCTGCAAACAAAGGCACTGAATACATCCACTGTACTTAATGCTTGGTTAACATACATGGAATCTGCATTTCCTGTGGAAATTCACCTCATCTTTACTTCTATGTGTGGCATCTGGATATCTACAACAGAAACATTAATTTCTGAGCATCTCCAGCCAATGAGCCAAAGAATGCAACAAGCTGCCAGCTGACCTGCCTGTGTTTCCATCACCTTCCCAGCCATGACATCAAAAAAGAAATTACCCCCAACTAGTTCAACTAAGTGTCAGTCAAATCTAGTAGTTCCAGGCTGGGATTGCTTCTAGCCACTTAAAATACACTTGTAAAATTAAATAAAGGGAGAGTCTGGAGTCAGAACCTCTGAGGGAGGCTAAACAGTTTCATTTGCATTCCTGTCCTTCAACAGCAACTTCTTTTTGTGACTCCTTACAACAGAGTGGGGACTAAACTTCAGCTCTTCAAAACTTCTTTTCCCTCTTGTGAACTGGAAAGCACTGACTCCTCCCAGTTCTCCACAGAAGGGCCAGGACTCCCCCCTTCAGGCTGTGCTCCAATAAAATAAACCCTTCTTGGATAAATCCCAGCTCCTCAGCTTCTGTGCTGTCACTTCTCACCTGAAATCCCTCAAGTAAAAAGAGCACAGAAACTCAGAGGGAAAGGAATCTAGCAGGCTAATTTCATGTCTCTGTTAAGAGACCATTAAAAAAAAGAAATCTAACGAGTCTCAAGAAGCCTAAAAAAACTTTAAAAGCACCTGATTTCCCTCTTCCATTTCTTTAGATCCATCTCCAAAGAGAGGCTCATTCTCACAAACAAGTATGTTCCTTGGGATGCAGAAACATGTGAAGCACCTGTCTTACAATCTGAAAGTTCTCTTTTTTAATCCCTTTTCCTGTAAGGATGGATAAGATGGAAGCTAGAGTTTCAAGGAAAAAGTAATTGGCAGAAGAGTCATTTATTTTACAAACTAACGTTTGATAAGATAAATTAATTCCATTTTCAGTACAAGAACTCATTTGGAAAAAAGGGCAATGGTCTTTTAAAAACTGCTGGGGGTTTTTGTTCTGGGTTGCTGTTTGCTTTCTTTTTTAATTCAACTCTGGCTCCTATGGATTATTTTTTATAACCTAGATAATTCTTAGCCAGCAGCCACATACTGAAGCTACCTGGTTCCAGGATTTATGTAGGACTTATACATGTGTGTTATGATCAAAGTACCAAAAAAATGAACTGAAGGGGTTTCAGTGAGATATTTTCAACAGAATCAACTTATTTTTTGACACTGCTGAACTGACAGTCAGCAAGAACATGCTCAAGAATAAATAAAAATACTCAATATATAGATAAAGGCTGTATCAACCTCTTTCCTTTTCCCTTAGTATTGCATGCAAAACCAGCGTATGGAAACAACAAAATCTGAAGTATGCAAGTAAAATAACACTAAATTAATATTAAAATAACACCTCAACCACTGCCCAGAAACATACAGTGGAATTACTGCTATCTGCTTCCTGAAGTCTTTTTTAAGAGAGGGTGATAATCTGAATTCTCATGCTACAGTGCTCTCCTGCCTCAGCACCCACCTCTAAAAGGTTCTAGCAGCTGATGGAGACAGGCACATCCACGGAGAAAAAGAATATACAAATTAGGAGCCAATTACTCCCTCTTACAGCTCTGACTCACCATCTAAAGGTGCCTGGCAGCTCCTGCACACTAAAAATCAAGTGTCTCACCATCAAACAGAAGCACTTAATCGAGGCTCTCTCCTCCCAACTGTAGCTTGGGTTTGGGTTTCATTCCTTCAGAAACATTTCTGCATTCATTTACGTAAGTATATGAAATTGTTTCAGTGTCAAGTTTCCCCAGTAAAAGACAGCTTTTGGAGTGTGCCTCTAATACAGTTGACTCATCTAATCAAACCCGGGGGCACCGTTTTTTTCTGGGTAATCATTTGTTTATGGGCATCAGGACTATAAGAATTCGGCCTTCAGGCTTAACTGGTATTTCATCTAGGTGCAGAACTCAGATTTAACATAAATTCTCAGTGTTCATTCTGACTTTGCATTTTCCAAAGGGCATAGAAAGTTATTTTATTAAGAAAAAATACAAATTTATAACATGATATTTAAAAAAGAAAAAAACCCACAAACTCTACTTTTCAAACTTTTATGTCACATCACTGACAGGGTAATTTATTTAGTGTGCATCTCACCCACAGAAATATCTACATGGTTTTCAGTACACAATGTTAAATAATTTAGCTCTCCTTCTTTAAAAACAACATAAATATTATAAAATATTATGTTGCTCCTCACTAAGCCAACTCATCACTTGCAGGGTAAATAAGGGATAAAATCTACAGCAAAGTGTTCAGTTATTTAGAAACACAACAAACTCTGCAAGCAAGCAGCAAATCTACCTTGAATAATTAACTGCTTCCAGTCCACTTGATTCCTTTAAAATACTACAAGAGGCTCAGATCATCCTGTTTAATCTGACAGTAATGATTTTAATTTGAAGATACACCTTTACTACAATCAAGAAGGGAGGTACATCCATAATTAATTTTGAGCTGGGAGTCTCACACAACTCCAGTTCTGATTCAGAAAAAATGACCTTTAACTCCTGCCAGAGCAGGTTACATGCACTTTGTGCTCAAACAACAATTATATGTCAGATTTTTTATTAGAACCATACATACTTGTGGATCCATTAATATATATATCCAACTCCAGAGGTGCCTCCATTTTCTTACACTTCAATTTTTTATAGAGGTGTCCTGACTATTTGAACAGCATCAGACAATCTACAGTAGCACTTTCTGAAGACTTCATAACAAATACTACAACAACTAAACTTCAATTCAAACATTCAGTGACTTTCAAATCATGTGCTATGATTTTCTTGGCAAATGTGCACATAAATTTTAACCATAAGAAAAACACCACTTTTTATGTTTTCCATATTTCTGAGACTGGACTACACAGTTGAAAACAAGGTAGCAAAAGCCTGGCAACAATAAAACTGTATTTAACTCCTTGCATGGTTAAATCACACTTCAGTATTCCCAGAAGTGTCAATTACACACATTTTTTCCCTTCAGAAAATTAAGACTCCATAATGTTTTTCATCCCAAAGTGCTTTACAAATCACCTTAAGACAATCTGTGTTACAATACAACCAGATCAAAGGTATCTTTTCAAAAATACGCTGCCTTCTTTCCCTTGGCCAGATCCTCAGTGTCTGTAAAATGTCACATGGCAACTAAAGTCAACAGACTTAAGAGAATTTACACCTGTTGCAAATGTAACCCTTTCACATAACTTCATTGGCTTTACTGACACTGCATAAAATGTAAGTCCAGGATGGCTTTTAACAGCTAGCACGTAAACACAGAGTCATTTTCTTAGTAATACTATAAAGTCAGCCACTGGCATGCAGAAAATGATTCTCATAATTAAAAAAAAAATATATATATATACACCAAGCTAGCAGTATAAAGTATACATTGTGATTACTGGGCAAAACGTTCCCAGGAGTAGATTTATGCCCATAAATAAATCCTCCTTAACTATTTCCATGGAAGTTGACCCTCCTTGCTCTTAAGATTCCACCTATTTTTTCTTTTCCTTAACTAATTTCCCCAAAACACCCACGGTAAGTACATTTCAACACATATACAATCACTTCACACTGACTTATCAGAAGTGGCCAAACTACTTTCACATGGTTCTCTAAATAAGTAGCTCCTATGACATCAAAATATTTCTCCAAGAAGCCAGGTGGGGAGCCCCAGTTTCCAAATTAGCCTTGTAAATATAAGTCAAAATTTTCAGAAATTAAAATACAATTAAAGCTCATTTTATTTTATCATAGTAGCTTTTAGAGGAGCATATCAAAAGCTTGCTCATTAGGAAAGACACATTTATCAACAGAATAACAAAAGCTTAAAAAAGGATGTCTTTATTTTTATTTAACAAATGACCCAAAATTATGTTACGATATTTCACATTCCTTTTAGGCTGTTTTTAAAAAGAACTGCTGGCAATGCCAATATGCTTTTATGTTTTAAAAGTTCTTTAACCTTTTTTTATAGACACCTTTTCTTAAGAATAGTATTTTACAGATACATAATAAGCCTTAAAAAAATACCTGAGAGGTCTTGCCTGGGGATTGCCTGCTTCTACATATGGATGTAAATAATCCTTTATGTAGAGATCAGCAGCACTATTAGAATGGGTGCAAATGAGAATCCTGCTGGAATAAATGGATGCAAATAAAAAAGCAATGAAGAAACAGAAAACAATTCAAAGCAGTAGAATACAAAAAAAAAGGAAACAGTGGCCATCTTCCTGCACATTCCTCTTCATGAAGCTACTCGCTAACCTACTGCTCTTCCCATGATCCAGCCCTCAACTCAAACCCTTCAGTCATCAGCTATCAAACAGTTTTTCAATAATCGTTTTGTAATTATTAATCTAAGCTTCATTTTAAAGAACAGCTTTTGTTGTCTACCATGCTGCAAAACTCCCCACGCTGAGCAAATCACAGCCATTCTACGTAACTTCCATTTTAATTAGTTTTGTTCTAAATGGCAAATACAGGCTAAGATTACAAAATTACTTTATCGTCCCAAACAATGACGGATGGCTTGGGTTTGTTTGTTTCTAAGATGGGTGGAAATTCTGTATTTCTACCTTCAACTTGAATTTAAGAAAAAAAATCACATCCTCTCTGCTAGTGGGGTTCTGCTCTGTGTTCAGTGCCCCCTCTCACCTGGTGTCCTGCTGCTGGAGGATGTGCTTGACTGCCTGAGCCAGAGTGAAGGTTTTTCCTGTCCCATAGGGACCGATGATAAGAACAGGAGGCAGTTGTATGGAGAGTGGGGTGGTAATAGCCAGAACAGCCTCTTTCTGTTTCGCGTTTAGCCGAGGGTCCAACTGCTCATCCCATTGTCTGTGCAAAAGGAGGCCACAGAGGTTAAAAACAGAAGCTCTCACAACCCACTGTCAGGCAGAAGTTAAATGAGGGAAGATTTCAAAAGCTTTAAAGAAATTAAAGAGCCTTTACAGAGCTGCAGTATGGATCGTGTCACTGAGGCACATGAAACAAATCAGCAAATCTAGCAAAACAATCACGTGCTTTAATCATAAAAATTTGGTATTTGTAATAAATCAGTTGGTTGGGGTTTTTTTTCAACCTATTCTCAATTTACATCATCCCACCTAACAACAGAGCACACATTTTAGAAGAAGGACATACTGCACCATTCCCTGGTAACAAAAGCAAGTAAACATACAATGATTTGCTACTATCATAATGCAAAATATTAGTTACATTAGTTATGTTTCTTCCCTGCAGCGTTTACATTGTCAGCTTTAAAAGTCAACAGTTACACAACCCCAGGGCTTGGTAAAAGTTATCTACAATCAAATTTTAAAACTACTGGCTACCAATTAACTACAAACTTCTCTTTACTTTTTTTTTTTTTTTAAGATCATCAGGGCACATACCTCTAATGGGAAAGCAGTCTAACAAAAAGATTTTTGTTGTAAGCAGCTAGTGATGCCAGGATTGGGAGGAAGATGCTTTCAGAAAATTCCAATGAGCATAAGAGGTTAAAGATTTCTAGACAGAGTTTTTAGTACTCCCACTGACAGATTTAAAAGTAGACATGCATAGTAAAAAACACTTGTCACTGCTGCACATATGGCCATACTTTAGTAATGTGATCTGCTTTGGTACAAGCACCACACTTCTTATAGACTGGGAAAGTTTCTGTTCTGTAGTAGTTAGCAACAGGGAGCAAGATCAAGAGGGAATAGACTGAATTCCTAACTTTTAAGATGCCTATGAACAACAAGCTGGCAATAGACTAGGAAACACTGGAAAGGAACAGGGACATAAAGCAGAAACAGAAGAAAAATGGGGAAGAGAGTTTGGAGTTAGTTTGATTCTTAAGGAAGGACAAATCAAGCCACCAGATGGAACTGACTTTAAACTGAACTACAACCATTATGTATATGATTTATGTATACAAAAAATACAAAACATTATATCAACATATCAACTCCAACTGATATGTACTTAGAAGATAAAAGTTCTATCCTATTTGACTTACCTCCTTTTTACTGAAATCACTGCTTACTTCCAAACTATTCTTAAACACTATTTCCTTGTAAGACTCACTCAAAACCTAATTAAGTCAGTGAACAGATTGTCACTGACCTCCATTAGCTTTGTAGTGTAACTCTAAACAGAACCTATTCCCTTCTTCCTCTCAGTACTGTCAAACCTCTGATGCACACAGTGATCACCCCACCCAGAACACTGATCCCACTCTTTTATTGGACTTGTTCTTCCTACACTTCCAGAGACAAACCACAATTTTTCCAGTATTTTTTGTCTTACAGTATCTCACTGTCTCAGCTTTCTGACAGATCACTGTCCTTTTAATCCCTGGGCTATCTCCTGATTTGTCCTGCATCACAATCACACTCCTAATTCTCGCCTTGAAGACCCCACATGACTCTTCCCAGGCCGTACAGACTATCAGTTCCACATTCCTCTCATTTCCCTGGTCTCCAAGCACAGAAACCTCATGCCTCTTTTACTAAGAGCAAGAATACTGACCATATTCCCTGAGCCACATAGCCTCACATTTCTCTTCCCTAAGCTTCCTCTTCCAGACAAACTATTTTCACTGCATCGCTGCATCAGCCTTAAGTTTCTTCAGAAGTATTTATATGACACAGGGGTTTATAATTTCATAAAGGAAACTGTGAGACATGTATAGAAAGAATCTCTGGGCTGCTTGCAAGCACAGAGCTGGTCCTTCAAGAATCATTCCCACACCTTCCATAACCACATCTTCAGGGATATGTCCAAATCTGGGCTCATTGCAGCTCAAGAAGTACTGATGGATCAGCCCTTGCAAAAAGGACTCTGCACACTAGGGATCCTGCACAGCAAACTCTTGGAACTGGCACCTCCATTCCTATAAAAGTATCATGTCTTCAGAGGAGGATGGCAGCACAGTAATTAACAGCAGCAGGTTTGTTTTCTGCAGCCACAGTAGAACTGTGATGCCTCCAAAGCCCTGGGTCAGCCCCAGGGAAAACCACTCAGCGGCTTCTGGCCCTGGGAGGATCATTCCCCTTGTTTTATTTAGCACAGTTCCACTCCCTCCTCTGAACCCCTCACCATTAATGAGGAGCATGGCTTGTTTCCCATTCAAGGACAGATTTCAGCCATCTGCTCTGAGAAATTCAGTGCTGCATCACCACCCAATCTTTGATATTAAAGTGTTTGTGTTCGTGTACCTGTTGGGACTCCAGGGTATGGTGGGAGTCATGCTGACATCTGGAAACAAAATGCTGTTGTCTTTAATCCTGTCCAGGGCATAATGCATTTCACAGAGGGGTAAGCGGTTCAACTGGAACTGAAGTTCAACCTGCAGAACAAACAAATTAATAAATGGAGAGGCGAACAAAAAGTATTAATTTAGAAAATGCTCATTAGACTTTGCTGTACATGATACATTTTTATCTTCCTGCAGACCACTGGCTCTCAAAAGAAAACAGCAAACAGCATTCAATCCAAAGATCTGTGATAAAATTAACTTGCGAATTTTTTTTGTTTTGGATCAAAGATAAATACAGCATTTTCTCTAATTTAATTTTGTTGTTTGACTTTTTAGATTAGATTCCGCTGTAATTTCAGAAAAAAATGAAAGGGAAGGCATTCTTGGAATTGTTTTTTTTAAATACAAAAACCACTCTTGGAAAATATCATTGTCCTAGAACATTATTTTTACAAATACAAGCTTCCATCTCTTATTGTAAGAACAACCTCAAAAAGAAGTCAGGCCAGAAATTTTACCAGATCAACAGATGATATAAATCAGATGTCTGACCAGCAGAGATAAACCCCAAACACTATTTCCAGTCAAACACTCTGAAATAGCATAACTTGTCATTTTTGTTCAATTATTAGGACTCTCCAAAAGCTCATTTCCAACAATTAGCTTCTAACCAATACATTCTTGGTTTTGTTCCCTCAGTTACAGGTGTTTTAATTAGTAAATAAAAGATATTGCCAACATAAATTCTGGTACAAAGCCAGAATCATCACACAGAGCACTTAACATTCCTGATTCAATTCAGAACGGAACAATGCACAGTGAAAGTAGTTGACACATACACACACTGAAAGGGTAAAGAGAAGGATTCATTCTAAATGTGAACAAGGGAAAAAAGCAGCTCCTGGGAAATTATTATAAAAAACAATTCACTCAGATTATCACTTACACATATTTAAATTTGCAATTATTAATCTCTCCAGAAACAAATTAATCTGATCAGAGCATTATGCTGAAGAACTCCACGTTCACAACACAGAAGCCTTTAGACAAAATTTGACACAGATCCACACTAATAAAAACCTGCATAAAAACACCAAAAGCTGCTGAAGAACCTAAGTGACTAATACACATTTTTAGGTTTTTTCTAAAGAACTGCCATCATTATATATTTATGTAATTACTGTGCTACAAATCTAATAAGCATTTTTGATTAAATACGAGTAAATCAGTCCCTTTCTCAGATTTACGGTGAGTGTGTTACATGTTACAAACAGCAGCCACATTACTGCAACCTGTCTGGAAAAGCACCCCTCATTTACCTGGAAATAGCAACTATTTTACGATTTCTATGGCCATCTGTACCGACACATTTCACAACCACCTTACAGAAGCTGGTTCTGTCCTACCAATCAGGAGATGAGAAGAGCAGAAACAGAGAAAAGATGAGCTGAGTCTGGTCTGTCAGCACCATCCCAACTGAAGGTCCAGCCCCCCGTGTCCTCCCAGAGAAAAGCCATGGAGGTGTCAGTCATCCCACATACCCCCATGCCCATAGCAACAAGCTGGTCTCAGATCTAATAATTTTCTCCTCTAGCACTCACTGATTCACTGTTAGTCTGCTCTTACTTAATCACATTTTAATCTCATGGTAATTAGTGCTACCAACCAGAAAGTTCAACAAACACAAAGCAATACTAGAATATATATTTTTATAATTTTTTTTTGACAACTTATATAAAAACTTTTAAAAGTCCTTGTCAGTTAAAAAGGAAGGAAGGAAGGAAGGAAAAGAGAAGTGATCACTTCTCTTTCAAAGTCATATAAACTTCTCTCAGGAACCTTCTCCTACAGAGGAAAATTCCTCATATAGAGGAATAATTTATCCTTCTAGATTTAACTACTTGTTGTACCTGACACTCCTTTATCTGCCCACAAAGCCCCTTCCTACCATAGGCATCACACTGCTGCACCAATAATGTTTACTACTTGCAGATCATCTCCTTCAAACGGCTTTGTAAACAAGCGTTTTCTTTTTCCTACTCTTATTTCAGTATTACAGTGTTCATATCATTATGTAGCATGTAAAATCAACACTAGCTTTGCTGTAAATAAACAATGTTTGCTTGTATCCCTGCAGAGTGTAGCCATTAACTCTCCATCTCTGGCAGATATAAAGACATTAAATATTCATCTTGACTATCACATTTTACAGCAAGATGTACAACCATAAGTCTGAAGACAAGGGCAGCAACAAATCTGACAACGTTAAGCATGGAGCTCACGGAGGTGTTTGTAACTGCTAGGAAAACTCTTTTTAAATAGGACACATAAACATTCAAGAATTCTTCTTCCCCACCGTGCAGTTTGTGCCACGCAGCCCCTCAGCCCATGGCCAGCTCTGGCACCTGTCAGAAGTGACAGCACAGCTCATCCTGCCCAAGGGGCACCTCGAGCTCCTTCCCAAGCTCTGTGCTACCCATCCCTACTCAGTGCTGATTGGTGCCCCAGCCACATCCTGCAGATGTTGGGGAGGACTGCCACTCACATGGCAACGGTCCCAAACTCGTGGTTTGATCTGTCCAGGGAAAATATCTTTGCCCAGACAGACCCAAGGCTGACAAAAGACCACACAGTGTAACGAGGGTAATTTAAATGCAGAAGAACGATGATGCTCGTCTGGGTGACACTTTTAACAGCCCCTTCTGGGAGTCCAAGCAAGGTGCCTGGCATGAAATACCTCCCATTATCTATCTGCATTCACCATTTTCTTAACAGCTTGTGATTTGTTTTGCTTTTAATGCTCCTTGGATGGAATCAAATAGTTCTATTTGCTGTTGCAGAGTACTGCATGAGGCCATCTGGGAAGGAGAGGCATGTAACCTGCTTTAATATACATTCCACAATCAGAAAACAGTGGGAAAGGAAGTTAATCCATTGCCAAGTTCACAGAGCAGGACACAGAACAGAGGAACCACTCCAAAAATAAAAAAGTGGCAGCAGCCACAGTGCTTTAAAGTTCACTCCACCCCACCTTTATGAATGGTTTACTTGATAAAAGCAGAATTGTGTATTTATTACAGTTAAGCCAGAACAGCAGGTAAACAAGGCACCACCAAGTTTCTGTGACTAATTATAAGAGAAAAATGAAAGAAACCACCCAACTTATCCAAAATCCACAGAAATCAAAGCAGTTATCAGTGTTTGAGAATCACATAGGGAATATCAACTCTACTGAAGAGAGCAGAAAAATCTCCAGCACCTTTAACAAAAACTCTGTACATCCAAATTACAACCTCCTCAGTTCTAACCTGAGGATCACTTTCCAAAATTTTAATTAATACTTAATCATAAAAAAAAATCCTCACAATTTAAATTCATTCAAATATAGGTAATGCTTTAAGAATCTGACCACTAGATCAGTGATACGTGTATGAAGTACTAAATGATTTTACAAACTTTAGGGCCCAATTTCTAATGCAGAATAGATCTGCTGCCTCAGGGCAAGATTTATAAGACACTCAAGGAAAAATTAGCCAGTTCCTGAAGCCCCAGCTCATTTGGCATTCCAGTCAAGTTTCCAATAGAATCAATTAGTAATTTTAATTATCGTTTTAAGAAAACAAACACAAAACCAAGAGCTCAGAACAACATAAGTCTTCGCAGACCAATTATCATGTGTTAAATTAAGACATTAGAATTCTTGCATATGTTTCCCCCAAACATAACAAATGGGAGGAGACAAACCTTTGGTGAAAATGCAATCATTCCAGGCAACTCCAGTGACCTTAATCTGAGGTTATTTCTGTTTGGTAACAAGATCAATTATGGAGCCAAAGCAAACACAAGGCAAAGAGTTCTGACACCACAACCATCTCCACCCAGACCTACCTGCATTTCACAATCTGCCCGGAGATTCAGCTCCTCACAGCATTCCCTGGACACCCTCAAGAAGATATAATCCTTTGTCTTCTCCTCGATAGCTGCTTCATAAACCTTCTCTTTGGTTCCTTGGGTCTGTGCTGACTTTTCTTTAGTGACAGGCAATAAATAAACAGCATTGACTTTGGTCATCACCAGCCGTCCAGCCAAAGTGTCTTCAGAAAGCGTCTCGGTGAGCTTAAAGCGGCCAAAAAGTTGTCCATTTTGGGCGTATTTTGCACCTCCAGAAACACCAGTGAGCATGAAGCTTGCTACAATCTGCAACTGCACTTTTATGTTGAACCTAAGAACAAAAGCATCGAGTCAGTGCACAAAAATGCTCTCAGATTCTGAAATTTCAGGCATTCAGAGTGAAGATTCACTTCATTAATTAATTTTTAAGTATAAACAAGTACGGTCAAACTGGCCCTTTATAAGGATGCAGCTGTCAAGTATCCACACTTTTTCCTTTTGACTGTAGCCTACAAAGTATATATTTAAAAGAATCAACATCTATGAAGTTTTAAAAAAGAACTCTCACAAGAGAGAAACAAATACTAGATATCAAAAAAAGCTTAGAGTGAATGAAATACATGTCCCAAAGCAGTAAAAATTTCTATTTAAATAGTCTATAATCTTATATTAGGTATGCAAGGAAAGACAGGCAGGCAGAGAACAGAGCAAGATTCCTGTTTATCCCATCTGCCTCTCCCAGGTTGCACACCAAAGAGGACAATCTCCACCTTCAGAGGTAAATGGTATTATACCTGCAATTCAGAGGGATTGATTAAAATGCGTTGAAACAAATCAGATTGTAGGCATTAAAATGATATCATTTTACTTGAAATGAGGGAATGGCATCACAGGCTCAGCCCTGTAATACATCTATCCACAGAATTCCTATTAGCAGGAGTTTCCTCCTGTAATCAGAGATGTAACAACTTCATCCTTTGCAGTTATCGTTTTCCAGAAGTCACATGCACAACACATTAAAGTGACTTATTAGCACACTTTATTGACCTCTCACCAATACAAAGTAATCTCTTCCCAGTGTGCTGGGGTTTTTTAAACAGATTGCTTCAACCTGCTTTTAAAAGAACAAAGGAAGAAAGAAAGTCTGACACAGTAACAATATTCAGTTCTTTTCTCATCAGCAACTTTTTCCTAAATTCGCAACAAATTACAGAAGAAAAGTAAAACCCATTCACAAATGAAATAAAACCTCTTAGAAAAATACATTATTTTCATACTCATACTGGTTTTATTTGATCTGTTCTTCTTATAATTTCTATTTTAACCTTATAAACTGGTAATTGATCCTTTAAGCCCTGCAGTATCAATAATCATAAGCCTCTAACAATAAAATCCAACATTTTGGCTTGCTTGGTAATTAAACATCTACCAAACCAATCAAATATATTTTTTCAGGTCTGGCAAATCACAAATCTTGCACAAAAACTGCAAGTTTGCCCCCATGTGGTAACAGCTGCTTCTTTACAGCATATGGGCATTGTCAGATCTGAATTTCCCAGTCCTCCACTCTCCAAAAGCAAGGGAAGTTTTCTTGCCTAACAGATCTGTTTGGTTCATCACGAACCACAAATGTTACTTCACAAGCTACAGTGAAAGCATTCACCCAATCCTCCCCATTTCCACACATACCAATAAAAAACCCATAACAAAAACCAAGCTTTCTCCTAGTCAAGTGCTGCACTATTCCAAAGCAGCTATCAGCAAGTCAGCAACATCTGAAACAGCTCATATCTCTGTGTTAAAATACTATACAAAACATTTAACTGAGTAACAAGGGCTGGGAATTCTTACTGAGATACCATCATTTGCTGTTGTGAATTTATTTTGTTGAAACTTCCCTGAAGTTGATCCCTATGCTGCTGAATATGTATCGGCTCAAATTCAGATTTATAAAAACGTGCTGCAAAACAGTTTTATTGCATTTCTGAGACAAGGCACAGGTTAGTGTTTTCATAAATGACTGAACTGCATCTGCTGCACTAAAGGGAATCTCAAGTTTAGATTATCAAGCAATTTCCGTTGAGCAAGCTGACACCTTCTGGCAAACTACAAAACTACAGAATCCTCTCAGGATTTGATTTTTAAAAAATCAGAAGTTGCTTCTTTCATCTATTCCTCACCCTTGCTTTGCAGGGTTAGACAAAACAAGGTTTTTGGTCAGGCTTATTAAAAAAAACCCAAAATCTTTTATTTCCTCCTAAGCACTGCGAATGCCAGCCTACCTGCAGTGTTCGTGAAGCAGCTACAAGAAAACTTGCTGTTTGTATTTAAAACCACAGAATAATTATGGAGAATGACTTCATAAATCATTAATCATCCAGTATCAATGCAAACAAGAAATTCCCCAAAGGCAAATAAACCCATCCTGGCCAAAGCCCCAGGTGCCACTTTGTAAAAGCACATTCAGCACATTTGGTCTGACACCGACACCTGCAGGGCTCAGGGTGTGCAGTGAGACACCTGCCTGGGGAGTGATCAGTGGAAAACACAGTAATGACAAAAGCAAATTTATTTTCCATCAGAGCCAGTATTTGACGTGTTCACAGCCTTGAGGATAAATCTGCTCTGTAATTCTGGGAGCAGGGAAGGAGCTGTCTGTCACCCCACACACTTTAATGTTCATACAAGAAAATGTTCTTTCTAGTCACTCTAACAAGTATATATTGCTTTTCTCTTCAATATGCAAGAGAGAAAGGAGAAGTTTTAACATGAACAGGTATTAACACCCTCCAAAACAAAACTGCTATCAAGATTGGAACATTGCTTTGCTTTTCCTAAAAAACAGTGTGTTTGCACTTGGAAATTCAACAGTAGTGACTCCCTTAACTATTCTATTTTGTGATACTCATGTGGAGCAACTTGTATAAATGCCTCTTGAAATATTAAAATAAACACGATTTAAAAGTAAGATTCTCTGAGACTATCCAGGATTCCCTTATAACTGAATTCAAGACATTTAAAAGCCACTGCAACTTTCACCCAATACTGTCCAGTTCCACTCAGGTGATTCCACATGAAGTCTGAAACAGCGCTCTCCTAGAAAGTGGGACATCAACATTCTGAAAAACCAAAGATCCACTTCAATCTGAACTGCAGACACTCGTGTTACTCCACTGTTGTGAGAAGAGATCATGCTGACAATCCTACTCCTTTTACAATGTACATTCACAAACCCTTTTAAGTGCAACAGCTCATCAACACTGTCACTCGTGGCACCACTTCAGAGGTGTTACAACCCACTTGCATCTGGATTTCGCAGCCCATTTCTAGGCTTGCAACCCTGACACTTCACTAGAGAATACCAAGCGTGTGATCTTAGCCACAGAGGAGCGGAAATGTCTGCTGGTTTGAGCCTTGTTGCAATAAAGTGGGTCAGCTACAAGATCAAAAGAATATTTCTGTCACCAACACTATCAAAACAGAAGATTTCAAGAATATTATTAACATTTACTTATAAGTTACAAAGCAATAAATGATTGCAGCACCAAATAGTCCAAAGGGGAAGCATTACATACAGAATACACTTATTTTTCTTTCATTTCTCCAGGTTTGCTACTCTTTGGTTTCCTGTGAGGCATGAGAGTGCAACTCTCCAGGTGAAAATCCACTCAGTCAAAATACTGCTCATGTTTTGATGATATTTCATAATATTTACTTTAAACCCACTTTTGTCTCAAAAGGCCTTAGAAGAGTCAGCCTGTTTATAAATATGTATGGTGGAGAATATTTCTGTATGCTGGAAACAGTGTTCAAGCATGATTCCTCCATGTGTTAGAGTCCAGCTCAAGAGCAGAGTGCAGCAGTGATAAAAGATAAGAAACAGTTCAAATACTGCCCTTCAGCTGAGATTTAAAAAAGAAATTGAACCATTTTTCTGCTTTAAAAGCATTAGAAATACAACTACTCGTAGTATTTTTTTCTAAGTTCTAGAGGGTTGGTTCAACTGAACCTCTGTAGCTAGAATGGTTCTTCATCTTAAAAAAGACCTCCTGATTTGGAACTTTCAGTAATTGATAAAACTGAATTTGCTACCCAATTAGGCTAAAAGGGTACTATATCTTTTACACTTTCCATTCTGAGTAGTGCCAACACTTTAAAACTCTTTAGTACCACATGAATGCAGGAAAAATTTTTGACCACAAGTATTAAACTACAGAAAAAAAGTCCACATGAAGGTCTCTAAGTGGGAATTTCACATCTTTTTCCTGAATCCATATTTTTCAAGCATCTACACCAGCTGAGTAATTTGTACATAACACCTAAAGACACAACAAACCAAACAATGTATATTTTATGCCTTTTATTAGGAACTTTTATTCAGAAACTGGGTGTCAACCTATTTAGGAAATAAATAAAGTCAGCTGCCACATCATCACAAGATCAGTCTGATCCACCCACAATTCAACTCTTTATACAAAAATTTTATATATTCCTTTGCTATAACCTACTTTAACACTGGAACAAAAACATAGCTATTATTAATATATTTTTGTACAGACAGACAAAAAACTAGAAACAGAAATAATTAACAAAACCACATACAAGAGCTGCTTAGTGCCTGCAACTGTAAGCACAGACTGATACACACTCTTTGTTTTCAATGAATTAGCAGTAATTTATATTTGTTAAGTGCTAGTGACCTTTACCAAACATTACTATTCCCTGATTCATTTAGGTTCAGTTCAGAGAAACAGGAAGCCTCAGTATCTTAAAGAAGCAGGTAGGTTTAATGAGAAAAGCTGTCACCCCCATTTTAATAGAAATATTTTTATAAAGGCATCACTTACTTGCTAACTTCCTTATACTGTGCTATTTCCTCAATATAAAGGAGGTCGTGGAGCCGTGACTGATAGTTGGTCTTGGTCAATGATTTGTCCAGGACAGATTGTGTGAATAGCTGGTCAGCAGACAGAGGGATTTGGTATCTGGTGAGAAGGCTCTTCTCCAATTCAGTAGTTTCATTAGGCTCAAACTCTACAATAGTCTTCGACGTGGAATCCCAACGCTTGGCTGTGGTCAGGAGCTGTTGCCGCGCGTGCATCAGGTATTCAAGGTCTGCATGGACAGACAGAACAGGGAAGGTGTGGTTTGTTTTTACAAACCCCAGGTGGTTTGGTTTAATTTCAAAAAAAGCCCAATCCAACAAAACCCACTAGTAAAACCAATCCCCTGAAAAATAATGAACTAAACACAGGCAGGAGTCTCCTCCACCCACAACACCTTTAGGAAGTCATTGCTGGTTCTTACCATCCCTACTTTTCAAGTGTGCACAGAGAGCAAGCAGGCTCTCCAAGAGTATCAGAAGATAAAACATTCTATAGATATCTATAGATATTAATTCTATAAATAGAATTAATAGAGACAAACAAAGAAAGTACTTTTATTTTAACAATTACCAACAGCTTTGAAGGACTTGGCACCACAATGTATATGCTTTGAAACTCAACTGCAACATCCTCTCATTTCAAAAACGTTAAATAGTGAGGAACCCTACAACATATATTATAAAATTTAGAAAGTCATCAAAACAAGTTGATAAACCAGCTGGTAAGGAGTCATCGCATTTGCAACACTCTGAAAGCCTTTTAGAAAATTCTACAGCCCCCTAATCTGTGTGTGGTGCAGACAGTTACATAAAGTAGCTAAAGCTACTTTACTAAGCAAAACTTAGGAAATGTAACCTAACATGATGTAACATTAGGAAATTAATTTTTCAGTATACCCTGATTTCAGGGACCACATAGCTTAGATGAGAAATAGAAAACCAAGCACTTGTCTACAGCCATCTAAAATACATCCATTAATACCACAAAACCACTATGACAACAGTGAATCAGTTAACAGAACTGCAGTTAAATTGCAGAGCTGAAAATATTTGGCATTTATAGTCAAGCTATGCCATCTTAATGTATAATCTCTGAGTAAGATTTAACATAGGTATCCAGGATATCACACCAACGCTGAAAATGTGCAAAGAAGACATTTTCAAATTCAAATTAAATGCTTAACATCATCTTGACTGTCTTTAGTCTAAATAAGAAAAAAACCCCAGCATTTTAGCAAAAGAAATCTCCGTTCAGCTTGACTACGAGTACAGGAACATGGCTTGTCTTACTCACTGATCTCATGCGTTCACTAAGAAGGCACATTTAAATATATCCCTCAAGCCTGAACCATATCAGTAGCTACAGTTGTAAGGCAAAAAAAAGTCCAAGCTTGTGTGGTTTGTGTGTCTGAAATAACATCACCACAAATGAAGCTTTCTCTGGTACAAATCACACCTCAGATCCCAAAAGCTCAGTAATTATGGTGGGACTGACTCCTTGCTTGCTGGAACGTCAGCCATTTAATTCCCAGCACTGGAGAGGCTTTCTCTGGAAGCCAGACATAAACAGTTCCCAGCACAGATTGCACATACACAGTGACACTTTCTTAAAGAGTAGTTAGTACATAATCAGTGCACAGAAAACTTCCTACAGCTCCCTTTTTCTGCTGTAAATAAAGATTTCAAACTGTAGAATGGAGGCTCCTCCATTAAAATATTTTCAAGTTGACCTTTCATTCCTGCCTAAACATCTAGACAGGGCCCTGAATTACATGCAAATGTAGAGACCTCGGGCATCTCTCTGTTAGAAAAGCATTTCCACAAGATCTCAATCCATATACACCAAAAAGTAAAAGAAATGATGGAACTGGACACAGATCCAATGTAGTTATCCCTTTCCCTTGCCTATTACACACCTCTCAGATTACACAGCAAAAAGCCCAGGATTCTGCACTTACATATATCTGTAAAGTATAATACCTTTCCATTGGAAATAAGTATTAGTGATGACCTGCCTGAAGACGCCAGTGTCCCTGTGCACACACAGGCAATATGTGGAAGGAACAGCAGTACCTAATGCTGGGGACTGCTACCTCCACTTCATCCATCACCTTCATGTGGAATTCAACTGGCTGTCCCTGGAATCCCTGTGGTGAGGACTTGGATTAAGGCACCAGACCACAGATTGGTTTGACAGGAACTCTGACTCTGCAAGTCAGTCATGGCTTGGTTGCCTTGATCTTAGCCAGGTTTCCAAGGCAAGGTCTGTTCTCCACAGGCTCAGTGGCTTAGGCAGCCTGTGATTACCCACACGCTCCACGGAGATCATGGAACAGCTCTCAAACAGACCTTGCTTCCAAGATGCCTCTCCCTGGCAATGCCATACCCTCTGCTCCCAGACATGTCACACCGTGCATGTCCCCTCCTCCTGGCTGCAAGTGCTTGGGTCATCTCAAAAGATCAGCTCATGATCTTTGGTGTTTGCTATTTACAGCTTCTTTCTGTGAATGTTGCAAATGTTAACATTATATGGAAATACAGGTCAGGAATAGAGAACTGCTGTTTTCTCAGCTTCATCTGTTCTCCTTCTTTTTCCCTTTTCTTCTTCTTTCTGCTTAAATGCCAGTGCTATAATTCTGTTTTGTTAGTGTTTTTATCTCTCAAATTTTCATAAAAAGTTAAGATCCTGTATCCCACCCTATGGCTTACTGCCAAGTGATATAGTGACCTACATTTAGCTCTCTTACACCATAAATCAAAGTGCTTCCTTCTTTTTTTGCACCTCTTTGAACATCTTTCCATTTTCTGACATTTTTCTCATACTGGAGTTATTTCAGGTTTGAACTGAGAGACGCAGGTCAGTTTAATAAACAGATTAAACCCTTACAGTAACTTGTAGCTCATTTTTTTAACTTGAAAACACAAGTATAACTACACTTTCTTTATATTTTCAAAATTCATGTCAACAGCAAATTACTGAGTTACAACCCTAAATTCACTCCCTTGCCTATGACAATCCTAGTCAGATATTGCAAGAGGAGAAAAAAATACAAACCAACTTCTCAGATAGACTGTTTTAATTACTCAGTTTATTACCCCATGTATTCTTATACAGAAACACTTCATTTCTCTAACAACCTTTTCTGACATATTTAATGTCCTCATCAATATAAGAATGTTTATAAAAACATAAACATGTTTATAAAGGCAGGACTTCCAATGCTGCACTCACACACATACCAAACTAGGAATTCCCAGCATTTTAATAATACTTAGGAACCATATCCTGACAGAGAGTAAGTCATATTCCAATTATCTGCCTTTTAGACCCTCTGAAGCTTTTGCCCACTATTTATATTTATATCTATGAAGAACATAACACACAGTATGAAACATTCACGAGCTGCTGACAAAGATGATGTTCTGCCCAAAACTGAAAAGGAAAGAGATGGCACAAAAGATCTCCACTATTCAAAAAAAAAGAAGTTTTAAACATTACCTTCAGTTGAAGCAGCATCAATCATCACTCGTTGCATGAGGACTGGTTCCAATCCAAAGTCAAACACCACAGTTTGGCGAAAAGTCCCAAAGATTTCTGTGTTAAAGGCTATACTGACTTTGTATATATAATGATCTATTCCATTCTGGACCATTTTTCCTCCTATCCATTCCTGACAGTTTTCTGGAACTTCTTGTGATACCTGGGTAGTGCTGTCTCCAGCAGATATTGCAACAATACTAAAGTGTGGTCGATGAGCATCATAAAGCAATGCCACTCGATACAGCATTCTTGCAGGCTGGAAAAGAAATGCAAAGGTTGAAATACTGACATTATTGCAGGAATAACTTCATTTGCAATCAGATAAAGAGGGTTAATAAGAACTATCAGTTTCTCAGAGCAGATACAGGTTCTGCTCAATTTTCAGAAATCTGGGCAGTTGATACATCATCACCAGAGCTGCTGGGAAAAGAGAGAGAGAAGGGATGGTGCTAGGAAGTTTCTCTATTTTAAGAATGATGCAGCTGAAATCTTAATTGCAAAAGGTTATGGGTTGCTTTCTAGTTAATACTGACTCACTTTCAAAAAATAAGCAGTCCTACCTTACACGTGAGAGCAAATGTCCATGTCTGGTGAGACTTTTTGGTGGTGACAGTTACCGAGAGCTCAGGATTATGTTCTACTCTCACTCCTTCTACACATTCACTAAGCTAGATTAAAAGAAAAGGAAGATAACATTAAACTTCTACAGGCAGTATCAAAACATAAACATTTATGAAAAGGTAGCAATTTTTTTAATAGAAAGAGGAAAGAATGGTTTCCTAGACAGTGCAGGATTGATGTAAGTCTCACTCAGGAATTAATGTAAATATGTGCTAATGCAGAGAGACGAGTCAGCTAAATGTACCAGATCACTCTGTGTAAGTGAAGAAAAGAACCATTTAGGGACAATTAACCACAAGACTTGATCTTCAATAACCAACTTAATTGCAAATGTTTAAAGTAGAACAAGATTTCATTTGGAAAAAAGGATCTGTGATACAATGAGGCCTAGAAGACCCCAGATCTCACTAACATCAATGAGGCTATTGAGACAACTGGAAATGAGAACCAGGCTTTCTGCTCATCAATGCATTTTTCATGAAGTCCACTTTTCCCAGATTTTAATCAACAATAGATGGACCAAAAACTCCTTAGGGTCAGTGGTAAGTAGAGCTGGTCGAATGCCACAAAAAATGTTCTTTCTAATTCCAAAGAGCTGCTAACTTTGATCATATCCATATCCCACACTCCCTGGTACTCAAACACCTTTTAATATCTGGGGGATTGGCTGCTCTTCATACCAGTGCCTGCAGCTGCAGGCAAAGAAAAGGAGCCACACACAAGTAAGAGTACTCCCCACTAAGTTGTGAAAGCTGCACCATTTATTTGTTCTCCAGTTTAAGAAGTTCTGCCATCTCGGCAGGGAACAGGAACAATACCACAGGACTTGCCTGACCCATCCTACACTGGGCATAGTGACTATATGCAAAATGAACAAGCTGTGACTAGTCCACAAATCAGCTTAAGTCTTTCTGCAAGAAGATCTAGGGCAGGATGGAAAGGGGAGCAAATTGGTTGGACAACTTCTTGGTGAGGAGTGATTCGACCAGCTCTGATAGTCAGGGCCAAAAACAGGCTCATCGGTTACTTTTAAATATGAGCACATAGGGAAGCAGTGTATTTTCCTTACCACTTTCTCAGGAGATAACGAATTCATCCATTTCTCAATCAGGGTTTCCATATAACTGCCCGAGCACTGTTTGTTCTCCTTTTGCTGTTTTAATCTGATCAAGCGGGAAGCATATCGTTTTTGCCATTCTGTGAGCTCTTCCTGGGAATGTGCTGAAGTACACTGGGCACCATACCTGCAGATCCCTTGCTCTAAAAATCTACATGAAATAGGAAAAACGATTATGCCTTGAACTTTTCAGCCTCCAATTAGAAAAAAAACAATAAAAATAAATTTATCAAAATTTTACTTGCAAAACCAGAAGGACATTCAAGTTTCTCTCACAGAACTAAAGGCAGTTTAGTCCATGTGAACTTATTTCCAGATATATATATTTATACAGCATTTTCTAAGAGAGGCAGCAGCTTCTGTTATTGCAAAGACCAGGAAAATATATCAAATTTCTTAGAAACATAGGGGGACAGAAGTCTTAAGAAATTTCCAGCTTTAAAGAAAACAGAATCAAGTGTTTGTACAGCAATTAACACAAGGAGATCACAGATCATCCCTGAAATGACTAGGCACTGTATTAATATGCACAAGCCCCCTGTTAATCAAGGGCAATGGAAAGATGTAGCATAATTTCTTCCAGTGATTACATTATTAGCTGATAAATACTCATTCAGTAGTTTTTCCTGGTGCAACAGTGACATCACATGGTCCCTTCTACTAAATACACCTACACAGAAACCTCTAGGAAAAGGTTTAATCCTCTTCTTTGGAAAGGGTATTAGTCTAAAAGGATCCATTCTAGCAGACACTAAGAATTTCTTAAAGAAATACATTTTCCATTTAGTGGCATGTGCTGATGCATCAAATTAATGCTGTTGCAAAGGCCTGTATACAAGTGAAACATTCTAGTTCTCAAAATTTACTGCAAGTCTGGGCAAATGCCTGTATAACTTGGGAACTATTTTTATAATTTAACTTTGTATTAAAATTATAAACCACAAGGCAGTAGCTGCACCTCCATCATTCTTCAGAACTGAAGCACTTTGAAAATGGACGACAAAATGAAAATGAAATAGGGGGAGAGGCTTAAGTTCTGAAGGTACCAAGAAAGCACTGGATATACAGAATAAAATTAGGCCAGGAGACTGCTTTGTTTGTTTGTTTGTTTGTTTTGCGAAAGGAGACTATAAAAAGTTAATGCAAATATCACATTTTTTATTTCCACAGTACATGTGTTATATAATGTGAATTAAACTGTGAACTTTGAGCCATGAGACAAAACCAAGCCCCACCTGACTGTGCCATGAAAACCTTGCAACCCAAGTACCTGCATATCTAGGTCTCACTTGCATCAGTGGTTATAATTTGATTTAGCATACACTTTTCCTTTAAGAAATGTATTTGAGAGTTTGCATGCCCAAATTGCAAACAAAATAAACATGATACATAACACCATGTTACTAAAGGCCTTCTCAAGCTATGTTTCTTAATATATTTGAAATTAAAATGTTTTTCTTGGCAGTCAGTGTCAGTATTTTTACTGTCAATTTTCCAATTCACCATTGCATTAGAATGCTAAAGTACAATTACGATTTGCACAAGCTAAAGTAAATGGAGTGCAAGCATTAAAAACTGCCGACCTGTTCTTATAACCTACATAACAGATTTAAAATCAAGTGGGTTTCCTTTTCGTTATTTAACAGGAAAGCATATTACTTTAAAATTTGTCATCATTATACAGGTTTTCCAAGATCCCATTGTTCGTATTTTTAATACTTTTTTTTTCTTCAATTTTACCTTCTTATTTAATACCTCCTGCAAACCCATAGCTTCATTATCTAGAATAAATATGCTGCACTCCTACTGCTTTATGGCACACAGGGGAAAAATAAACCAGAGCTTCAAAAATTCATATTCAGTACCTGCAACTGCCTTCTCATAAGGAACTAAAATCTTTAGTCCCTGGTCAGAATGATGCTGTTCAGAGGGATTTGCTGAGTAAGGCACATCCTTCTCACTGGAAGGGTTAACAGTGAGCATAAAGCTCATTACAACTTTAGTGGAAAAATGTTCCAGAGCAGTGGTTGGAAACATGGGATAGATGCTACTCAACAAAAGATCACCACAAGCTAAAAACTGTAAATATCTGCTTTTTTTAAATTGCTGAATAAGCACCAGACATGATTAAGAGTCAAGAAGAGTTGCCAAGATTTAGCATCTCTAGAAAATTATGCCAGAAGTAGCTCAAAATCAGCAATTCAGTCATGTCATTTCAAAAGCAGGTCAGCGCTTTTGAAAATAATTTGCATTTGTTACATAAATGGCAGAATCAAGTGCATAATGATGGTTCTTCCCCATATATATTAATACAGTTTTATGTGGAGCAATGACAATTAACACCACAAAGTACAGGCAATATTGACCAGACAACTGGAAAAGACAAGGAAAAACACCAGTGCAAGCCACTGGATCTCCTCTGTGTATTTGAGTTTATGCAAAGGGGAAAATAATGAGATCTGAGGGAAATTCTACTTTTTTGTTTAATTTGAAGACAAAGGCCATTCATCTGAAGGCAGCACCATAACCTCACTATGCTTCAGGGCGCTTACACTGCTGCTTGGGGAAATTTTCACACCTCTGAAATCATCCAAATTAGAAAAAGTAGGGGAGAAAGACAGATGCTGACCTGTCATTAGAAAAATGCCCCTCAAATCACTGTATTATGAAAACTGAGTTTTATAGTGATTCCATTCTATAAACTGAAGTGCTCCTGGATAAACTGACCCTTCCAAAAACCTGTGAACAGGTCAACTCCTGTTCTAACAAGCAGCTTCACTTTCCTGGCCTCTTAATCATTCTGTCAGCAGGTAAATAAAAGAGGAACCATTCTGCTCCCTTGGAGGAGCTTAACATGAAGCACAGCATTTACCTTTTACAGAGTGTGTATTCCTCACTGCTCGTGACGCCCCTGGGAGGGGGGCGGAAGTGCCAACCATCCCGGGACCCTGCCGAGACACAACCGGAGTTCATTCTCAATTGCCAGGAGTTTTCCAGTCAGACAGCAACTGCTCAGGGATCCACGTCTCTAAGCATCAACCCAAGGTGTATCTGAACACAAGCAAAATTATCACCCCCAAAATTGATTTCCAATCTCTAACAAACTCATTTCGAGCACAGGTTGTGAAGGCGAGTTTCAAACCATCTGCAGAACGGAGCAAGCTCTGATACAGCCCCCTGGTCAATAAAAAGAAACTTCTGCCTCCAAATCCAGTCACAACTAAGATAATTCTACCTCAGACAGTGGGGCTCATCACAACAGTCAAGCCCCTTTTTCGCTTTTTGCCTGCAATGCAGCACTGAGCATTCAGCAGGATCCAAGTCTTCTCACTAGAAAATTATGTAGCTTTAAAATTGAGTTACATACCTTCTTCTAAATCCTCTACATGATATCCTGATGGTACTTTACCAGCTGCCTACAATTATATAAAAAAGCCCACAGTTATAAAGGAACACAAAACAATTTCATCAACAGGAACTGCTGTCAAAATGGGTTTTAGAACAACTATTACAAAAATATAAATCATAAGTTGAAATTACTTCCAGTCCCAAACCTTGCTGATAACAGGGATTCTGATGATAATAGGAATTTTGACAGGAACATCAAGCCAACTGGTTAGAAGAAAATTTTACAGGTTTTTACAAGACCAAGTTCCACCCTGTGATCAACTTAATGCGGACTGCAGTGAATTTCTAAAACAACAAAAACTAAACTGCGTTGATAAGCTTTCTATCTACATCAAAAATAAAGCTCAAATAAATTACTAAGCATAAGGAAAAAAAGAGAGGGGACAATTTAATCAGCAGACAGGAGAGCTTGACCTCCAGAACAAAAAAGAAAAAGATGATTAAGAAGGTATTTATATTGTTAAAAAATTTATTAAGTCATGTTTATTACTTCAGTCTAATTTCCAACAGAAAAAAACATAATAAATATATAAATAAATAAATAATGCAGATCTAAATGCTTGGAATTCTTTCTACTTGCTACTTCAAGAATCAACAACCTAACAGCATCATTTTTTATCTTCTCATACGTGCTGCAAGACGGTGATGAAAAGTTCCTGAAGAGGTTGTTGGGTAAAGACCAACACACCAGGGGAAACAACAATGTTTGAACTGGTCTGTTCTCAGTGAGCCTGGATCTCCTGGGACACATGGAAAGCAGCCCTTCAGCTGCTTCAGGTACTGCTCATTATTTTCCCAATAATATCCTCATTATTACCTCTGTTTCAGCAAGAAGTGTTTTCAGTCGTGTCAGATCTTTAGTTACCATCCCGTTCTGGGGGCAGAAAGAATATTAATTATTGAACACCATTACATGCATTAAACCACAGCAACCAAGTCCACTGCCCCCTCAACACCAAGAGAAGGGCAAGAATGAAAAGTCGAGTTTGAATTACACTACCAATTTTAAATGACACTAAATCAAACTGAGTAAACATTATGGTGAAAGAGTGAATTCTACACCGGCCAAAACCAGCACTAGACTTACAGCAAGTATCAAAACAGGACAGTTCAGGAAAGCACCATATTAAGAAGAACTTGAGGAAAAAAATATACCATGGTTACTGCAAAACTTCAGCTCTGAAGAATTAATATAACAATCTTTCACTGCTGTTGCAGTGATGGATTAATTTCTTTTTAAGGATCTACTTTACCAATCACTAATTTCTGCAGCTCCCTAACTCTTCCTGCTCTGATGTAGACTGTGTAATCTTTGGAGTTTTCCCTCAAAAGTAAAGATTAGCCATGTGACTAAGTGCATGGTCAAGTACAACTGAAGTAAAAATCTTTCAAAATTGAATTTATGTGAAATATATAGGTATCTTTAACAATTTCACAGTCTTGTAAGTCAAAACTTTGATTAAAGGAACCCAGACCTGTGGGGTTTATTTCAATAATCTCTTGCAGAAATTTAATTAAGTGGTACTACATTCGTTAGACTTCTCCACGTTCTGACTGTGCTTCTGAGCAGCAGAAATTACTCTTTGCTGAAAACTTACACACTTAACAATCCTCACACTCAGGCTTTTTCCAAAATTATTTTTCACTTTTGCAGCAGAAGGCTGAAAATTGAACTTGTTGAGCTTAAATGTATTAGAGCAAAAAATGTTACCAAGAATCATTCTCTTAAGCCACTGGGAGGAAACTGGATGGATTCCAACTCTTCAATAAATTCATTCCAAAACTTTGTTTCACTTCTTTCAGACAATGGCACAAGTCAGAAAATCAGCTGCTGGTTTTAGTATTCCTACTGAAAACAAGTGGGTCTAACAACCTAAAGCTTGTAAAAACCTCTCAAACTCTGCTTTGGGATGACACTCTGGAACTCTATACAAAGGTACCTTTATTTGCACAACAACAGCTCAAAACAAGGGCACTCTACATTTCCCTGCAATAAGGCTATTTTACTAATTTTTCCTGAAGGCAAGTTTCTTTCAACCTCACCAGGAATTTTTCAATGAAACATTTTTTCATTAGAAAACAGCTAAACAGAAAAAAACCCTTTCTTTATGTAAAAATAGCCAGTGGCCAGGGGGAAGGGAATTCAGGATACAGCCCAGACAGCCAAACAGAACTCCCAAAAACAACCTACTGATTCAGTTAAGCACCAAGACACAGGAGACAGGATCCAATCTCAAGGTAAGAGGTTCTCCTGCAAGTTTCTGATGTCACACGTTCCCCTCAGTCTGACCAAGCTATGACCATGTTTCTGGGTTTATTAAGACCAGCAGTTCATGCTGATGAACTGCCTATTTATTCCAGATAAAAGAAATTAAAAGGACACTATTTTTAGAGACTTACATATGTCCCTAATTTTCCCCATATGAGTAGTCACATAAGAGTCAGAAGTTACTTACACATCTGGGGTTAAAAGCATCTTTACAAGTTTTAACAGTTCAAGGGAAAAATAGAAGGTTTGAACTCAAACCTTTATCTTCATCTTGAAATGCAAGGCTTTTTTTCTTTTCCTGAAAAGTTTTTTACACTGTCTTACAACTTATCATGGGCCAGTTATTTGAAAGTCCAATCAATAATTTTTCTGCTTTAATGGCTAGAATTCCAGAAGTCCATGCAAAATGGGGTCAGGTACAATTTAGAATAACCAAGCAAAAGTTTGAGATTTGTATTATTCTCGTCAATCACACAAATATGTAAATTTATTTTACATTCCCTGAGGATTCAGGGCCAACAATGAAAAAACTTTTCAAAATCCTAACACTGAAACACAGGTTATGCAAGAACCTGGTATCCTGATGACATATGTGTGCCCATATATTTATCTTTTCCACACACATCATTTTTCTTGCAACCTGCCAATGAAACATATGTTTGGAAGTTTGTTATTAAACAGATTTTTTAAAAGAAGGAAATGCAAAACTGGTTTTTTTAATCATGTAGATTGCAGCAAACCCACTTACCAGTGATTCCCCCATCAGTGATTTGGAAAGAACATTAGACACAATTTGCAGCTTCCCTTTGAGATGCATGCAGCAGAGCACTGCCTGGAGAGATCCATCGCCCTTGGCCAGCCCCTCTCCCAGAACTGCAACACAAATCAGCCACTATTACCCTCAGCATACCAAACATTTAAGTCATATATACAGTTTTCCTTCACCCTTAACAAGAAAACAAGTCTGAAGCTCAGGTTGAACCCAGGGCTTCTTGGATGTAAATTAAGTATCATGTGCTGTTGTCTAATATTAACTTGAAGCTTGTCTCCCACCATCTAATAAATGCTGCACGTGAGCTCAAAAAAGGTTGTCATGTTTACATGCTAAAATAGACATAAAATAAATATGGGAAGGGTAAATTCAAATATTTGACACACACATAAAGGACCTCCTCTCACAGAAATGGTAAAAAAGAAATAGCAACCAACAACCTCTCAGTAACACAAACATGCTCAGGAAGATCCATTCATGCTCACAAAACACATGCCCTGTCGTTTCCAAAAATAGCCAACCTCCTCATGGGCAATTCCTGCTCCTTTAAAAGGGCTTTTATTCACTTACGCTGCAAAGTGTGGCATATAGGAACGATTGTCTGAGCCCAGAAGTCTACAGGCTCCCTGTAACAGAAAACTTTCCGAATGCTTCCTAGCACGGGATCAGCAGCGAGCACTGCCAAACACTTTCCTGAACACTTCCAGCAGGGACAGGATTTATTTCACGATACAAACGTGCTTAAGACAAGCTGGAACAACACTTAATCACATGTATTACCTGTCCAGAAAAGGCAATGCCAGAGTGACTAAAAAGCTTAGCAAGCTAAGTGTGTGAATTGAAAAGAAGGCTGGACAGTTGTTTAAAATTAAGGAATTATAAAATAACTGTTATTGCAGGCAACATCAACATCTGTGTTTATACTGCTACTCATGCAGATGCAAACAGCCCCTCTTAGTGCTAACAGGAATTTCACATTCACCACAACTTCAGGATCACATTTTAGAATAATAAATCAAAAATCCTCACTCAACAGACGTTCACGTCGTTAACAGAATTTGCATGAAAGACTCAATAAATAAATAGTCCCGCAAAACATTTAAATAAAAACAATTAGGCATCTCTTCAAACTGCAATGGTAACTAAATCCTTTTTTATAAAGTGCCTCAAAGATTAGTCTGAATTCACCACTCTGATGGTACTGACCACATTGCCAAAAATAGAACTTACTTCCCAAATCAGAAGCAGAAGCGCCAAAAATAGCTTTAACATGTCTGACAGTTTGCTATTTTAATCTCAAAGATTAAATCTCCAATTATGATATTTCATATCACTCTCTGCATAATATCACCAAGCTAAAACATACAGTTGCACAGAAAAAGTTGCAACACATTAACCAGTATCTTTTGGGAAAGATTTGTGGAATAATTTAACAGATTTTAAGTTATCATCATTCCTTGTAACACTGCAAGCAGCATACTATAAAGAACATGTATTTCTCCAGCTATTCCAGAATACACTGATCATTCAGGTTCAAATAAAACCATCATAGCTGTGCAACATGTCAAGTCTTGTAAAAGGCAGAACAACAGCTTGAATAAAGCTCTGCCCATCATAAAAAGCCTGTGAGTATCAATGGGTGTGAGTATCAAGTAGTCCATGCTAAGGTTGTTTCTTCCCAATGACACTTCAAATGTAAAACCAAAATGAAGACCTTCTGGGATCATAAATGCAGATACTGTAAATGTCAGGTGCTGGGCTACAATTGATAACCACACATCATGGAGAACCACAACCAAATCATTCGTTCGTATACTCATAAAAATATGGTATGTGTGCATATGTGTGTATATATATATATATAAACACATACACAACATTTTTATATACATACATAAATATGGCATTAGTAAGTTCAAAAATGTCCTCAGTTTTAGATCTGGAAAAAAATATGTGCAGAATATGCTGGCATGAATGAAGGAAATTAACATTAATCTGGATGCTATTTCTTTGTTAACTAATATACATTTAAAGGCTGTTTTTTCCTACTTAATTTTAAAAAAGAAGATAGAGATCAGTGGTCCTATTCCACCCACTTCTACGCCTGTCCAGTGAGAGGTGACAAGCAGTTACCATGACAGTTCCTTTGAGATACTGATAACTGACACATACACCAAGAAAAAGTTCCACAGATGAATGTCACCCCTGTCCCCTATGACAAACCCATGAGAGCTCATCAATGAGAACACTATTCATTAAAAACAGCATTCTCCCTCCTACCTCCTTTAACCATCATTCAGCTTTCCGTATGTCTCTCGCTTTTATTTGCCATCATGAAAGACAACTCTGAAGTTACAATATTACATCCCTATAGCATACATCAGTAACGTAAAAGAAATTTTTTAAAACTTTCCAACTATTTTAAGAATGGTACTGATAAAGAGACATTCAGACTTTTTGAAGTTATTAAACTTCAATTTTACACCTACAGCAAGCAAGTTTCTTTTTCTTAGTCAATTTTTCTGGACCTTCACAAGCAGGCTGCTGAGCCCCATAAATTCCCCAAACTATGACTTGACTATCAGTGAAGATAAACACATTAAAAAAAAACCCGAAACAATATAAAGCCCACAAACCCAGAAAGGAACAATTTAAAGGTTATCACTGCTAGCATAGGAATGTCAGAAGAGTGGATCAGAGTCTGTGTAACAAAACTGTCACCTGAAAAAATCTCCTTTAACATTCAGGAGTAGTTAAAGAATTAAAACTGAAAGGTGGGACCTACCCACCCTTTCTTTTCAAATCTAACTGGTAAACTCTGTTCCAGCACTTTCCAAACTCAGTGAAGTCTCAGTGAATTCTGAGTAATTTAAAGATGAACAACAGAGGATTAGAAAAGATGGTTAACTCCTTCAAAAATACCCAAACTGAACAAGGCAGGGAAACGTGGAAGGCTCAACTTCAATGCGACATAGGCACATTTGGAAGCTTTAGCAAATATGCATCATCTTGATTTTCCCTGAACTAAGTCCCAAATGCAAACCAAAATATCCACCAAGTCCCTGGGAAGAAAGGCGGAACAATCAGCTGTCTTTGTGTCTTTATCTTCCTAAGAATCCTCACATTATCAACTCTTCCTACATTTGTGCACTAAAATAATTGCACAACTATTAGCCAAACAGCACCATTGTGCCAAAGACATGTATTTGAGTCCTGGTACTCGACTAAGAGCTGAAAAACAGTGAGATCTCTCTTTAAGAAAAAAAAAAAAAAAGGCAAAAAAAAAACCCAGAAAAAGTATTATAAAGCAGATACATAATTTTAAATAGGAAAAAAACTACTGTTAGCAAACTAACAAATCTGGGCATCAGTTTTAAAAATTCAGACAACTGACTGCAATTCTTAACACTATGTAATAAAAAAAGAAATAAGCATACCATGCCTACAGTCTTCATCTGCTTGCCCATACTTTTTCTGAAAGGTAAAACACGAAAAGTTTAAAAAAGGCATTATTCCAGTTAGTATAAACAACTACATGCTTGAATTACAAGTTTTTTACAACTTTTTAGAAATCATTACCTTGTCTTTTCCTGGGTGGAACACGTAAAGAACGTAAGTCACATGTCAATTATATATCATTAATTCTTAGAATGCTGACTCTTTCTCAAATTCTCGGTTAATTCTTAAAATGCTGACATTTTCCTCAAGTTCTCAGCACACGGACATTTTAAAAGAGGAGCCTGAATGGGCAAAGGTGTGTGTTTTATACAACACACAGGAAAAAATATAAAACTTAACTTTCTAGACGCTGTGTGTTTTTTAATCTTGCACTACTATGGTTCTGTTGAAATTTTAAGATACACAAATTGTTTTATTCTGTCTTTTCAGTAATGATTTTGAAGATTATTTTGTTTAGTAAGACAAGAAGGAAAATTTGGATTGTTTTCCTCTTTTAAGACTTTACGTATCTATATAATTCAAGTCTTTAATAGGAAAGTTTTGACTTCAAGTGTTTTTCCAAACTCTCTGCAGACTTACTGCAATAATATCACTATGATGAACATCCAGATAGGTACCTCAGAGGATTTTCAAAGAGTGGTGTCAGAAATGCATTAAATACTCCAAGCACCAATGTGCGTATTGGCTTATGAAAATAATTTGAGAGGTCAAGTCTGTGGTAACACAACTTCTATTAGAAAAATCAACCTCAGTTATTTGTGAACCCCTTCCCCTGAGGAGCTGTAAGATAGGTCACTTCTTCATTTAAGAGGTTTCCCAGTTCTTGTTTTGCACACTGAATAGTCCAATCCAGCTATTTATTTAAAGAATGCTTAAAAACACTCCCTCATCAGAGGGGCAAGATTTGTCTTAAAGCTGCCCAGCAAGGTCTTGTGACTTGGCCAAAGTTTTTCCACCTGGGATGAAATGGCTCCTACTCAATAGATGAACATTTGGAGTGGACAAGGCCCCTGTAAATCTGTAATAGCATTTCAGAAAGGTAAAAAAAAAGCAGGTTGTAGGTTTATTCTTAAGCACTGTAATGTCCTTTCCTTTAAGAAACTGTAGCTCTGATGCTTTAAAGGAAGGACACAACTTTGGCAACGGGGTCACCTATAATTCAGGGTTACGCCTCTTGCTTTGCATTTACAAACCTTTCCAAGACCCATTATCACCTTTCCACTAAATATTTGCCAGAGTCTAGAAGCTACATCTTTCACCAGATATGCTCTAGCCTAGCCCTGGAAAGCTGGGATTAAGCATTAATTTTAGGCATATGCAAATGGAGCTAAAGCAGGTATGAACCAGCTACCTAGATTCTGGCATTTCTTAACTTCATTTTTTGAGTGTTTTTATTTGCAGAAACTTTAATTTCATGCTCTTTAAAGATCAGGTAATTTGGCATGTAATTCAGCATATGTACCCTAAACCCAGCTATCCTGCCTTCCTGGAATATATATATATTTTAAATGTTTGAAGTATTTTTCCTTATTTGTTTAGAAAACTGTGACTGAGACCCAAACTAAGAGGTTCCAGACCTGAAAAATAAACGGATCAGGGAGAGCTACAAGACAGAAGCCTCATAGATACTGTAGCAAGAGGGATTCTGTGGGGCAGAGCAGCATGCCAAAAATTCTGAGCTGTATTTAAATCTTGACAATACAAGATATTTGACTTTTCTTTCCAGTTCACTAGATACTATAAAGAGTCACACTCACAAGTTGTAAAAAGGAAGCAATTCTATACAGAAGAGTCTCGATTTTGATGCGGTCGAGTTCTGCCTGGCAGGGCTCCGGGAGGTGAGCTGGGGGGTACTGGCTGAGGGAAAGGAGAGCCTCTGTGCAATGCTTCACTGCCACTTCATAATCCTGCTGCTTAAGGGATTCACATGCTTGTTCACATGCCTTCTCTGGTCTTCTGTCTGCCATGACTCAGGGACAGAAATCCTAGAGCGGGGGCAGAGGGGACGATAAAACGTTGGTTAGCTGTGGAATGGCACTGACAACTTGCCAACCAACTTCCATTCCCGTCTCAAGGTGCTGTATCACATCCCCCTCGTGCTATGCCAGTCACATTTCCTAAACGAAGCTTCTCACTAACTAATTTCTTCCCAGGCTCTTCTCCGTCACTCCCAGCCCTCAGTTTTGATTGTAATTCAAGACAGTACTTAAAGCCCATGACTGATTTTAAGAATGTAAGTAAGGATTTCAAATTTTTAAGTCAGCATGGATTTAAGCAGAGGCTTTTGGGTCTTCAATGGCAACATGACCTTTGCTTTGGAAGGAACACAACTCATTCCCTAAGTGCTGTCTCTGAGCCTGCAGCCATGGACTCCATGAAACCTTCTCTTCCAAGCGCTTCTCACCTACACTCGGGAGGAGGAGATGCTTCCTCTGGGGGAAGGACAACAGGGATGGACAGGGAAGGATAGGAAAGACCAGGGGGTCAACAGCAAACCAACCACTTGTCTCTTCCTTCTGCTGGTTTAGCTACATTTACAGCTGAGAAAGTCTAGATACCCCTGCCACACCAACACCTTTGTGCAGAACTTCTTAAAGAATTTTGAAGTAAATATTTGGGGGGGATTGAAATAGTTATAATAGAAATCTGTATACAGACAGACATTATCTGCCAATAAAGTAAGACAAATGGTTATCCACATCTGAACCACCAGCAGAAGAGCAAAGCACTTCTATAATCCCTGCCTACATTCTCCCTTCATTGACATAATATTTAAATCCATGATACACGTCCCTAGAGACACTGTACTTTAGATTCCACAAAAATGGGTTCTAATAACTGAAAGAGGAAAAAACCTAAGAGTTCTCATTTTTGCTTTTAGCAAGCAGCATATTATCAGTATTTGTAATTACAGATCTACTATTACAATTGTCTCAAATAACTATTTTTAGTCCACTTTAAAAATTCCCTATTAAAAGCTTCCTTTATACTTCGTATTTTCAGATTTTCAACCAAAGGTAAACTAACTTCAAGAATTTATCTGGAAGTCACATAAATGCATTTTCCTCATATGAAAAATAATCCATTATCCCACTTTTCCCATTAACACATGCCTAAGACAACATTCAGGAGAAATGTAAACAAGTCTTTGCATATATTGTACAACATAATGTTCTATGTGTTCCCTTCTATTCGTAAATTTCCATTCAGTATCAAAATAATTATTCAAAGGAATACTGATTTTTTTTAAGTCTTAAACCAGCTTCCCTTTTACAACACTGATATAAAAATTCCTCATGTACAACTAAAAAAAATTCTCTAAAATGAAGTAACGTAAGCCTGAATATTTCAGTTATCCCAGTACAAATCTGTGACATGTGCCTCTTTCTTAATAACAGCCTTGCAAAATATTACCTCATTCATCCACGTATTTCTTTTTCTGCTAAAAATATGTCTGCATTTTCAAACAGCATAGGAACAGGCAAGTAGGTTTTGCATTTCCATACATATGAGTAAATTCATTCATGAGGTAATTCTGTTAAGGATTCTGCTGGATCACTTAAGCACATATTTTCAGTTACATAAATGTTAGGTATTCTTAAGCTGTGCACGCAAGGATCCTCTCTAGATACAACTAAAAATCACACTGGTTTCCATTTCACTGCCATTTTAGGCCACTGTGTATTTCACAAATCTAGGATCTGCTTGTACAGTGATACAACAGTTAATTGATGTTTTTCTCATGTACATTGTTTTCCTCCTAAGGGACTGAAAATAGAGGACTCCATGAACTCTGCTGTACTTTTGATTTCCTCACTTCCTGGCTGACATATAACCAAAATTCCTTTGACCAAAAGGCTAAGCAGAGCTTCTGTGCATTTATTCCCAAAGAGCTGACTAAACACAGATCCCATCCTAAGTGACCTGGCCAGTGCAGCTGACAGGCATTTGAAAGCCCTTCTCCTCCAGCATGGCACCACGTAAAAGACAAAGATGTTCCTTATCAATTGCCTTAGGCTGACTGGTTGGATAAATTTAGAATTCATCTGTTTGAGAAGCTGGATTTCACACACCCAGAAGTGGCCACACAATTTCTTTGGTCAATTTGAAGATTCCAGAGCCCTTCAGAAGACCCTGAGCAAAAATCTGTGAATTAAGTGGAAGCAAGAGCAGTAAGGACCAAGCTGTTGGATAACTGGCTAAACTGAGTCACACCAATGATATTTCGGAGTGTAAAAAAACCCACTGAAATCACAGTGTATGGGACACAGTGATAGATATGGAGCCACTGCAGTGTAATTTGTTTGGAAAAAGATCAAATTATAACAAACAAAACCAATATGTGGACAACATGTGGAAAATTATGCACTCAGGCTCTCATTTTATTTCAATCCCATTTATGGCCATACATGCAGACTCAAACATGGACATTTATTAGGTATTTGTGCCATCTACTTCAGATTCCAATCCAGGTGCTCTAGACTGTTCCTTGGAGACACCTGACTTTTCCTGCTGACTTCAGAAATCGTTGCTCCCAGTTTTGGTACCCTAAATCAGCAACTGAGACTTGTGAACATGAATTACAACCACCATTTCTTAAAATCTAATCTGCTGAAGTACCTGACTTAGCTTCATTTGAAATCATTCTGAGCAGTTCCTAAGTCTCAGCAGGACCAGGAAAAGTGACTGTCCCCCTCTGCTGGGCACTGCTGATGCCTCACCACAAGTCCAGTGTCCAGTTCCGGGCTCCTCCCTTCAAGAAGGACATTGAGGGGCTGGTGTGAGCCCAGAGAGGGGAACAGAGCTGGGGAAGGGTCTGGAGCACCAGTGTGATCAGGAGCAGCTGAGGGAGCTGTTGGGGTTTAGTCTGAAGAAAAGGAAGCTCAGGGGGGACCTTCTCAATCTCTGCAATTGTCTGAAAGGAGGTTGTGGCCAGGTGGGGGTCTGGCTCTGCTCCCTGGGAACAAGTGACAGGACAAGTGGAAATGGCCTCAAGCTGCACCAAGAGAGGTTTAAGTTGGATATGAGGAAAAATTTCTTCACTGCAAGAGTGGTTAAGCATTGAAATGGGCTACCCAGGAAGCGATGGAGTCACCATCCCTGGAAGGGCTCAAAAACAAGTGCACTTCACAATATGGTTTAGTTGGCACAGTGGTATTTTGTCAAAGGTTCGACTCAACCTTCGAGGTCTTTTCCAACCTTAAAGTATTCATAGAATCATTAACAGCCAAGGCGTGAAGGCATGTGTTAAAAGAAATTTATTTTCAGTTCTACAAATCTTTATTTTCAAGATTTCAGGCATCAAATTGGAATTTCTATATTCACTCTAAGAACAGAATTTATTACAGATTAGAATTGAAAGCTGAAGTGTCACAAGGTCTGTGCTATATTCCCACCTCTCTTTGCAAAACTGAGCAAATTACTTATGAGCTTCACTTCTCTCTGAAAAACTGAAATTAAAATACTAAACATGTAACAGAACAAACATCAGGATTATTCATTTTCTCAAAGAGACCTGGAAAACCACATGCCAAAAGAGATCAAAATTCAATTTTGAGAAATAACTTATCCTATAGTGAAGTTTAATACATCTTCAACATACTGAAGAACCAGTAAATAGGCATATTCCCACTAGCTAAAGTTGCACATCTAAAATAGGTGGACTTCCCTAAGAAATTATAAACACAAATATATAATCAGGCATCATACTCAAAAAACTCCTGCCTTTAAGCAGAAGAGAACTTACTGAACTTGCATTTCTCTGAAGGCCAAGTTTTACTCAGCTTATCTTCCACAAAATATTGCTTCAAAGACCTGGTTAGTTCCAACTGGTGTAACGTAAACCTTGGTGGTTTTTACAACTAACCATGACAATTTCTTTCCCTCCCCTACAACAAATGATTTTCAGGCTCAATACTCCTAATGAGTATTCCACCTTCTTGCCAAAGGGGTTTTGTAAACAAACACGAAAAGAGTAACTAAAATCTAATCTCCAAATAAAGCTGCACATTTCCCCTCCAGAACTGCAGAGGGGGCTGGGAAAGGCAGAAGGGACAGCTTGAGGAGGAAGAGTGATAAACAACGTGATCTACACAGTCATTTATTTCCAAGTAAACACTACGCCTGCTTGGTGCACAGGAGGCTCTGAAGAACTACTCCACAGTCTGATGAGTCCAACTTCAAATTAAAATCGATGTAGGAGGAGAGAACATCATGAACTGAAAAGCTAGTGTTTCACGGCAGTTTAACTCATGACTGTGCACTTCCATGCGCCACAGCTTACTGATGTGTTTTACGGAATCAAAGGGTCCATACACTAAGATAATGATAAGTTAAAGCATGTGACGATTCCTAAAAAAATTTCAAACAGATGCTTTTTCAATTCACTGTAAAGCATCTAGCCAGATAACTCTCACTGTACTTCATAAACAAACAGATTAGAGGGCACAATGCTGTTCCTATTAATGTTACTGGCAAAATTCCCGATGTCTGCCAAGACAGAAGGATCAGATCCAAGGTCTCGCATGCCAAGCTGACAAACAGTAGACAAGTCAGTAAATATTTGCATATTTTAACCAAACATTAACATCTCTTGTAAAGATTTATGCTAAAGCAATGATGTTCAACTTGCAGTCCTACAGTGAGACTGGTAGGGATTTACAGTCAATAGAATTTACTTCAAGAGCCACATCCTGGGAATCGCAGAGTGAAGCAAATGAATGAGACCCATTGCCATGGGGAGCGTGCAGGCGAAGAGCCTCTCCAGCTGCCTCCCATTACAATCCATAACCCTTCAAACAGTTCTGCTAAGAGAAATAAGCACAAAATATTCCTTGCCAAAGCCATTCAGCCATGTCCTCCTGTTAGCAGCCCGCTGTCCTGCGGGAAAGGAGAGGAGGAGATGGATTTGCCCTTCCATTGCCTATTGCGGTCAAGCTGGCGCAGGCTCTGAGAGCAGGGCAGGAATCCCACTCATCCTGCCCCTCTCTACAGAAATGCAAGCACTCTGTTTCCCAACCCTCTGGGGTTTTTCAGCCCATCTCACAGACTGGAAAGGCTGGCCACCAAACTGGACAGAAGTTTTAAACATGTAATAAATTCAGGCAATACTCAAGAAAAGACAGCTGGTTTATCAGAACTTCCCAGCAATTCCTTTTAAGAGCAAGAAGAGACCTACTAGATTTATTTACAAGGCTGGTTGCTTTGTCCTTCCTCAGTAACTTCTGAGCTTCAAGTCAATTGGAACTGAATTTCCCAGAAGTCTGAAGGGTCTCGAAGATGCTGCAGGTTTCATGAAAAATGTGTAACAAGACAGATAACAGACCCAGGGAAAGGTTAAGTTATAACTCAGCCTCTTATTGATACCAAGACATCAGTTACCCCATCAATTACTGCCATGTGCTGCCATTTACCATCAAGAGCTGTAGCAAAGTATCACTCACCAGTGAAGGGAAAGTCTTATCTATTTTTCTTGCCCATAACAGTCAATGCCATAGGCTGCATTCATCACCTTAACTGCTCCAGGATCCATCCAATAGTCTCCAGGTCTCACTAAAGCAGAGTTTCCAAACTTTTTAGGCTACACATCCCATACCTTTCACAAAGTTATTACTGGTAAACTGAAATGTAAGCAATTCACACATTAAGGGCTCAAAAATGTGTTATTTCCATAACATATACAAGTAATGTTTGAGAAGTCACAAAGTTGGTATGGCTGCAATCCCCGTGATTAATAGTTTCCCTCTAACTCAAAATTATCAAGCAAAAAGTGACAAGATACTTTAGTTTACACGAGTTTGGAAAGATCTGGGTTTTAATCTGAATTAATATCTTGAATATATGGCACAATAAAAAAGTTAGCTACCATGAACATGCCAACATAGTTAAAAATTGTGGGCCACTGAAATTCAACTATCAGAACTCTGCAAGCAACCTGCATTTGTCAGCCCACACACTAAAACAGGAAATAGTACATCTGTCCACTGTTGAATCCTATTACAGAGTTGCTCTGGCACCTCTTGTGATCCCATCTTAAGGCATGCTTGCATCTCTAGATGTCAGCTGGTTTTGTATTATTACCAAATACCACTAAAATACCTTTAGATCAGTGAAATAAAATTAAATATCCATTTATTTTCCTTACCTATTGTGGAAAAATAACCCCATCTCTGCCTTGAGACAAAAAACTAAAATAAAAACGCAAAACCACTTTATTCAAGCCTCCAGGATGGAATAAAATAGAGAAGTGACAAAATAGTGCACAAAATACAGAAGTGACTTACAGACTCGACTCAACCAAAAATGTACTTAAAAAATGTACTTTCCTAACGTCATGACATACACATCATAAATAATCCCAGCCTAAAAAATCATTTAATAAAATGAGAGTAGATAATGATAGTGCACTGTACCAATGTAACAGAGAGGAAAAGGATGGTGCATCTTTCATACACAGGGTGCAAGAAAGAATTGTATGGAAGGTTCTTCTGGCTTTTTTTTTTCTTTTAAGAAAAATGTAACAGCAGAGATCTTATGCACTCATTTATTGCAATTATGGCTGAAGTCCCTAATAGCAGTTAAGGAGTTCTCAGAAATGCACTGCACACCTTACAGAACAAATACAAAAGCCTCCACCCTTGAGAGAGGACAATCTAATCAGTTTTCTGAAATAACTGAATTACTCTGGCTAATGTTGTACAACTCCAGGCAAAATGACCCTACTTTCAATTCCAAAAATGATGTTAAATCTGAAATGGAGCATACAGAATGAGGCAAGCGCATTTCAAGGTTTTATTCTATGCCGTAACGGCAGCAAGAATCCTGCTCCAAGGCCTCTGAGGAACATGATATGCCTGTTTGGGGAAGGGAGAAAGAGGAGAGAAGAGGTTCATGATGCCCTCGACCGTTAAATGCTTAGACTATCCTTTCACATTGAAAAACCAAAGACTGCACCATAAATTAGGAGGACAAGTGATCTCTGGCCACGTAAATGGAGCTTTGAGCCTGATCCTGTGAACTCAAAGTATAGAATAAACACAACCACATTTATTGAAAAAGAAACAAGAGCCTGTGGGTGGTGTATCATTCACATAACGACAGAGGCAGCTGAGATTAAGAGTAAATGCCTTCTGCATCTGGATTCTCTGCAGGCTTTAAACCACTTTACCTACATCACAGATACTAACAAGTTACACTTTTTTGCATGCCAGTTACGACTTCAGTACAGACTAAGTGATTATTAACACTTTATTACCTTTACTATTCTCTTTTATTTTCCTTTTGGAAACAGCAGCAAAAGGACAATCTGTGCAGCCAGCAGCAGCAACATTCAGACACGGACAGACTGGCTATCTTTGGCTCAAAATCTGGAAATAACTCATGGCTTCAGCACTTGCAACCACTCCATCCACCGCATCCCTAATACCTTCACATCCTGCCTTTAAAATGATCCTTTTCCACACAGCTGTCTGAAAACATCACCTGTCCTGACGGAACTAAGCAAAATACCTGGCAAGTCAAAGCACAGCATCTACATGACGTGTGCTGATGTTGTCTGAAAGCCATCCACAGCCAACAGATAAAAGGTTCCTAGTTACACAAAGTAAATATATACATACATATTGTATTCATTTATTTCACAGAACAAATACTGGCTTGTAAAGTTTGATACTCTGAGGTTGTGTGAGGACAAAAGCATCTGTACAAGCTTATGTTGGCCTCCCGTGTGCCTGCATTATGATGATATTGCCTTTAACTGTGTTAGTGACAGAGTACGTTTTCCAAGGGCTACCTCACAGAATGAGCGGGCAGAACGGAGGCTGCTGCTTAATGGACATCCGGTGAAATACTTCAGCACAAGGCTTGAGGCCTTATTTACTGTGTGTTACTCATATCTTGTTCTAAAGACAGCATTTGAGCGTTTTCACTAACTTTTCAATAATGCCTACTATACTGTGACAGACCACTTTACAAGATTTAAGAAAATATCTCTATCATTCTGACAGTATTCCCATTTTCAGAGAATTAAAGTAAGAACACACAAGGCCAAAGTTTCTATAAACTTCTTATATTCACATTAAGAGATCTAGAAGTGATTTTTCCCCATTATGCTCTGCCTGTCCTCTACAGCCCTTTAACATGACCAACGCAGAGCACGCAGTGCCTGCAGAGTGACTTAGGAGTATCAAGCATTTCTCTACATCACAACATGGGAAAATCATTAGAAATACAGAAAATGAAGTGCAGCAAAGATGCGGCTTAAGTAGCATTTGCCTTCTCCTTTTTTGTTACTCCCTACTCCATTTCAGAAACACTTTCTAATTTATACAGATAGCAAAACTGTATTCCAACAGACAACTGTATTAGCATTATAAAATAAATCATATGTACCCACACTGCACAGCCTCCCTTCTATTTCTTTTGAATACTAATATTTTTCAGTCTCCTTCTCCTCATTCAACCACCCCCATCTCTACATTTATTGTACATAATTCTACGAAAATCTGCATTTTGCACCTTCTGTTTAAATCCAGTTGCTGCTTCCTCTGTGCTGCAGGAAGGTAGAGCTGGGTGGAAAGAGGACTTTGATATCAGGAGAATAGAAAGAGAATTTTCTGTGCTCTCATTTTTATCCAAAATCACACCAGGGAGGAATGCAGGAGCTCTAGCCTTCAAATTACAGAGAAATCCTGTTTAGCTGAGGCTGAAGCATATTCACTGCAGGGATTATCTTTTACATTTGTACTTAATGCTGATTTGACCAACCCTGAGAAGATTTTCACAAGGTTGATCACAAGTACATCCTTGGCAGAAACATTATACAATAACACATCTCAACTTTTCACAAAGCAGCACTATAGGCCATTAGATTATTTCTTTTCTAATTTATCACGAATACAACAAAATATTTTGCCCAATTTCTAGAACATACGGACTCATGTTGGCAGAACCTTTCTCTCCTCCACAGCACCCAAAAAGTCAGACTATGAAAGACACCTACCATGGGAAATTTCAACCCAAATAATTAAAATCTGGCAAGCAATAACCAAGTGAAACGAGAAGTATGTCATAGTAAGCATCAGGTAACATAATAATAGGTGGTGCTTCTGCCCCACCTAAAGTTTTTGGCTCCTTCATAGAAAATCTTTACGTAAACAATCTTTCGTAATAACTGGTTAACAACAGCAGTTTGTATGCCATATACCTCTATGTTCACACTGCTTTTTGAGAATAGAGTTTCTCACACTTATCCAAGATGAGGGCATTTTAACTGAAATATTGTCCCATGGTTACCATTTTATCCCCATAACAACATCACCAATTACTTACTTTAAAAAAATGCATTAGAAAAGTAATTTAATCTTTGCTTCTCTTAATGAAATTTGCCAGAGAAAAACAAAGAGAAAAATCAGCACTGCACAACCAGCCAGCTCTCCATGGAGCAGCACCAACCTACTGGACTCAAAACTCAAACACACTTTGCAGAACAGTATCCATATTCTAAAAGCTGGTTTAAACATCATAATCCACAGCTTTCTAAACTGTAGCTCACTTGTGGCAGAACCTCTCTTCTCAACACTTGAATAACAGAACACGGCCTTGTTCCTGTCTCTGCACTAGTGTTTAGTAATAATTTTGACCAAAACCTGAACACCAATCATCTTAAGGACTTACCCAGTCCTGCAGTTCCCAATATTATTCTCCACTGAGTCACAAGGTAGTGCCAGAAGTCCTTGCTGAGAAATATCTGCTCTATGATATAGTCACATCTGTGTCGATGTGTCACCTCATTTTCAAAATACCAAGCAAGTGCCAAACTGTGCTCCCAAGTAATACAAAGGGGAGTCAAAGAAGATTCCCAAGCATCCTTTCAACACAGGACACATATCACTATATTTATGAATATATTTCAGAAGTTAAAATGCAAAAACATGTCACAACGTTTTCCAGTGCTCACTGAACCTGCCACTCATTCAGCACTGTCTGCAGAGAGCACTTGACCATCGTTCATTTACCAAATTCACCAACTTAATCAGTCTCAGAGACAGAATCAAAATTAGCAGTTCCTAATTCTCAGTCTTGTGTTCAATTCACAGCTTCATCTCATACAGCTGTATTTGGATTTCAGAAATAAAAGTGTTTTTAAACTAGGAAATTATTTATCACAGCATATTCCCATTTCAAAAACCCCATGCAAACTCTTCCCTATCCCCAGCAGCTCCAAAGCTCAGTGTTCAACCCACATTTTCTCTTAACAGGATATTGTATTGCTGAAATAGTCTTCCCTCCAATGTCAAACTTCCATTTTCACACAAGAACTTTCTCCACTCCTGAAATGACCTGATACTGGCAAGGCAACACCCTCCTGGGAGCAGATACACCCCAAGAGCACAGCTCTGATCCCCAGGGCAAGTGCAGATGCTACATGTATCTATCACAGTTTTAAAGTTGGATAAATGGGAAAAAAATAAAAGCCCCAAGTTCATTTGCTGTTTGAGATGCAAAATATGAATCACTCTTTCAATCCGTTCAAAAGGCAAAAGATTGTAAAAAAATCTTCATGTTGAATATCAGGTACATTGCACAGGTCACAAACTGAGCACAGGAATCAGCCAGAACACTGGGGCACAAAACAGGAAAATTTTCTTTCAATATGCATCAGCCTTCATTGCAGCTTTATAATGAACTTTAATTTATTATAGTAGTGAATAATACTGTGACTGAGTTTTTTGTTACGCATTTACACAGTGCTTAGCACAAAAGGGTCCTACCGTAACAGATTTAATAACACAATCATGCCACCCACAGATCCTCCAAGCACATCTTTCCCCAAACCATGCCTATTATGTAACTGTACATTGTATTTTTGTGCACAGTTTTGAAAGTTCAAAGCAGTAACTAACCCTCCACCTCTAAAAACTGCTATCTTTGTTGTAAATAACCTTTGAAATTCATTTTTATATGACTGTGCTTCAAATAGTTCAGCATAATACAGCTAAGCCTGGTTTGGGGAGTTGTCTTCTAACTCCGTATTTTAATTACATTAACCTTTCTGCATATGGATAATGCTTTTATAATGTCCCTGTTTCCTCTCCTCAAGTGCCTGACCATGGCAGTACCAACAGGTTCAATTTTTAGACTCTTTCAAGAATAGAATATGGATTCCCAAATTCTCCCCTCACAGCAAACCCTACGAGCAACACCACAACGTGCATCCAGAACACATTTCCCAATGGAACTCGCCTTCCTCATTCCTTTTGAAACGAACATTAGCGATTCAGTCACGTATCTGAAATCCCACTCAAAGAACTGCATCAGCAGGAATGAGTAACAATCCTGCTGTGGTTAACGGCATAATCCTGACAAAACTTGGGAAGCAGAGGAGCGGTGTCTAGCCCAGCCAAACAAACATAAACAAAGCTACAGCCAAGTAATATCAGTCAGTTCAAACGACAAAACAAATGTCCTGCACCATTCCAAACGTGTGAGTGTCTCAAGATATGGCCAGAGCACAGTTACCTCAAAACCATTAGCACAAACAACTAGAATCAAAAACATCACTGGAATAAAAGACCCACAGACCCACAAATCTGTGTTAGCACAGATTTCAAAGTATGCAAAAAACATTCCCCTTAACGACCTCCCCGTGTAGATAATGAGAGAAATCCAACAAATCCTGGCTCTCAAGATAGTGGAAGAGCAGATACAAGGCAGCTATCGTGGCTGGCCCAACCGTATTTGGGAATCCCAGCCAATGGGGAATTTAGTTGAGACCTGAGAAGGAACATCACTTGGGAACAGAGGCCAACTGCCCATCTCTGTCCCCCCGATATTACCCCAGGATAAAATGAAATTTTCACCTAAAAAAATACAGATGACCTTACATTAAGTGAAAAGATATATAGGGAAGAAGCGTTATTTTACACGCTGCCAAAACCACTACGCTTTTCATTTGTGGCATTCTCCATTTATCACGTCCACAAAGATTTGTTACCTTCTTGGTTTGCTGAACCACTAAACATTTTCCAGCAAATTAAACACTCGTGCCGCATTACCAACAACCAAGATTCTCAAAAACAGCTCATGTTACAGATTTCCCTCTTGCCAATGGGGTCTGAAGGGCTATGAAAGACCTTTTAAGCATATTTAAGCACCATAATTTTTAGTGTTTTGATGAATACAGTATTTTTGCTATATATAACTATGGGGGAAAAAAAACCCAGACTGTGAAATTCACAGACTGAAAGATCATTTCTAAGTAACGCTTACCCTAGGTACCATAAAACCAGCTCAGTTGAGTCCATGCAGTGCTCACATTTCTATCTTTCACTTCCTGCCGCTCCAACATTCAAAATTTCATACCAAACACAAACCTACTGTTCTTTTTCTTCCAGTATTTCATCATTACAGCTCCGAGAATCACTAGCCTTGATACTGCTTACAAACAGGAGAGAGCATGAAACTTATTTCCCCAAACCATACATAAGCCAAAGATTCAAAACATTCACCTCAGACACATCATTCTGCATGCAAGTGGTATTTCCCAGGACTAACAGCAACAAATGCCACAACAGCTCACCGTCACATCTCCAAAACGTGTCTCTCCATAACATCACCTACAAAACTTCTTGCTACCAGATCAGCAGCCCTGTGTATGCACCGCTTCTTGGAAAACCTACGTAGTCCAGCGCTATTAATTCTAAATTACGTTCCTGCTAAGGTTCAAGCCTTCTAACATCTGACACAGACTCCATGCGACTCAGAAAATCTGACAGTTTGCACTCATTCGAAAATAGGATGGGGTCACAGTCACCACTCAAACTTTGCAGTCACGAAATGGAACCTCTCAGTGTAGTAAAATTTCATTTAAGGAGAAAAAAGATTGAAATCTATGATTTCTTATCTGGCTTTCCTGTAATAAGGCTGTAATTTGGTATTATGGAGGACTGAGGAAAGACTGGATAAATAACCAGTTCATTTCTAATTTACACCCATGAATTTGCATATAAAATTATAGAGGAATATTTGGGTATTATGTTATAGCCACATTAAGTATCCTTTAACTTCAACTGGCAGTGCAATAGAAATGCAACAGAGAAACAAATTCTCACCCATGGGTAATTACTATCTCCCTGCTTAAATTCCCAATCCCTTCTTTTCCTACAGTAATACTCACTTTTCTGTGTTTCTCAGACAAGAGCAATTGCTTCTGTTTGAAGCCTCATGTTGTAAACATTCATGTGAAGAGAAAAACTCAGTAAGCAAGACTGCTTTGGAATAAGGAACCTGAGTCACATATCAGTGTCACCATAATGAAATCCCCAGAAGTTGACCTGTTCCTGTGGAGCAGTCTCTGACCTTGCAGAGGTCCAAACTTCCCTGTCTATGAAGTTAGTTATTTTCTCCCACCCCAAAACATCTGGGGCAAACAAATGTTTATTTTCCCAGTCAGTATCTCCAGAAGACCAAGCATTCCTTCAGATTTTTTTTAAATTCCATACCAGTGCTGCATGGAAACTTCTGAAAAAACAATCTCTTAAAATGTTCTCTCTTCGTTGTTTAAAATGATGGCAATCACAGAAGTTTGCACAAAGGGGAGGAAGAAATCCAACAAAGTACCACGTCTTTAAATATATGTCATTGATACATATAAACACAAGTGCTGCCTTGCTGCCAAAGGCCACGGAACAGATAGCAAGACAAACAAGAACAAAAAAGGAAAGTCTTGTTTGTTCTGATAATGTCACCCACAATCCTTCCATTTATGGGGGAAAAATACATGTACCATGTAGTGAAAATGAGATTTTGCCACAGCATCTCAGCAAAAGAAGTGAGGAAGGATTTAACAGCTGCAATAAGAGCAGGAGGGAGGGTCGAGATTACAAAATTTGGAACTTCCCCCCCCCCTCCATGATGAGCCACTGGCAACACTGCACGGACAGGAACACTGGGGATCTGCTTCCTTCCAGGAAGAAAGCTTCAGCACTGCCAGGAGAAATGTCAGCACAGGACTGAGGCTCACTAGGATTCTTGGCCTACTGATCCCCCAGGCAGGGGAATTCCAGCTGTCCAACCACTCTATCCCTACGCTAGAGCAGCGTGACACCATCCTTCCTTCTCCAAGCCAGCTCCCACGACTTTCCCCAGTTACTCAGGCTGTACACAGCGGATGGATTTAAATTATTACTGAAGACTTTTCTAATTTAGATTTCACTCCCACTACCAGACCTGTGAGGTCCCACTGACCTCAGGAGGGGATGCCAGTGAGGTGAGAGATTCAAGGGCTTTAATAATCTGAATTGCTCCAGCAATTGTTTCTGCCATTACAAAAATGAAAACACCAAGAATAATGCTCAGTAGCAAATATAAGATGGTAGTAAATAACAAATAAAAAGAAAAACAAACCAACACACTGAAAGTCAGAAAGAATATCCAGCTATAAATGCAAAGAGGATTTTACTAATAAAAATAATTGCCAACAATGGAGAAAACATTTCATCAGACTATTGAATTAACAGAGTTGGAAAACATCGGTAATATTATTGCCCAGCTCCTGCATGGGCTCTTTCATCCACAGGCATCAGGACTCCTTACAAGTCAGTAAGATTCACTATACCTATTTTAAATTCCTTCAAAAGGAAGCACAAATAGGTGAAGTGATTTGCATCAGGCTGTCCCCATCTCTCAAGCACTAGACTTGCACCTTACACACCTGGGAATATCACCTCAAGCTTTCCAGACACTCTGACTTATATTTTTTGAGATGAGAATTTCTCTATGAATCCAGACTTTGAGTAGAAGTTCTCTCCAAAACATAGCCCTTCTTCTACAACCAGATCTACTCACACTGATCCCAAAGCCCAGGAGGAACTCCTCCGAAACCAGTGAGATTTCGCAAAGAAAAAGGATCCTCCATGACAGATCAAGAAGCAGAACTGGGACAAATTAGAGAATAAGATGCTGCTTCCACATCTCCCTTCAAGTTTTAGTCTGATGGGAAGAGGTAAAACAACCCCCCAAACAAGCAAACAAAAAAATCCCAAAATAAACAAAAAAATCCCAACAAAACCAGCTATTACAACCCTTCAAGCCATGACTTTAACAAGCCTCTTCCACAGAAAAATTCATCTGGCTCACCTAAAAAGGCACAGTGTCTGTATGAATTAAAAGAGGGAAAATACACACTGTACATTTCAGAAGTCCAACAAAATCACAGAGGTGAAGAGTGATAAAGGAAATGTGATTTCAGCTAGGAAAAATAAAGTAATTTCTGCTTTCAGAACAAATTACAAAGAGAACTCAATTTATCAGTAATAACACATAAAATGTTCCTTCACTTACCAATAAAGAAAAACTGCTCTGCTAATTAAAGTTGAACAAAAAAAAGCTTAACTCAGCTTCTGCCACTCACAATTTCTGCACTGTAAAAGCCAAGCCTACCAAAGTCTGAGTCCCTGTTTGCACCCCAAGGATATGGAGGGAATGTGGTGGCCCCCTGTACACTTTCCCCTCCTCTAAGTTTGAGTTGAATGTTCAAAATCAGCTCCCCCCCATAGACCTGCCCAGCACCCCCAGACTGTCCCCATCACAAAAGCTTTACCACTAAAAAAAAAGAAAAAGATTTTTCATTCACAATCTGCTAAGGCTCAAAAGTACTGAGACAACTGAATTTAACACATATTATTTTAAAGTCTCCCTCTTCCACCTATCAGTCTTGGAAAATAATGCAAACTTGCCAAGTATCATTTGCTTATTTTTTTATTTTTTATACAGGAACATGTATTTTCTTATATAAATAATGGCAGGTGGTGTATTCTATCATTTGCCTTGCTTCAATTACACTATTTATTAAGAACAACAACATCAGACGATGTCAACAATCCAGACCACCCCTACAGGACCAGCCATGGTGATACGCTCAATCTGTCAATGGGGATATTCATTTTCAGGCTATTTTTCTGTCTCACAACTGAATTATTTTATTTTTTCAATGAAAAGTGAAATGCATTATTTTAAAACTTCCTCTCAAGCTTGCTGTACCTTTGATAATGCAAAAACCCTATTACCTTGTTAACTCTTACTCGTTTTCTCATTAACTGGGAAGCAGCCTTGCAACTGTTTCCCCGCAGTTACTTCTTAATTTCCATCAATGATATGTTTAATCATGTTACTCTAATCAAACAACAATTGCCTAACAAAGCGCTGAAGCCAAAACAACTGCACTCCTTTGGAAATTAACAAAAGAACACGGCCCACCGCAGGAGAGGTAACACAAATCCTTCTCCTGCCTGGGGATTTCCCCTAAATATATATATATATATAGATAGATAGATATAGATATATATCTAAGTGTATACTGGAAGGACTGTGTTGCAATGTGCAGTGGAAACTCTCCTGTTCTCAGTCTCAGAGCTGTTCCAGGGTATAAAAGCTGCTCTCAGGACCTGTGTTAAACCTCCCAACTTCACTCCACTCTCCCTGCCAAAGCCTCCTGCAGAAAACAAAAACATAAGCTCATCTGCCCACCCTTCAACCGCTCCGAGGGGGTAATTTTACAACAGCTGTTAAATTCTTCCAATTTATTTTTCCATCCCTCCACAAACCCTACCTACCCCATTTTTTTCACTTCTGTTTCACCATTGTTATTTCCTGGCCGTCTCTCCCGTCCACTCCCGCCCCGCCCGGTACAAAAACAAAGCTGCCTCCCACCCCCCCTGCATCCCCCCCGGAGCACCCCCGGCTTGTGCGAGGCATCCCCAGCTCTCCGGGCCGGCCCCTCGGCCCGGCCGGGCGCGGGGCCGCTCCGCCCGCCCGCGGGCCCCGGGGAGCGCGGCGG